>CAUYUJ010005102.1:353436-363436 GCA_963575745.1 Prorocentrum cordatum | reverse complement strand
CGAGAGAGGCGTGCCGAAATGGAGCGGCTGGCAGTGGCGGTGGCTCCAAATCCGACGGCGACACGAAGGACAGATGTATAATTGTTTTTTTTTGTTTGTTCACTTTTTAATGCGAATCCTATCTACAGCCTCTACAGCGAATAGTGCACGAAGGTAGGCATTGGCACGAAAGACACGAAGGCCAGGTTTGAAAGCACGATTTTCGCAATCCCCCTTGTAAGAATTCTATTAGGCCTTATGCCAAAGAAGAGTACACGGAGGTGAGGTTTGTAGCGACACGAAGACCATGTGCAACCCTACTACTACTACTACTACTACTACTACTACTACTACTACTACTACTACTACTACTACTACTACTACTACTACTACTACTACTACTACTACTACTACTCCTACTACTACTACTACTACTACTACTACTACTACTACCACTACTACTGCTACTACTACTACTACTACTACCTCTACCACTACTACTACTACTACTACTACTATTACTACTACTACTACTACTGCTGCTGCTACTACTACTACTACTACTCCTACTACTACTGTTGCTGCTACTACTACTACGACTACTACTACTACTACTACTACTACTAGCACTAGTGCGACTATTTCGATTCCGGGTTCTATCCTTACTGTTAATATCCCAACTTCTTTTTCGATTCGGATCAGTATTCGTATTATATATTGTACTATCACTGTTGCCAATATTATGGCTACTACTATTGCAAACGCTGTTCTTCTTAATCCTGTTGCTACTACGATCACTCCTACTACTACTTTTGCTACCATTACTACTGCGACGACTACTACCACTACGACTACTACTACTACTACTACTACTACTACTACTACTACTACTACTACTACTACTAGTACTACTACTACTACTACTACTACTACTACTAATCATAATACAGCTACTACTACTACTACTACTACTACTACTACCAAAACCACTACTACTACTACTACTACTACTACTCCTACTACTACGACTACTACTACTACTACTACTACTACTACGACTACTTCTAGTACTACTACTACGAACACTCTTGTTATTATTTCTGCTACCACGAGGTTTTACAGATCTTCTGCAGTATCATTTGTATTTGTAATAGTAGTAGTTTCAGTAGTAGTAGTAGTAGTAGTAGTAGTAGTAGTACTAGTAGTAGTGTTAGTGTTAGTAGTAGTACCAGCAGTAGTAGTAGTAGTAGTAGTAGTAGTGGTAGTAGTAGGAGTAGTAATCGTAGTAGTAGTACCAGTAGTAGTAGTAGTAGTAGTAGTAGTAGTCGTAGTCGTAGTCGTAGTAGTAGTAGTAGTAGTAGTAGTTGTTGTTGTTGTTGTAGTGGTAGCAGCAGTCGTAGTAGTAGTAGTAGTAGTAGTAGTAGTAGTAATAGTAGTAGTAATAGTAGTAGTAATAGTTGTAGTAGTAGTAGTAGTAGTAGTAGTAGTCAGAGTAATGGTAGTTCTAGTTCTAGTAGTAGTAGTCGTAGTAGTAGTAGTAGTAGTAGTAGTAGTAGTGGTGGTGGTAGTAGTAGTAGTAGTAGTAGTAGTCGTAGTAGTAGTATCAGTAGTTTCAGTCGTAGTAGCGGTAGTAGTAATAGTCGTAGTAGTAGTAGTAGTAGTAGTAGTAGTAGTAGTAGTAGTAGTAGTAGTCGTAGTAGTAGTAGTAGTAGTAGTAGTAGTACTAGTAGTGCTAGTATTAGTGAGAGTAGTGGTCGTAGTAGTAGTAGTAGTAGTCGTAGTGTAGAAGAAGTAGTAGCCACAGTTCTAATAGGACTAGTGGTAGAAATAGTGGTAGTCGTAGTAGTAGTAGTAGTAGTAGTAGTAGTAGTAGTAGTCGTAGTCGTAGTCGTAGTATTAGTGGTCGTCGTAGTATTAGTCGTAGTAGCAGTAGTAGTAGTAGTACCAGCAGTAGTAGTAGTAGTAGTAGTAGTAGTAGTAGTAGTAGTGGTAGTAGTAGTAGTAGTAGTAGTAGTCGTTGTAGTGGTGGTAGCAGGCTTAGTAGTAGTAGCAGTAGTAGTAGTAGTAGTAGTAGTAGTAGTATTAGTAGTAGTAGTACTGGTACTACTGCTTCTACTGCTACTACTCTTACTTCGTCGACTACTGCTACTATAAACCACTGCTGCTTCTACTGCTACTGCTGTTACGATTACTGTTCACATTCTAGTCAACCCGAATAGCCTTAGTATTGCTACTTTTACACCTACTAGTAGCACTGCTATTCTCACTACTACGACCGAAACTGCGACGACGAGTGCGAGTACTACGAGTAATAGTGGTTATCGTACCCGCACTGGTAACACCACGAACAGGGGCACGACAACTAGCACAGCCACTTTCACTACTACCAACACGACCACGACTGCTACCAGTACAGCTACCACCAATGCTACGACCACCACCACCACCACTACTACTACCACTACTACCACTACTACTATTACTACTACTACTATTTACTACTACTACTACCACTACTACTATTTAAATTGCTACTACCACTATTATCACTACTACTACTACTACGAGGGCGACTACTATGATTATCAGTGCTACGATGAATACTACTGCGCCCACTCCCAATACCATTATTAAGTCTACCGCATGCGAGTACTACTAGTTCGATTGTTTGCACAACGATTACTACTACTACTACTACTACTACTACTACTACGGCTATTACTTCTACTGGTATTATCATTGCGGGTACGGCTACTACTAGTACAACTACTACTACGACTACTACGATTACGACTACTACTACGACTACTACTACTACTACTACTAGTACTACCATGGCAATTATTAGTACTACTACGACTACTACTACTATTACTACTGCTACTAGCACTACTGCGACTATCTATATTCCGTGTCCTAGCCCTACTGTTAATATCTCAATTTCTTCTACGACTACGATTAGTACTCGTATTCTTTATTGTATTATTACTTTTGCCAATATTATGTTCACTACTACTGCAAACGATATTATTATTTCTACTTCTGTCGCTACTACGATCACTACTACTACTACTACTACTACTACTACTATCACTACTACTGCTACTATCACTACTACAACAACTACGACTACTACTCTACCGCTACTACTACTACTGCTACTACTACTACGACGACGACGATTACTACTAACACTACTACTACTACTACTACTCCTACTACTACTACTACTACTACTACTACTAGTACTACTAGTACTACTACTGCTAGTACTACTACTACTACTACTACTACTACTACTACTACTACTACTACTACTACTACTACTACTACTACTACTACTACTACTACTACTACTACTACTACTACGACGACGACGACGACGACGACGACGACGACGACGACGACGACGACGACGACTATTACTACTACTATTACTACTACCAAAACCACTACTACTACTCCTACTACTCCTACTCCTCCTACTACTACTACTACTTCTAGTACTACTACTACTACTACTACTACTACTTCTAGTACTACTACTACTACTACTACTCCTACTACTACTACTACTACTACTACTACTACTACTACTACTACTACTACCACTTCTAGTACTACTACTACTACGGCTACTCTGATGATTACTACTGCTACTACGGGGCTCTGCAGATCTTTTGCAGAAGCAGAGGCTATGCAGAGGCTTGCAGAAGTTAGGCAGAAGCAGGTCTGCAGGGGCTCTGCAGAAGTTCTGCAGAAGCAGAGGATCTGTAGAAGCTCTGTAGAGGCTCTGCAGAGGCTGGAATCCGTTTGAAATCCGGTGTTCGTCTCGTAGAATGAATGTAGGATTCCTTCACGTTGGGATCGGCCCCTGTTCGGTGGGTGGAATCTTTTCGACTCGATTACGATGTTGCTCGATACCCCTGTGGCTGGAACGTGTGAGGGGGAGCGGCGAAGACGACGACTCGAAAGGACAAACTTTTCACACACGCCGACAATTTCGTCAATGCGCGGCCTTGGGTGTCCCGACGCCTTCCCTGGGGCAAGGGTTTCGTCCCGGATTCGTCTTGATGGTTCAGGGGCCCAGACAGGGCCCCGAAAGGCGGAACTCGAGGGAAAACGCCGGAAACAAAAACAAACTATGTCGTCGGGGCGGCGACGGCGTCGTTGGCGGCGACGTTGCGGAACAAGAATTTCGAAACGCGCGACGGCGACGACTGCGGCGACGTGGCGACCGCGGCGACCTTGCGCCCTGGCGGCTTGTGACGTCCCGAGGCCCCGCGAGGGTCCTTCTCTTGACGGCCCCAGCTACGGTGGCCCGTCGTTGGGCGGCCCCGGGGCCGGGCCGGGCGACGGTCCCCGGAGGCCGAGGACGCGAGCACACAACTCCGTGCGCGATGCGAGGAGTCACGGGCCGGAGCGGCGGACCCGAGCTGTCTGCGGCACTCTTCGAGCGTCACACCGATCCGTGAGGGTGCCAGGGCCCGAGCGCGGGCCACGACGACTGCAGCGCCTGGGATCTCAGGGTCGTCGGCGGCGGCGGCGGCGGCGGCGGCCTCGGGGCCCCGTCCGCGCCAGCGCGTGGGTGCCGCCGACGCGTGCGAGTGCGCCGCCGCGGCGGTGGCCGCGCGCCTGGTGCACCTGCTGCCCCTCGGCCCCAGGTCGGAGGGCACCAACTATACACCTACACCGATCCAGCCCAGGCCGATCCTAGGCCCAGGATCGGTGTATATGCATTTTGCCCATGGCAGGAGGGCGTATACACCGATCCTGGGCCCAGGTTGATCCTGGCCAGGCTCGGTGTTGGTGTATAGTTGGTGCCTCCCTACCAGGGAGCGCCAGCGCTGGTTGCAAGACGCGTCGCTGCCTGGGGCTCGGCGCGCTGCCAAAAATCGCGAGGTTCTTTGTGGGTGCCCCCCAGGTTTCCGACGACCTGTCGGCGGCGAGCCCGGGGGGGAAGTTGGAGGGGGCAGGCCTTTTCACGAGGCTTTGGGGCCCTTTCCGAGGCCCTCGCGCATGCTGAGACGTCCGTCTGTGGCGTCGGAAGATGCTCACGGGGCGCGAGGGCTTCCCAGAAACCCCGCAGCCTTCCGAGAAGGCCCCGTCTCACTTCCCCCCTTGGGCTCGCCGCCGAATCTGTGTCGTTTCGATCTGGGCGTCTCTTCTCTCGCCCTCGGCTGTGCGAGGGGGCCCCGCTCCCGGGCCCCGGGAGCATCAAGACGGACACGGGGCGGAGAGCTCGCCCCGGGAGAGGAGGCTCTGACTCGGAGCTCCGGGTGCCCCACTCTTGCCACAGCGGGCGAGCTTGATTCGACTGGACGTAAGAGTGACCTCTCGCCGGAGGGACCTTTGGTGCGGGCACAGATGGGTCCCCAGATGGCTGGAAACGAAGCAGGAGCAGCGGCTTGCGCGTCCAGGTTTGGTCCCCCGCGGCCCCCAAAAGGCCGCGCACCAGAGGTCACTCTTACCCAGGGCCACTCTTGCGTGTAGCCGATTGATCTGCTTGGGGCCCCGGGACCCTCAACAGGTCGATGCAGCTCGAAGCATGCGGCAGAGAGCTGGGGTCCATGGCTCCGGCCCGTGGCTTCTCGCGACCCGGACATGCGGGGGTGGGCAGACCTCCTACCCTTGACACGTCGATTCAGGAACTGGCCGTTCTCGGTTCGCGAGAGGGCGTCGCGGCCGCCAGTTTCTGCGGGTCCAGGCCCGTCGGTTTCGGGCCCAGGCCGTTTTCACTACGGGGAGGTCTGCTAAAAAGCGAGGTCTGTCCACCGCCGAGACCTGCCCGCGTCGTGGCGCACGCAGCACGAGCGTCTGTCTTTTTGGCTCGTCCGCTCGGCCTCCGAGGGGGCCCTCCGCGGGTCCAGGGGCGCCGTCGAGCACACGGGGCGTCCTGGCCCTCGGCACCGTCAAGATGGGGGCCTTCGCGGGGTCCCTGGCGCCGTCTCGCCCAGGGGGCCGCGCGGAGCCCACGTTTAATCGCTGCGCTCATGCCGCCGGCCTTGGAGCGCTATTTGGGGCCTCTTGGGGCCGTCTTTGGGGCCGTCTTGGGGGCCTCTTGGGAGCGTCTTGGGGCTGCTTGGCGGCGTCTTGGGCTCCCCTGGGGCCTCGTGGGGGGCTCTTGGGGGCCCCTTGGGGCAGGAGGGGTGTAGTCGATTGCCCTGCGGAGCCCACATTTTTTTCTAATGCTGGCATTCCGCCCAGGTGCGGCGATGATCGCGAGGTCTTTGACGATGGGGGCTTCGACAGATGAGGTCGCGCCTGCGGCCACGACATACTTGATTCGTCCGTGAAGGCTTCGCCCTCTGCCAGTTGCCTCCCCCCCTTCTGTCATAAACGAATAAGCTGCAGGAGCTATGTTGGGATGCCGAGGACCATTGGTAATGTTGAAGACAAGTTGAGATTCCTCTCGCTTCGCGGGCTGCACGTCCAGAGCACGTGCAGTCCAGACGTTGTGGGGCTTGGTGGAAGCGAAGCCTCTTTGGGGCCTCTTGGAAGCCGCTTGTGGGCTTCTTGGGGCCTCTTGGGGGCTTCTTTGGGGCCTCTTGGGGCCTCTTGGGGCCGCTTGTGGGCGTCTTGGGCCGTCTTGGGGCGCTCTTGCGCCGGTTGACTCCTTCGGAGGTTATCCTGTGGGCCTTTCGCGGCCGCCTTGGGGCTCTCTTGGGGCCCGCTTGGGCCGTCTTGGGGGGGCCACGAGCGCTCGAAGACAGCCCAAGACTGCTCCCAGACGGCCACACTTCAAGGCAGTCAAAACGGTCCAAGAGGCCGCCGAAAAGGTCCTCCAAGAGCAAAAATCAAGCATGTCCGATGCAAAAGCGCATATTTCCTGGATACTTGCTTTTCAGACCTAGCAGCGGCCGAGACGGCCCCAGAGGCTCCCAGAATGAGCCCCAGACGGCCCAAGAGGCCCCCAAGAGGGTCCCCAGACGGCCTGAAGAGAGCTTCAGGCAGCACAAGAGAGCTCCAACACGGCCCAAGAGAGTACCCAGGAACCCCGAGGGGGCCACCGGAGGATCCCTACATGGTTGGAGAGGGCCCCCCGAGGGCCCCAGGACGGGCTCAGGTCCCCATGACGGGCGAAGAGGGACCCGGAACGGCCGAACTGGGCTCCCAGAGGCCTCCTGGAGACGGTCCAGGAGGCCGCTGAGAAGGCTCCCGGGTGCAAAGAACGAGCATTTCCCATGGAAAAGCGTACATTTCTATGAGATTCGCTTCTCATGTTCCATCGGCGGCCACGTCGGCCCCAAAGGCTCCCCAAATCGGCGCCACACGGTCCACGAGGCCCCCAAGAGGGCCCCGAGACAGCCTCAAGAGAGCGTCGAGAAGCACAAGAGCGCTCCAAAACAGCCCGAGAGAGTCCCCAGGGGGCCCGAGGGAGCCACCGGAATATCCCTACATAGTCGGAGAGGGCTCCATGAGGGCCCCAAGACGGCTCAGCTACCCATGACATGCCAAGAGGGGCTTGGGACAGCCAAAATGGGCTCCCAGACGGGCCACAAAAGGCCTAAAATGCCCCCCCCCTCACGACTGTCCAAGAGGCCGCTGAGAAGGCCCTCCAAATACACGAATCAAGCATTTCCTATGGAAACGCACAAATTTCTGGGAGCTTCGCTTTTCAGTTCTACCAGTGGTCGCGACGGCCCAAGAGGTTACCAAAATGGGCCCCAGACGGCCCTAGAGACCCCAAAGAGGGTTCCAAGATGGGCTGAAGCGAGCTTCAAGCGGCACAGAAGAGCTACAAGACGGCCCAAGAGAGCCCCCAGGAAGCCCGAGGGGGCCACCAGACGATTCCTACATGGTCGGAGAGGGCCCCAGGAGGGCTTCAAGACGGGCTGAGCTCCACACGACGAGCCAAGAGGGACCCGGAACTGCCGAAATGGGCCCTCAGACGGGCCAACAAAGGCCCCAAAGGACTCCAAAGGAAGGCCCGAACAGGCTCCAGAGACTGCCACAATGCTTCCAAAAAGGCTCCCGGCACGCGTTCCAGTAGGCACCCGTGTATTGGGTGCGTTGAGAGAAGAGACGAGGAGGATCAGGATGAGGATGAGGAGGAGGAGGAGGAGGAGGAGGAGGAGGAGGAGGAGGAGGAGGAGGGAGTGGGAGAGAGGAGGAGGAGGAGGAGGTGGAGGAGGAGGAGGAGGAGGGGGAAGAGGAGAAGGGACATTGCTCTTGTAAGATTATCTTGTATTCTGATTCTCTGGCTCGGGGAGGGATGCTGAGGACGAGGGAAGGGGAGCGCAGGACGAAAAGGGCTCGAGAGGAGGAAGGAGGTGAAGTAGGTGAAGGAACACAAGGAGGGACACACTGAAGAGCGGGGAAGACAGGGAGGAGGAGAAGGAAGAAGAGGAGGAGGAGGAGGAGGAGGTGAAGGAACAGGGATCCCTTTCAGGGAGACGCCGACGAGGACAACGATGAGTATGAGATGATGTGAAAAGGGAGAACGGGAAAAGGAGGAGGGTAAGGGGACTGCAGTGGACCGGGGATGATGACAGCGATGACGCTGATGATGATGATGATGCTGATGATGATGATGATGATGTTGATGATGATGATGATGACGATGACTATGCCGACGACGACGCCGAGGCCAACAAGATGTTGATGATGCGGATGATGACGCTGAAAAGTATGACGACGATGTTGGCGATGGTGATCACGATGTTGATGATAGTGGTGATAATGAAGATTGTTGTGATGGTGATGGTGAAGGTGAGCATGACCATGATGTTGACGATGAAGATGACGGGGATGAGGATGACAATGATGACGATGGTCATGATCCTAGCTAGAACTTGAGCGCGTTCGAGGTGTGCGCGATGGTTCTAGCATATATCTATATATTACAGGTTTTTGTACGTTTATGGGCTCTAGAAGGGGGGGAAGGGGGGCGGAGGGCATCCTGGTCGGCGGATGTGGCGTGGCCACGGGTAGCTGCGGCATGTAGGTGGCGATCTGCACCGCAGTGCCTGTGTACACAACAGTTCCTGTGTGCACCAGGGCGCCTGTGTACACCACGCCGCCTATGTACACTACAGCAGCCGTGTGCAACAAAGCACCTGCGTACACCACAGTGCCTGCGTGCACCACGTCGCTTGTGTACACCATGGCGCTTGTGTGTACCACAGTAACCATGCGCAACAGAGCACCGTCGTTGCATATAGAATTAGAGAAGGGAAGAATTAGAGAAGGGAATCTTTATGACAAAATGGAGCGCCTGTGGATTCCACAGAAAACAGTTAGAGGATTTGGAAGGGAGTCCTTATGGAAAAGGAGCGCCGCTGGAATCTACGAGTCCTCCTGAGTCCTCCCGCCCGCATCATCCTGACTCCTCCCATCTGCGTCGAGGAGGCTCCCGCATAATTGGCCGTCCGAGAACCAAGTGGACTGATTCAATCGACCATTTTGCGGTGCACACAGAGGTGCGCACGTCCGCTGTAGCGCCGACCCGCACGACGGGGGGAAGGGTGAGGGAGGAGGAGGAGGAAGATGAGGAGGAGGAGGAGGAGGAGGATGAGGAGACGGACGAGAAGGAGGAGGAGGAGGAAGAGGAGGAGGGGGAGGCGGAGGAGGAGGGAGGAGGGAATCACATCGCATTCTATTTTCAGCACTTCCCTGGGGTGGTGTTTAGCTGTCCGCAGCAGGGTCTTGTGCACGCTGGCGCTGTGGTGTACACAAGCGCTGCGTTGCACGCGGATGCTGTCACGCGCTGTGGTGTGCACAGGCGCTGCGGTGCATGCAGACGTTGTGATGTACACAGGCGCTGCTTTACACATGGTTCATGCAGTGTACACATTCGCTGTAGTGTACACAGGCGCTGTGGTGCACGCAAGCACTGTGATACACGCAGGCGTTGCGTTGCACACGACTGTTGCAGTGGTCATCCCTAGGGATTTTGGGACGCCGCCGGCGCGGAACGTGACGTCCTCTTAGGGGGTGGGTGGGGCCGATGACGGCCGCTATCCCAGAAAATTAAAGACCGGCTCATGCGACTCCGATTTTCCGACGATCCGATGCGTCG
>CAUYUJ010005102.1:331539-346539 GCA_963575745.1 Prorocentrum cordatum | reverse complement strand
TATCGTCTTCGGTGGAGCTCCCTATGGGGCACGACGTGTGAGGGGTGTGCCAAAACGGGTGCGGTGGTGTCATGCGAGCGCAGCCACTTGGGCCTTCGGTGGAGCTCCCCATGGGGCCACGAAGCGTGTGAGGGGTGTGCCAAACATTGGTGTTGTGGCGCGTGCCATTCGAGCGCAGCCACTGGGGCTATGAAAAGTGTGAAGCGTGTGTGTGTGTGTGTGGGCCGAAATAGGTGCGGTGGTGTCATGCGAGCGCATCCACTGGGGCCTTGAGTGGAGCCCCCTTATGGGGCCACGAAACGTGTGAGGGGTGTGCCGACATGGGTGCGGTGGTGTCGTGCGAGCGCAACCAAGTGGGGCCTTCGGTGGAGCTCCTTATTGGGCCACGAAACGTGTGAGGGGCGTGCCAAAATGGGCGCGGCGGTGTCATGCGAGCGCAGCCGCTGGAGCCTTCGGTGGAGCTCCTTATGGGGCCACGGCCACGAAACGTGTGAGGGGTGTGCCGACATGGGTGCGGTGGTGTCGTGCGAGCGCAACCAATTTCTGCCTTCGGTGGAGCTCCCCATGGGGCCACGAAGCGTGTGAGAGGTGTGCCGAGAAGGGTGTGGTGGTGTCATCCGAGCGCAGCCACCGGGGCCTTCGGTGGAGCATAGGGCCACGAAACGTGTCAGGGGTGTGCCGACATGGGTGCGGTGGTGTCATGCGAGCGCAGCCAATTGGGGCCTTTGGTGGAGCTTGCCATGGGGCCACGAAGCGTGTGAGGGGTGCGCCGACATGGGTGCGGTGGTGTCGTGCGAGCGCAAGCGCTGGGGCCTTCGGTGGAGCTCCCTATGGGGCCACGAAGATATGAGGCCACGAAACGTGTGAGGGGTGTGCCGACATGGGTGCGGTGGTGTGCCGACATGGGTGCGGTGGTGTCGTGCGAGCGCCGCCGATGGGGCCTTCAGGGGCCACGAAGCGTTGTAATGGGTCGGGGAAGCGCAGGGAGGAGAGATTAGGGGGAGGAGGGGGAGGAGGAGGGGGAGGAGGAGGAGAAAGGAGGAGAGAAGAGGAACGCGGGAACCGTTTCTGCAAATCGAGGACCCAACATCACAGGATGATTGGGGAAAACAGGCTCTAGGAGTTGCCCTTCGCCAGGGTGAGGTCTGGTGCGGACCTCCTACCGGGGTCCCCCGATCGCGCGCGGTGCTATAGCAGCGCTTGCGCGCTCGGGTCTGGCGCCCCCGCGGCTCCCCGACAGCCTCGCACCAAGGGTCAGTCTTACCCATGGTCAGTCTTGCGTACATCCGATAAAGACTTCGATCCACGAGCATCGACCATCGACGGCGACGGCGGCGGCGACGACGGTGGCCGAGGCTCGGAGTGGACGCCGGCTGGTGGCTCGCGCTGCGAGCGGCCGCGGCCGCAGGGCCGTCGGGCGAAGGGAGCCCCCAGATCTCCCACGGTTCGTTTTTTTTTTTTTTTTTTTTTTTTTTTTTTTTTTTTTTTACCCTCCTGCGTTGGGCTCTCGTTTTGAATAGAGCACTGCAGTCGCGACCTCCTTCACCCCTCCCGCCTCCCTCTTCCTCTCTTCCCTGCTCCTTGCCTCTCTTGCCCTCCCCTCTCCTCCTTTCTTCGCTCCTCTTTTCCTTTCCTACCTTTCATCCGGCTTGTCCTCGCCATCCTTGGGGGGCTGCGATCCGCGAAACTGTCACCACTTTCGAGGGCTGCTGGGGGGTCCAGCGGAGTGAGGCACCACCCAGACTCAGATTCGACCTCGCCATCCCTGGGGGGCTGCGATCTGCGAAACTGTCGCCACTTTGGAGGGCTCCGAGGGGTCCATCGGAGTGAGGCACCGCCACCTCGCCATGCCTCGGGGGTTGTGATCAGCGAAGCTGTCGCCTCTTTCGAGGGCTGCTGGGGGGTCCAGCGGAGTGTGGCACCGCTACCTCGCCATCTCTGGGGGTTTGCGACCTGCAAAGCTGTTGCCACGTTCGAAGGCTGTTGGGGGGTTCAGCGGAGTGAGGAACCACCCAGACTCAGATTAGACCTTGCGATCCCGGGGAGGATGCGATCTGCGAAGCTGTTGCCACTTTCGAGGCCTGTGGGAGGTTCAGCGGAGTGAGGCACCACCCACCATCGACGCCGCGAACGCGGCGGGCCTCGTCTTCATCGAACCGCATAGCTCGAACCGTTCCCACAGGGAGCTCGACCACCGAGTGTCAGAGTGGCGCAGCCCGCATGCGTCCCCGCCACAAATTTCGGCACACCCCGCACACGCGGGGTTTCCACCGATGGCCTTCGTGGCGCAGCCCGCTTGCGTCCGCGCCACCTATTTCGTCACACCTCTCACTCGTTTCGTGATCCATGAGCGTTCCACCGACGGTCCCACTGGTGCAGCCCGCATGCGTCCGCGCCACCGATTGCGGCACATCCCTCACAAGTTTCGTGGCCCCGTATGGGACTTCCGCCGATGGTTCCAGTTGCGCACCCGCATGCGTCCCCGCCACCAATTTCGGCACACCCGTCACACGTCTCGTGGCCCCACAGGGAGCTCGCAAGGTCTCAGTGGCGCAGCCCGCATGCGCCCCCGCCACCCATTTCGGCACGCCCCTCACACGTTCCGTGGCCCCATAGGGAGCCCACCGAAGGCCCCAGTGGCGGTGCCCACATGCGTCCCCACCAGCCATTTTGGCACACCCCGCATACGCTTCCTGGCCCCGTAGGAAGGTCGGCCGAGCCCCCCGGTGGCGGTGCCCACATGTGTTCCCGCCACGTATTTCGGCACACGCCTCACAGGTTTCGTGGCCCCATAGGGAGCTCCACCGAACGTCCCAGTGGCGGTGCCCAAATGCGTCCCCGCCACCCATGTCGGCACACCCCGTCACACGTTTCGTGGCCCCAAAGGGAGCTCAACCGAAGACGATACCCACAACTGCGTTGCTCACAACTGCATGTGGTTGGGTCCTTCGCCAGGCTACTGTTTTGACGGCCGTGGGGCCCACCGAGAGCCACCAGACGCCGAAAACGACGAAACCTTCCGTCTTGCTTTGTGCAATGCGTTGGAGATCTGGGGTTCTCTTCCCTCCAGGTCGGAGGCTGCCGCAAGCTGGGCCGCCGCGGTAGAGGCGCTGCGGCGGGCGTTGGCGCGGCCGCCTGCCGCGCCGAGGTCGGCGGCAGTCGCGCTCGGGGGCCCGCGCGCGCGCGCCGTGGGGCCACCGTCGCGGCGGCAGGCCCTGCACTGCGTCACGCTGCCGGTGCGCGAGCCGCGCGGGGTGCTCCACCGCCAGAGTAAGCCACCACTGCCGCGGAGCTGTGCCCGGGGATCTCGAAGAGCGGTGGGCGTGGACATCTGGATACCCGCGTGGGCGGGCGGATATCCAGATCCATCGCCTCCCGGCTCCCTAGGGCAAGGCCCCGCGTCGGGGGACAGATCTATGCTGGCGGCGCAGGTGCGGCTGGACTTCGCGTGCCAGCCCTGGGCGGTCGAGTACGACGCCCGCGCCAGCTTCCGCCAGGTCTAAAGGTTAGACGTGCTCAAGTCGTGACAAACATCACGGCCGACGGTTTTTTGGCGGGGGGCCTTCGCGGGCCCCAGGGACCGTCCAAAAACGATTTTGGGGGGGACGCTGGCCCTAGGCGAAGTGTCGGGACTTGCAGGGACCCCGTATCGACAAGAACGGGGCCCCCTCGTCGCCACCGCTGGGCGCGGCTCAGCGTCTGGGGAAGAGGTCTGGGGACCGAGCTTGAGCTGCCGTTGTCTCAACTCGCCCTGCTCCGCGAGGTCCCAGCGCCGCGGGTGCAGGCGCCGCACTCCAGCGCAGCAGTTTGCTTCTCTGGGCCTCGGCGTGAGATGTCGGACTCCCCGCTGGCGTCGATCCGCCGCCATCTCCTGCAGCCTCTTCGTGCCAGTGGCGGCGCAGACGTCTTTGTGCACTCTGCTGTGCTACCTGAACAGACCATGCTCGACACGGCCCACGAGCTTGGCACCAGCCTGGGCGGAGCCAACTCCATCCTCGTCGCAGAGGACCTCGCTGCAGAGGACATGGTGCGCCTCTTCGTGCAGGCGGGCAGGAACCGGGCCCGATGGAGGAGCGTGGACCCTTCCAGGGGGGATTGGGCCTCGCCGCTGTTCGGGCAGGTGGGCAGGTACCTGGGCCTGTACCACGACCAGGACGTGTGCCTCCGGATGGTGGAGCGCGCGGAGGCGGCGCGGGGCGGGGCGCTCTACCGGTTCGTCGTGTACTCGCGCCCCGACCTGCACTGGCTTGGCCCCGCCCCTCCGATGTCGCTCCTGGACACGTCGCGCGTCTGGGTCCCCGACGGCCAGGCATCAGCATTGTCCAACCTATTCCCATTCCCATTGGGTCATGGCATCTCAGCCCAACCCCGCGACGCCCGAAGGAATGGGGATAGAGAACGGTTAAGCGATGCTCAAGGCAAACGGCGGCGTCAACGACCGCCACGCCGTGATCCCCCGCGCGTTCGCGCCCGACTACCTGGGCCGCTGGCACGCGCTGCTGGACGGCTCGGCGGCGCTCGAGCTGGCCCGCGCGGGCAATGCCAGCTGGACCACCACCGAGCGTTTCCTGGCCGCCCACCTGCGCGCCAGGGGTGTCCCGGTCATCGAACAAGAACGCACTGCCTAAACATACACCTTGAGAGGGCCGCGCGGATTTCTTGGACCTGCGCTGGACCCCCTGGCGGCGCCTCTGGCGCCGCGCCTGGCGCGCGGAGCGCGCCAGGGAGAGCGTACAGCTTGGATCCTAAGCAATCCGCTCGGACCTGCGAAAGTTTGTGTTTATGCAGTTCTTCTTCTTCTTCGAGGTCGGCCTCTTCGACTCGGTCGCCGCCGTGCGCTGCTGCGAGCCGGGGACGCAGCACTGCTTCCGGCTGCAGGCCACCGCCGGCGCGGGCACCACCGAGTACCTGCCAGCCGAGCGGGGCCAGAGCCTGCGTGCCCTCCGCCGCGGCGGGCGCTGCTTCAAGTACAGCTCGGAGTTCCACGGTGCCCTGCGGGCCGCGGGGCTGCTGGCAGCCAGGGGGCGCTGGGCGCGCACCAGCGCGGGCCGCGTGCGGGCGCTGGGCGCGGCGCAGCTTGGCCGCGCCGCGCCGTCGGGCGCCGTGCACATCCGCGCGGAGGGCTCTGGCCTGTGGTGGCGGGTCGCCGCCGGCGGGCGCTGCGAGGTGGAGCTGCAGGACGGCGAGCCGTCCACCTTTGACCTCGTCCGGCACACCGACGAGACCTACCAGGTGCTCAGCCGCCCTGGCCCGCTCGGTGGGCCACGGCGCGCGCTCCTGGGGAGGCTCGGCGCGGGCGGCGCGGCCGCCGTGGGCCTCGAGGGCTGCGGCAACAGCAGCTCGCCGGCGGACCGCTTCAGGTTCGAGCCGTCGCCCAGCGGAGGGCACTTCATCCGGTCCGTCGCCACCGGCCGCCTCCTCGCCGCGCCCGCCGCGGCGGGCGCGCGGCGCGGGCGGCTGGCGCTGCGGCCGCGCAGCGCGCCAGGCGTTACGCCCGACGGGGAGGATAGTTGGGGCGCGACGATGTTCTTGGTGCAGCAGGTCTTGCAGGAGGCCGCGCAGCCTGCTGCGCAATAGAGCGCCACGAGCAGGTATTTCAACCGTCGGAGGAAGCAGAACCGACATCACCACCAGGTGGGCCACCTCCAGCGAAGATCCGAGCAGAACAGGACACTTCTATTGCTGCTCGTCCTGGAGGGCCCTCGTCGCCGCGGCTGGATTCTCTTCGGATGGCTGGTCAGAACGCTCCCCAGGAGAGGTCCGTGGAGTAGAGGTATCGGTACTTGTTTGCCCCTCCCCCCCCCCCGAACAGGAGGTCCACGATGCCTCCCAGAGCTGGTGGCCACAGACGTCTCGAGAGCCGGGCAGGGCGACCACACCACCGGGAGGACCACCCCATCGGCTCCTCGCGAGAAGCGTGGCCTCCAGCACAGCGAGAGCGTTCCGGCCGCCCACGGTGCGGGTTCCCGCCGTGCACTTCGATGCAGCGCGAGCCTTCCAGCAGCCCGCGGCGTGGGCTCCAGCCATGCGCTCGTTTCCACCTGTTGCCGATCCTGAGCGCTCCAACCGCACGCGGCGTGGGTTCCAGCCATGCGCCTTTGCCGAGCGCGAGCGTCTTAGCCGCGCACGGCGCGGGTTCCAGCCATGCATTTGTACCCAGCGCGAGCGTTTCCTGCCGCATACGGCGTGGGCTCCAGCCATGCATGTTTACCCAGCGCGAACGCTCCCTCTGTGGAAATTGAGGGCTGGAGCCACCCCTTCTTGTCGGCATAGGCGGTTGGAACGTTTTTCCTTGTAGAAGTTCAAGGCTGCAACCTCAACCGTGGGCGGCTGGAATACCGTCCATCGTAATCATTGAAGACTTGAGCCACCCCTTCTGGTCGGCATAGGCGGTTGGAGCATTTTCTTTGTGAAAATTGAAGGCTGGAACCTCACCCGGTATAGGGCTTTATATATATATATAGATATATACATATGTATACACGCATATGTACAGGCTTATTCCCCAATCAGTGCTTGCACTGAAGGGGTCCTCGCGGATGTTGAAGGATTTGGCGAAAGTGTCCCGCCGATTTTGGTTGCTGGCTGGGTTCCCGGGTTCCCAGTTCTGGGTTCCCTGGTTCCCGGACCAGGGTTCCGGGCCAATTTCGGAGGGCGGCGAGGTTCCCGGGTTCCCGGTCGATCTTCTTATAGATCGGTCTCATTATCGATCTCATTACCCTTTTCTCTATCGATCTCACAATCGATCTCACAATCGATCTCACTATCGATCTTACAAGCGATTCCACTAGAGATCACAGATCGCATGAGCGATCTCGCGATCGATCTCACCATCGATCGCACTGAATCCATTTCAGTCTCGGCCTCACGATCGACCTGACAATCGTCCTCACTATCGAGTCCACTATCGATCTCACTGTCGATCTTACAATCGATCTCAAGATTCAGAGTATCAAGTTTCAAAGCATCCACTGATTGGGTTCTCTCAGGCGTCACATATACACAGAAGTCGGGGGAGGGGGGCCGACGGGCCAGGCCTCGCTCCCGAGCCGGGTCAGGCCGCGCGCTCGTCTGTCGGTCCGTCGGTCCGTCCGTCGGTCGGTCGGTCCGTCGGCGGGTCGTCGTCTCGGTCCGTCGGTCGGTCGATCGGTCGTCGTCGGTCGTCGTCGTTTCGGTCGGTCAGTCGGTCGGTCGGTCGGTCGTTCGGTCCGGTCGTCGGTCGTCGGTCGGTCGGTCTCGGTGGTCGGTTGTCTGTCCACAGTCGGCATCCGCCCACGCCATGGCGCGCTCTGAAAGCGCGCCACTGGAGCAAGCGCGCCACTGGAGCCAACGCGGCTACGGATGCAATGAGGTTGAGAACAAGTCGCTGGACCCAGAGTCTGCCCAGCATGAGAGGCTCATTGAAATCCTATGGCCAGCAGTGGCGCACTGGCTGCAGGAAGAGGGGTCTCGAGGACTCGCGCGTCGCTCCCACAGAGTCAACGCGCTGAGTAAGACATGGGCCCCTTTGGGCTCGCTCAAGTGGGAGAAACGGGTACTGCTGTCGACCGCGGGCGTGGCAAGCCCCGCACACGAGGCACTCGGCCGCGCCGCGCGCGGTTCGCCCGTGCTGCGCACGCTGCGGGGTGGAAAGGCTGCGCGCTGGACCGCTCTGCACGCTGCACTGCGGGGCGCGGCGCGGCTGCACGCCTGCGGTGCTGCACTCGGGGTGCCTGTGCTGCACTCGGCGCTGCTGCACGCTGCACGAGGCTACGGTAGGTTTGCGTCGTGTCGACCAGCGGCGACCCCTGCGCGGGCGTTCAAGGTTGAACGCCGCCGGCGACCCAGAATCGATCGATGTTGAACGATCGGTCGTTGCGGCAGCGGCCGATCGTTCAAGGTTGAACGATCCCTGCGGTGTCAAAAACCAACGCTGGGGTCGGCACGACACGAACCTGCCGTACTCGCCGCCACCCCCCCCCTACCCCACCCCGCGCTCACCACCGTCCGTTTGCACCGTGGCGGGGGGGCGGGGGGGCGTGTGGGTCACTTTACAACCAGAAGCGCACTTTACAACCAGATGGGTCACTTTACAACCAGCTTACAAAATCCGAGAAGGGCACTTTCCAACCAGGAAGGGCACTTTACAACCAGGCAAGTGAAAACACATATTGAATGCACGCGGGCCTTTCCCTGAAATCTCCGTGGGCAAGCGCAAGGGTGGCTTTGGGCTCTTTGAGGCATGTCGGTTGTAAAGTTGCCCATCGCGCACGAAGAAGCACTGCGCACGCGTTGGCGATGCGGCGACCTGGTGCGCCATGGTATGTTGCGTGCTGGTGGGCGGATTAGGGTTTTGACCTGCTCTCTAAGCTCTGTCGGTCAGTTCTGCCATTGCTTGCTCTGCCTTTTTCTGACGGAGGAAGGCTAGTCGCGCAGGACATACGAATAAACCATGATCCCGTCCAAGACTGGAGCTGCATGGCAGTGGGAAGCTGTAGTGGGAGATGTGGTGGCAGCGGGGGCTACAATGGGAACTGCATGGTGTTGGGAAGCTGCGGTGGTAACTATGGTGGTCGCCAGGCAGCGGCGGGAACTGCGGTGGTAGCTGGGCTGCAATGGGATTTGCGGTGGTAGCGGGGGGTCAGTCGGAATTGTGGAGGTAGCGGGGCTGCAGCGGTAAGTGTGGTGGTAGCAGGCACAAAGGTGGCGGTGATGCGGTGTCACGATGGCTCAAGCTGCTGCGCTGGCACGGTGGCTGAGGCTGCTGCCCGAGCAGGATACCTGCGTTGCTGCGCTGGCACTGTGGCTGGCGCCGGAAGGAACGACCTTCGAAATAGTTGCATTTATTCGGAACGTTGAACCTCGATCTTCCAAGAAGAGGAGCAGCAGGGGGCCAACTGGAGCTGGAGCACTTAGCCCCTTGCAGAACACCGCGGGGCTTCAGGGGCCAACGTGGCCCAAGAGACCCGCGGTGCCAATGGCCTAGTTCCCTGGAGCGCTGGGCCCTTGTGGAGGCCACTGGGCTCGCTTCCTGTGAATGATCCCTAAAATGGGCAGCGCGTCGCCCTGAGCCTTCCTACGTACGCTGTCGCCTTATTTCCGTGCGAGTACGGGGCCCTTGTTCAGGCCGCTTGGCCCCTGCTAGCAAGCCCTGTCTTAGTCTGCTGGGCTCAGAGCGCCAGAGCGTCCAGGCGCTCGGGCTCAGAGGCATCGCTGGGGCCTGCTCAGAGCGTCCAGAGGCATCGCTGGGGCCCGCGCAGATCGTCCAGGTCCTCGGGCTCAGAGGCATCGCTGGGGCCTGTGCAGAGCGTCCAGGTCCTCGGGCTCAGAGGCATCGCTGGGGCCTGCGCAGGGCGTTCAGGCGCTCGGGCTCAGAGGCATCGCTGGGGCTTGCGCAGAGAGTTCAGGCGCTCGGGCTCCAGGGCGCCCACGTGCTCTGGAGCACTTTTCAGAGCGTCCGCGCGCCCTGGAGCACTTTTGAGAGCGCCCACTTGCTCTGGGGCATTTTTTAGAGCGCCCACTTGCTCTGGGGCATTTGTCAGAGCACCCACTTGCTCTGGAACACTTTGCGGAGCGCCCAAACGCGCACGGCCACTCTGAGCTGGTTGTACAGTTGTCCGTTCTGGTTGTAAAGTTGTCCGTTCTGGTTGTAAAGTGGTCCGTTCTGGTTGTAAAGTGGTCCGTTCTGGTTGTAAAGTGGGCCGTTCTGGTTGCAAAGTGGACGTTCTCGATGAAAAACCATACTTTCCAATCCTATGTTGGTTGTAAAGTAACCCATCTGGTTGTAAAGTGGTTGTTCTGGTTGTAAAGAGACCGAATCTCGGGCGGGGGGGGGGGGGGGGGGGGAGGGATCGAGAGAAGCAGCACGAGCTGGGGGGGGGAGACTTCTGGTCGACGTGCGACGAGTGGGGGTAGCGGGCGGGAGAAGGGAGGAGGGTGCAGCAGGAAACGGGGAGGGCAATCCCTTGCCCTTCCCCCCCCCCCTCCCCCCCCCCCCTCCCCTCCCCCCCCCCGTCGCCCCCTCCCTTCTTCGCTCCTCTCCGATGCCTGCTACACCGCGACGATCGTGGGGCTCTGAAGTTAAGAGTCGGTGAAGCCGCAATGGGCGTTTCGCCAGAGACGTCCCCACAATCAGGAGCGGAGTCAGTGAAGCCAGAAGTTGCGTTTCGCTTGAGACGTCACCACCATCTTCCCGCGAAGCGGCACGTGCACCACCCCCTGGCGGCTCCCTCTTGGGAGGACTCAACTGAGATGTCTGCTACATCGCAACGATCGCTGGGCTCGGAAATGAGTCCGAGTATGAGTGAATCTGAGTGTGAGTGAGTCTGAGTGTGAGTGAGTCTCCGTGTGAGTCAGGTTGAGTATGAATGAATCTGAGCGGGAGTGAGTCTGAGCATGGGTAATCTGAGTGTGAGGTGCTGGCCTGAGTGTATGACGTCTATGTATGGTTGAGCTGAGAATGAGTGGATCTGAGTGTGAGTGGGGGCAGGCAGGGGGAACGCGGCGGAGGGGTGGGAGGCGGAGGCGTCACATGAATGACGAGAGCCCCGCACTTTGGGCACGGTGAGCCGCTCACTTCCTTGCCAGGTCTCCCGAGGTCCTTGGGGGTCCCGTGCGTCATGTGGGCCCGTAGAGCTTCGCCCTTCGGCCCTCCAGAGGCCCAGCGTGAGCCGTGGAGTCTCTCCCCGGGCTCGGAACCGCGTGGACAAGCACATCCACCGTGGTCCTCGATCCTTTTGGTCCCTGGCGGCCCTGTTCTTTCACTGCTCTCCGATCCCCGATGAGCACCACGATCGGCCTGCCGTCGCAGGCGCACGGGGGTCCCTGGTGGCCTCCGGAGGCTCAGGGAGGGCCATGCGGCATCGTAAGACCTGGATCTGCGAACCCCGATCCTCGAGCCACGGCTCGTCCACATTCCAGGGAGAAACCAGCACATTCCACACATCTTGAGCATGCCGCCGTGTGACCCAACGAATCCGCCAAGGGTAGCCCTCAATCGCTTCACATAATGGAGGATGACGATTAATAACTGACCGGGGGTAGTGTTCACGCGGCGGCGCCCGGGATCACGAGTAGAAAAAATCGGCCGCGGGCTGGAAACTTATTTTTTAATCGTTCTCCTCCAGTCAGAAAATTGTGCAGAAGTAGCAGAAAACTATGTTTTAATGGCTTCGGGGTGAAAGGGAGCCCCCTGGAAAATGAAAGCGGGCGTGAACCAGTGAAACCTCTGCTATCCTCCTCCTCCTCATTATGTTCCTCCGTCTCCTTCTCCTCCTCTTCCTCCTTCCCCTTCTCCTCCTCCTCCTCCTCCTCCTCCTCCTCCTCCTCCTCCGCTTCCTCCTCCTCTTCATTTCCCCTCCCTCCCCATCCGCCTTCATCCCTCCTTCCCCTCCTCCATCCTCCCACAGCGGCAAGGAAAAACAAAAGAACACCCAAGGAAATAACAGGTGTGTTGCAGAACAATAACAAGAACCTAAGGAACAACAAAACACATTACCCTGTGACGTACCCCAACCCATTTGTATCAATGGAGACGAGGAGTTGGCCGAAACTTGTATGGACAATCAACTTGATGTGTAAGCTACTTGGGAGGCGTCACTGTGCTGGGCCCCGCAAGCAGGCCTCGAAAGTGGCGACAGTTTCACAGATCGCAGCCCCCCAGGGATGGCGAGGTCGAATTTGAATCTGCGTGTGGCGTCACTGTGCTGGGCCCCCCAGCAGGCCTCGAAAGTGGCGACAGTTTCACAGATCGCAGCCCCCCAGGGATGGCGAGGTCAATTTGAATCCGCCGTGTGTGCCCACTGTGCTGGGCCCCCCAGCAGGCCTCGAAAGTGGCGACAGTTTCACAGATCGCAGCCCCCCAGGGATGGCGAGGTCCCATTTGAATCCGCCGTGGGTACCCACTGTGCTGGGCTCCCCCGCAGGCCTCGAAAGTGGCGACAGTTTCACAGATCGCAGCCCCCCAGGGATGGCGAGGTCCCATGTGGGTCCGCCGTGGGTATCCACTGTGCTGGGCACCCCAGCAAGCCGCGAAAGTGGCGACAGTTTCACAGATCGCAGCCCCCCAGGGATGGCGAGGTCCCATGTGAGTCCGCCGTGGCTACCCACTGTGCTGGCCCCCCCCAGCAGGCCTCGACAGTGGCGACAGTTTCACAGATCGCAGCCCCCCAAGGACGGCGAGGTTCCATTTGGATCCGCCGTGGGTACCCACTGCGCTGGGCCCCCCAGCAGCCATCGAAAGTGGCGACTGTTTCACAGATCGCAGCCCCGCAGGGATGGCGAGGTCTCATTTGAGTCCGCCGCGTGTACCCACTGTGCTGGGCCTTCCAGCAGGCCTCGAAAGTGGCGACAGTTTCACAGATCGCAGCCCACCAGGGATGGCGAGGTCCGATTTGAGTCCGCCGTGTGTACCCACTCTGCTGGGCCCCCCCAGCAGCCCTCGAAAGTGGCGACAGTTTCGCAGATCGCAGCCCCCCAGGGACGGCGAGGTACAATTTGAGTCCGCCGTGTGTACCCACTGTGCTGGCCCCCCCAGCAGGCCGCGAAAGTGGCGACAGTTTCGCAGATCGCAGCCCCCCAGGGATGGCGATATATAATTTGAGTCCGCCGTGTGTACCCACTGTGCTGGGCCCCCCCCAGCAGGCCTCGAAAGTGGCGGTAGTTTCGCAGATCGCAGCCCCCCAGGGATGGCGAGGTACAGTTTGAGTCCGCCGTGTGTACCCACTGTGCTGGGCCCCCCAGCAGGCGTCGAAAGCGGCGGAGTTGGCCGAGACTTGTATGGACAATCAACTTGATGTGTAAGCTACTTGGGAGGCGTCACTGTGCTGGGCCCCGCAAGCAGGCCTCGAAAGTGGCGACAGTTTCGCAGATCGCAGCCCCCCAGGGATGGCGAGGTCGAATTTGAATCTGCGTGTGGCGTCACTGTGCTGGGCCCCCCAGCAGGCCGCGAAAGTGGCGACAGTTTCACAGATCGCAGCCCCCCAGGGATGGCGAGGTACAATTTGAGTCCGCCGTGTGTACCCA
Source organism: Prorocentrum cordatum (assembly GCA_963575745.1). Lineage (NCBI taxonomy): Eukaryota > Dinophyceae > Prorocentrales > Prorocentraceae > Prorocentrum > Prorocentrum cordatum. The sequence continues at coordinate 333,537 of CAUYUJ010005102.1, read as the reverse complement.
CTGTGCTGGGCCGCCCAGCAGGCCTCGAAAGTGGCGACAGTTTCACAGATCGCAGCCCCCCAGGGATGGCGAGGCACAAGTCGAGTCCGCCGTGTGTACCCACTGTGCTGGGCCCCCCAGCAGGCATCGAAAGTGGCGACACTTTCGCAGATCGCAGCCCCCCAGGGATGGCGAGGTACAATTTGAGTCCGCCGTGTGTACCCACTGTGCGGGGCCCCCCAGCAGGCCTCGAAAGTGGCGACAGTTTTGCAGATCGTAGCCCCCCCAGGGATGGCGAGGTACAATTTGAGTCCGCCGTGTGTACCCACTGTGCTGGGCCCCCCAGCAGCCCTCGAAAGTGGCGACAGTTTCGCAGATCGCAGGGGTGGCGATGTACAGTTTGAGTCCGCCGTGTGTACCCACTGTGCTGGGCCCCCCAGCAGGCCTCGAAAGTGGCGACAGGTTCGCAGATCGCACCCCCCCAAGGATGGCGAGGTACAATTTGAGTCCGCCGTGTGTACCCACTGTGCTGGGCCCCGCAGCAGGCTTCGAAAGTGGCGACAGTTTCACAGATCGCAGCCCCCCAGGGATGGCGAGGTACAATTTGAGTCCGCCGTGTGTACCCACTGTGCTGGGCACCCCAGCAGGCCTCGAAAGTGGCGACAGTTTCGCAGATCGCAGCCCCCCAGGGATGGCGAGGTACAGTTTGAGTCCGCCGTGTGTACCCACTGTGCTGGGCACCCCAGCAGGCTTCGAAAGTGGCGACAGTTTCGCAGATCGCAGCCCCCCAGGGATGGCGAGGTACAGTTTGAGTCCGCCGTGTGTACCCACTGTGCTGGGCCCCCCAGCAGGCTTCGAAAGTGGCGACAGTTTTGCAGATCGCAGCCCCCCAGGTATGGCGAGGTACAATTCGAGTCCGCCGTGTGTACCCACTGTGCTGGGCTCCCCAGCAGGCCTCGAAAGTGGCGACAGTTTCGCAGATCGCAGCCCCCCAGGGATGGCGAGGTACAATTTGACTCCGCCGTGTGTACCCACTGTGCTGGGCCCCGCAGCAGGCCTCGAAAGTGGCGTCAGTTTCGCAGATCGCAGCCCCCCATGTATGGCGAGGTACAATTGGAGTCCGCCGTGTGTACCCACTGTGCTGGGCCCCCCAGCAGGCCTCGAAAGCGGCGACAGTTTCGCAGATCGCAGCCCCCCAGGGACAGCGAGGTACAATTGGAGTCCGCCGTGTGTGCCCACTGTGCGGGGCCCCCCAGCAGGCCTCGAAAGTGGCGACAGTTTTGCAGATCGCAGCCCCCCAGGGACGGCGAGGTACAATTTGAGTCCGCCGTGTGTACCCACTGTGCTGGGCCCCCCAGCAGGCCTCGAAAGTGGCGACAGTTTCGCAGATCGCAGCCCTCCAGGGATGGCGAGGTACAATTTGAGTCCGCCGTGTGTGCGCACTGTGCCGGGCCCCCCAGCAGGCCTCGAAAGTGGCGACGGTTTCGCAGATCGCACCCCCCCAGGGATGGCGAGGTACAATTTGAGTCCGCCGTGTGTACCCACTGTGTTGGGCCCCCCAGCAGGCCTCGAAAGTGGCGATAGTTTCGCAGATCGCAGCCCCCCAGGGATGGCGAGGTACAATTCGAGTCCGCCGTGTGTACCACTGTGCTGGGCCCCCCAGCAGGCCTCGAAAGTGGCGACAGTTTCGCAGATCGCAGCCCCCCAGCTGGCACGCAGCGACGAACGAAGGCGGGAAGAGAGGGAGGGGGGGCGGGAAGGAAGGAAGGCGCGAGCAGTGCTCTATTCAAAACGAGAACCCAACGCAGGATGGTTGGGAACAAAGAAGCCAAAAAGGCTTGGAATTGACAACTAAGCAAAAACCGCAGGAAAAATCAAAAAAAAAACACAATTACCCTGGCGACGTACCCAACCCCTTCGCAAAAGCGGGGCGCAAATAGTTTAGGATACTTTATAAGGGGGCGATGACGGAGCGAGGGTTACATATGTCTGCAGACGGAATTCGGGAGACTCGCAGGA
>CAUYUJ010005102.1:224039-329039 GCA_963575745.1 Prorocentrum cordatum | reverse complement strand
TTGAATCTGCCGCGATTACCCTCTATGCTGAGCCCCCCAGCAGGCCTCGAAAGTGGCGACAGTTTCACAGATCGCAGCCCCCCAGGAATGGCGAGGTCTAATTTGGATCTGCCGCGATTACCCTCTATGCTGGACCCCCCAGCAGGCCTCGAAACTGGCGACAGTTTCACAGCCCCCCGCAGGCAAGACAGAAAGAGGCAGGAAAGAGGCGGGAGGCGGGAGGAGGAAGGACGCGACCACACTGCTCTATTCAAAACGAATACCCAACCAAGGAGGGTTGGGAACAAAAGAACACCCAAGGACATAACAGGTGTGTTGCAGAAAAAATGACAATTACCCTGGCGACGTACCCAACCCCTGCGCAAAAGCGGGGCGCAAACAGTTTAGGATACGTTATAAGGGGGCGATGACGGAGCGAGGGTTGCATATGTCTGCAGCCGGAATTCGGGAGACTCGCATGGCACTGGCTACAGGAAAAGGGCTTGATAAAACTGATGAGTTACAATTCCTGGGCACTCCTAGCCACTTCGAAAATGGTGATCACAGCAGGCCTCGAAAGTGGCGACAGTTTCACAGATCGCAGCCCCGCAGGGATGGCGAGGTCTAATTTGGGTCCGCGCGTGGCGTCACTGTGCTGGGCCCCCCCAGCAGGCCTCGAAAGTGGCGACAGTTTCACATATCGCAGCCTCCAGGGGATGGCGAGGTCTCATTTGAATCTGCCCGTGGCGTCACTGCGCTGGGCCCCCCAGCAGGCCTCGAAAGTGGCGACAGTTTCACAGATCGCAGCCCCCAAGGGATGGAGAGGTCTCGTTTGAATATGCCCGTGGCGTAACTGTGCAGGGCCCCCCAGCAGGCCTCGAAAGTGGCGACAGTTTCACAGATCGCAACCCCCCCAGAGATGGCGAGGTCTAATTTGAATCCGCGCGTGGCCCTCACTGTGCTGGGCCCCCCAGCAGGCCTCGAAAATGGCGACAGTTTCACAGATCGCAGCCCCCCAGGGATGGCGAGGTCTAATTTGAATCTGCCCGTGGCCCTCACTGTGCTGGGCCCCCCAGCAGGCCTCGAAAGTGGCGACAGTTTCACAGATCGCAGCCCCCCCCAGGGATGGCGAGATCTAACTTGAATCTGCCCGTGGCCCTCACTGTGCTGGGCCCCCCAGCAGGCCTCGAAAGTGGCGACAGTTTCACAGATCGCAGCCCCCCAGGAATGGCGAAATCTATTTTGAATCTGCCTGTGGCCCTCACTGTGCTGGGCCCACCAGCAGGCCTCGAAAATGGCGACAGTTTCACCGATCGCAGCCCCCCAGGGATGGCGAGGTCTAATTTGAATCTGCCCGTGGCCCTCACTGTGCTGGGCCCTCCAGCAGACCTCGAAAGTGGCGACAGTTTCACAGATCGCAGCCCCCCAGGGATGGCGAGGTCTAATTTGGGTCCGCCCGTGGCCCTCACTGTGCTGGGCCCCCCAGCGGGCCTCGGAAGTGGCGACAGTATCACAGATCGCAGCCCCCCGGGGATGGCGAGGTCTAATTTGGATCCGCCCGTTGCCCTCAGTGCTGGGCCCCCAAGCAGGCCTCGAAAATGGCGACAGTTTCACAGATCGCAGCCCCCCCAGAGATGGCGAGGTCTAATTTGAATCTGCCCGTGGCCCTCACTGTGCGGGGCCCCCCAGCAGACTCCGAAAATGGCGACAGTTTCACAGATCGCAGCCCCCCCAGGGATGGCGAGGTCTAATTTGAATCTGCCCGTGGCCCTCACTGTGCTGGGCCCCCCAGCAGGCCTCGAAAATGGCGACAGTTTCACAGATCGCAGCCCCCCAGGGATGGCGAGGTCTAATTTGAATCCGCCCGTGGCCCTCACTGTGCTGGGCCCCCCAGCAGGCCTCGAAAGTGGCGACAGTTTCACAGATCGCAGCCCCCCAGGGATGGCGAGGTCTAATTTGAATCTGCCGCGTGGCCCACTGTGCTGGGCCCCCCAGCAGGCCTCGAAAGTGGCGACAGTTTCACAGATCGCAGCCCCCCAGGGATGGCGAGGTCTAATTTGAATCACTATGCTGGCCCCCCAGCAGGCCTCGAAAGTGGCGACAGTTTCACAGATCGCAGCCCCCCAGGGATGGCGAGGTCTAATTTGAATCCGCCGCGATTACCCTCTATGCAGGACCCCCCAGCAGGCCTCGAAAGTGGCGACAGTTTCACAGATCGCAGCCCCCCAGGGATGGCGAGGTCTAATTTGAATCCGCCGCGATTACCCTCTATGCAGGACCCCCCAGCAGGCCTCGAAAGTGGCGACAGTTTCACAGATCGCAGCCCCCCAGGGATGGCGAGGTCTAATTTGAATCCGCCGCGATTACCCTCTATGCAGGACCCCCCAGCAGGCCTCGAAAGTGGCGACAGTTTCACAGATCGCAGCCCCCCAGGGATGGCGAGGTCTAATTTGAATCCGCCGCGATTGCCCTCTATGCAGGACCCCCCAGCAGGCTTCGAAAGTGGCGACAGTTTCACAGATCGCAGCCCCCCGCAGGCAAGACAGAAAGAGGCAGGAAAGAGGCGGGAGGCGGGAGGAGGAAGGACGCGACCACACTGCTCTATTCAAAACGAATACCCAACCAAGGAAGGTTGGGAAAAACCTAAGGCAAAGCCCGCAACAACGCAAAGAAACCAAAGGCTTGGAATTGAGCACTAAGCAAAAACCGAAGGACAAACCAGCAAAACCAAAATAAAAACAAACATCTTGCACCCTTCTTGGTGGAGCGTAGGGGTGGGAAGGGTATGTCTGTGAATCTTTTGTTTCCCCCAACCATCCTGTGGTGTTGGGTCCTCGTTTTGAAGAGACGGTGCCCCGCGTTCCCGCCGCTCCCGCTCCTCCTCCCCCCTCCTCCCTCCCCCCTCCCTCCCCTCTTCCTTCCTCCTCCCTCCTCCCCCTCTTCCCTGCGTTTCACCCATCCAGTACAGCGCTTCGTGGCCCCATAGGGAGCTCCACCGAAGGCCCCAGTGGCTGCGTTCGCATGGCGGCCTCGGGCCATTTCGGCACACCCCTCACGAGGATCGTGGCCCCATAGGGAGCTCCACCGAAGGCCCCAGTGGCTGCGTTCGCATGGCGGCCTCGGGCCATTTCGGCACACCCCTCACGAGGATCGTGGCCCCATAGGGAGCTCCACCGAAGGCCCAGTGGCAGCGTTCGCATGGCGGCCTCGGGCCATTTCGGCACACCCTCACGAGGATCGTGGCGGGGAGCTCCACCGAAGGCGCCAGTGGCAGGGTTCGCATGGCGGCCTCGGGCCATTTCGGCACACCCCTCACGAGGATCGTGGCCCCATAGGGAGCTCCACCGAAGGCCCAGTGGCAGGGTTCGCATGGCGGCCTCGGGCCTTTCGGCACACCCCTCACGAGGATCGTGGCCCCATAGGGAGCTCCACCGAAGGCCCAGTGGCAGGTTCGCATGGCGGCCTCGGGCCATTTCGCACACCCCTCACGAGGATCGTGGCCCCATGGGGAGCTCCACCGAAGGCCGCCAGTGGCAGGGTTTGCATGGCGGCCTCGGGCCATTTCGGCACACCCCGCACGAGGATCGTGGCCCCATGGGGAGTTCCACCGAAGGTTCCAGTGGCAGGGTTCGCATGGCGGCCTCGGGCCATTTCGGCACACCCCTCACGAGGATCGTGGCCCCATAGGGAGCTTCACCGAAGGCGCCAGTGGCAGGGTTCGCATGGCGGCCTCGGGCCAGTTCGGCGCACCCCTCACGATGATCGTGGCCCCATAGAGAGCTCCACCGAAGCAGTGGCAGGGTTTGCATGGCGCCTCGGGCCATTTCGGCACACCCCTCACGAGGATCGTGGCCCCATACGGAGCTCCACCGAAGGTCCCAGTGGCAGCGTTCGCATGGCGGCCTCGGGCATGGGGAGCTCCACCGAAGGTCCCAGCGGCAGGGTTCGCATGGCGACGTCGGGCCATTTCGGCACACCGCTCACGAGGATCGTGGCCCCATGGGGAGCTCCACCGAAGGCCCCCCGTGGCAGGGTTTGCATGGCGGCCTCGGGCCATTTCGGCACACCCCCCACGAGGATCGTGGCCCCATGGGGAGCTCCACCGAAGGCGCCAGTGGCAGGGTTCGCATGGCGGCCTCGGGCCATTTCGGCACACCCCTCACGAGGATCGTGGCCCCATAGGGAGCTCCACCGAAGGCGCCAGTGACAGGGTTCGCATGGCGGCCTCGGGCCAGTTCTGCGCACCCCTCACGAGGATCGTGGCCCCATAGACAGCTCTTGCGAAGCCCCCAGTGGCAGGGTTCGCATGGCGGCCTCGGGCCATTTCGGCACAACCCTCACAAGGATCGTGGCCCCATAGGGAACTCCACCGAAGGCGCCAGTGGCAGGGTTCGCATGGCAGCCTCGGGCCGCTTCGGCACACCCCTCACGAGGATCGTGGCCCCATGGGGAGCTCCACCGAAAGCGCCAGTGGCAGGGTTCGCATGGCGGCCCCGGGCCATTGCGGCGCACCCCTCACGAGGATCGTGGCCCCATAGTTGTGCTGCTTCAACAACCGCGCCTGGGCGTCGTACTCCGCCTCGCCGACGTGCAACGCCACTTCCTCCCTCATGACTCTCAAAGCCCTCTCCTGCTTCTGCTCCTCGTCAGAGGAGCGCCGTCCTTGTCGTCGTCGGCGCCCGCGAAGACGGCCACGAACGTGTTCCTGAGCATGTCGGGCTCCGGCGGGAAACCGTGGCCACATAGGGAGCGCGGGCGAAAATGGTATTCACAATTGCGGTATTCACAACTGCATATGGTTGGGTCCTTCGCCAGGCTAATTTTTTCCCCCATTTCTGTGCGTTTTCTGTGCGTTTCGGCTCCAGCCCTTCGGTTTCTTTGTTTTTGTTGTTTTAGCCTTTGGTTTTCTTTGGTTTTCCTTGCCGTTGTGGAAGGAGGAGGAGGAGGAGGAGGAGGAGGAGGAGGAGGAGGAGGAGGAGGAAGGAGGAGGAGGAGGAGGAGAGGAGGAGGAGGAGGAGGAGGAGGAGGAGGAGGAGGGAGAGAGGAGGGGGAGGGCAGGAGGAGGGGAGAGAGGAGGAGGAGAGGAGGAGGAGGAGGAGGAGGAGGAGGAGGAGGAGGAGGAGGGAGGAGGGAGCAGGAGGAGGAGGGGGCCTAATGCCAGCTAGCACGCTGCGCCCCGACTTTCGAAACTTGCATTTTCAAGGGGGGCCCCTTTCACCCCCGAACCGTTTTAATAGTTTTCTCCAATGTTTCGTATTCGTCGCCATCCCGCGTTATTGACCTTGCCTCGTCTGGCTCGGCGGGTGCCGGGAAGCCCCCCCTGCGGAAGGGGGACGCTCGCGGGACCCCCCGCAACACCGTATCGCCAGAAGCGACACAGAGACGTGCGCGCACACGAGTTCACATTCGATTGGAGAGGAAGAGAGAGAGAGATATCTCTTTCTATATATGTATGTATGTATGTATGTATGTATGTATGTATGTATGTATGTATGTATGTATGTATGTATGCATGCATGCATGCATGCATGCATGCATGCATGTATGTATGTATGTATGTATGTATGTATGTATGTATGTATGTATGTATGTATGTATATACATATATATATATATATATATTAAGAGAGAGAGAGAGAGAGAGAGAAAAATATCTCTCTCTACATCTATGTAAATAGTCCGTGCATCACACGAGCGCTCGTGACGCGAGAGCGGCCTCGTGAATTGGTTGGGGGGGCGTGTTCGTGTACGCGGCCGGTGGCATGCGTCTTTTTTTCTGGCACCCTGCATCCTCGAACCCGCGGACCTCGATCCTCGAAACGTCCGAGCCGATCCTCGAAGCGTCGACGGCGGCGTCGACGCCGACCTCGCCGCAGGCCCGCCTGGAGCAGGGCGCCGTCGTGAGTGCCGCGACGGGGCCCAGCGCGGCGGCCAGGGAAGGCCGTGCCCGCCGCCCCCGCCCGCCCGCGGCACCCCGCCGGGTCCGGGGGCCTCGGCTCGGCCGCGCGCGCGGGAGGGGGCCTCCGCCAGAGGGCGGGGGCGGCGTCCGAGGCGGGAAGTCGTTCGCGGCCACCGCCTGGGGGGTCGAGCTTCGCAGGCCTCCACGGGCGGTGGATCAGGACAGAGTCGGGCCCTCGGGGGTCCAAACATATCCATATCCACCGCCCGCCGGGGCACCAGGACGTCGGTTCCCAGGCGGTGGATATGGATACATCCACGCCTCGCACGGATCTTTCGATCAGTAGCCCAGGGTAAGGATGCCAGTGGAACACCAGGTAAGGCGTGGCCATGGATGTCGCCGCCACCCTCATGAGACGAGGAATCCTCCAGGGTCTTCAAGCAGCTCCCATTTCCAAGCTGAATCATGGATTCGTAGGCCTTAGGAGCCCCCTGGACACGTTCCTTCACGAACGCCCCCACCGTAAGAGCAGCGCTTGCTGGAGCTGGCTGGGGGGGCAAAGGTGGTCTAGCATTCATTGTTTCTGGCCAGCAGAAGACAGCAGAGGGGGGGGGAGAAAGGGGCCCCCCTCGTCGCCACGGCTGGCGGCGACTCGTAAAACCAGCTGCTCTCGACCCCGGGAAGGGTCCAGGGATCGATTTTGAGTGGATTTGGCCATGTGCCCCCTTCTGCACCGATTTTTCTTGGGGCCCCTTCGGCGCAGACCTCCCGGGCCGCTTCCGGAGCGCAGGTGCAGGCTTCTGCAGGGCGCATGTTTTGGCGTATGCTCTGGGGGTCTGATTTTTTGGGGTGTATTTTGTTGGTGCTCGAGTGCTTACGAAGTCGATGCTTGCTTTGTGCTTCCTGCAGGCTCTTGCAGCTCTTCTGGCCTCCTCGCCCCGCGGTCGACTTCGGTCGCCGGTGTTTCGGCCACGCTCGCAGGGCATCCCGTTGAGCAGGCTTGCTGCACGACCTCGGCGACACGTCTGCATCGACTCGGTGCGTCGCCTCTGTCCGTGGTGCCCGGTAGCCCCCTCGAGGGGCAGCGTCGTCTCCCTCCTGCTCTGCCCTGCCGCCGAAGAGCACCCTGTGCTGCTCTGTTCGTTGTGGTAAGGGCGCTGTTCGGCCACGGTCCTGGCCCTTCGAGCCTCCGCTGGAAGTGGCTGCACGCACGAGCGGCACGTTGCCTTCTGTCGGGCGTGTCCCCGGTGCAGCGGGATTTTCGACGAAAAATAATAAAAAAATACCCCCAAAATGCCACCCGAAGGCAGAACAATGCTCAAAACATAATCCCCAGGCTATTGTTTGATTACTTTTTGATTATGGTGAGGGTATTTCTTATTGAATCGGTTCGCTCATTCCGCCGGCCCATAATGTCGCACCGTGGTCGCCTGTCCGAGTGGTCGTTTGCAGTGTGGAGCTGCGGCGTCGGGAACTGTGTAGTGTTGGGGGCGTTCTTGGGGCACTCTTGGGCCGACCTGGAGGCCTCTGGGGCCGTCTTGGAGCCGTCTTGGGCCGTCTTGGGGCCCTCTTGGGGGCCTCTTGGGGCCTCTTGGGGCGATCTTGGAGGCCTCTTGAGCCGTTTAGGGGCGTCGGGGAACCGAAAAGGTTAAAACGCCCAAATCTGTCCAGCACCAAAGGAAAAACACAGGTTTTTGCCTCTTGGGGCCCTCTTGGGAGTTCTCTTGGGGGCCTCTTGGGGCATCTTGGAGGCTTCTTGGGCCATCTTGGAGACGTCTTGGGCCGTCCGGAGGCCATCTTGGGCGTCGTGGAGCGATCTTCGGGCGTCTCGGACCTCTCTTGGACCGTGTTGGGGGCGTTCTTGGGGCCCTCTTGGGCCGTCTTGGAGGCCTCTGGGGCCGTCTTGGAGCCGTCTTGGGCAGTCTTGGGGCCCTTTTGAGGGCCTCTTAGGCCCTCTGGGGCGATCTTGGAGGCCTCTTGAGCCGTTTAAGGGCGTCGGGGAACCGAAAAGGTTAAAACGCCCAAATCTTTCCAAAACCTAAGAAAAAGCATTGATGTTTGCCTCTTGGGGCCCTCTTGGGAGTGCTCCTGGAGGTCTCTTGGGGCATCTTGGAGGCTTGTTGGGTCATCTTGGAGACGTCTTGGGCCGTCTGGAGGCCATCTTGGGCGCCGTGGAGCGATCTTCGGGCGTCTCGGACCTCTCTTGGATTGTGTTGGGGGCCTCTTGGGGCCCTCTTGGGGCGATCCTGGAGGATCTGGGGGAGTGTCCCGGGCGTGTCTCGGGCGTGTCCCGGGCGTGTCCCGGGCTCCTCCCGGGGTACTTTTGATCCAGGGACCCCCAGGGGCCGCCCCGCGCGCGCGAACTAGAAATACTGTTTACCAGCTACGGGAGATCTTAGCACGCCTCTGGCCCGTTGGGCCGGCGAATTTTTCGTCGAACATCCCCCTGTACGGTAGGTTTGCGTCGTGTCGACCAGCGGCGACCCCAGCGCGGGCGTTCAAGGTTGAACGCCGCCGGCGACCCAGAATCGATCGATGTTGAACGATCGGACGTTGCGGAGACGGCCGATCGTTCAAGGTTGAACGATCCAGCGCGGTGTCTGGAACCAACGCCAGGGTCGACACGGCACGGACCTGCAGTAGGGGGACAGGCCCGACTTGAACGCTGCCGGAGCGGCCTCTGGTGCGCGGCCGTCCGGCGGGCGGGGTGGCCAGACCCGGGCACGCTGGCCGCTGCTGCCGGACACATGTCGCACTTCCAACGGTCGGCAGGCCGACCACCAGAGGCTGGGCGCCCGAAATGGGTACGGAAAGAATGGGTACAATCCCAGAGATCCAACGTATTGAAAAAATCAAGCCGGAGGATTTTCTCAATTTTCGGCCTCTATAGGGGCCCTCGCTGGGCCCCGGGACCGTCAAAAAACGACTCAGGATGAAAAACCGGTCCTGGGGAATGGGTCGAGACTTCGGGGGACCGCGTATTGAAAAATCACGACAACGACATCGGATCTCTGGGATGCCCAATTGCAGTTCCTGTTCATTTTGAACAGGGCTCGCTGTCCGCGCCGCCGCGGCCTGTGTCCATTCGAGACAGGAGGCCGCCTGCCCAACAGCGGCCGCTGTTGGTTTGGGACAGCATTTGTTGTTGGGCATTGTACCCGTTCTCTCCGTGCCCATTTCGGGCGTCCAAATCAACGATCGGCAGGCCGACCACCAGAGGTCCCTCTCGCACAGAGACACCTCCTGCGCCTGGCCGAGGGTCGACCACGCGGAGAAGGGGGGGGATAGGTGGGGGGGAAGGGCTTCGTGGAAGCACTGGAGGGCGCGGGCCTTGTCTGCAGATGAAGGGCCAGCGCCTTCTCAGAGGCAGCCTCCTTCAAAGAAGTCGTCCCCCCTCCCCCTACCCGCCTGTGCGCGCCACCAAGACGGATTGTGCTGACAGCTCTCGCCTGCATCATTCTTTGCCCAGCCCGCGGGCTCCCCCAGTGACGACGTAGATGAGGGCCAGCGCCTTCTCAGAGGCAGCCTCCTTCAAAGAAGTCGTCCCCCCTCCCCCGATACCCTCTTGTGCGCGCCACCAGGATGGGTTGTGCTGACAGCTCTCGCCTGCATCATTCTTTGCCCAGCCCGCGGGCTCCCCCAGTCTCCTCCTCCTCCTCCTCCTCCTCCTCCTCCTCCTCCTCCTCGGCCAGATGGCATTTCCTGTGGAGGCTCCCGACGCAAGGCCCCAGACGCTAGTCCCTACTCCAGAATTCGTGATAAAAGGGAGGGGGGTCTGGACCCTCCAAGGCAAGCCATTTCAGACCTCCCCCGTGGGAGATAACCCTCCAAAACGTCGTCCCCAGACCCCCCCAGGCCCTCCAAGATGGCCTGGAAGAGACCCCCCTCCCCGAAAGGAGACCCCCCTCCTTTTACTACGACATCTGGAGAAGCTGTTGCCGCAGAGCCGGCCTCCACTGTCAATACGTTGAAGTAGGGACCGCCTTGGGCCCGGGAGGGGCTGCGATCTCCTGGCCGTTCCTGAGGTCGAGGTCGGGGAGCGTGTTCGTGGCTGAGGCTTGCCGTGGCGAGAAGAGGACCCTTCGTTCCTCACTCGGCGTTCACTACGGCAGCACGACGACTGAGGAGGAGGAGGAGCAGGAGGCGGAGGAGGTGGAGGAGGGCGAGGAGGAGGAGGCGGAGGAGGCGGGAGGAGGAGGAGGAGGAGGAGGCGGAGGAGGAGGATGAGGAGGAGGAGGTTCAGCGTCCTGGGGCACGGAGGGTCTGAGGCCCAGAGCCCGCGCGTAGGGAACGGAGGCCAGTTGTGCCGCCGTGCCCCCAGACATGCTCGCGTCGTGCAGAAAAATCAGGACGGAAAGTTTTCGGCCGTTTTCGGCCTCGGGGAGCCCTCGCCGGGCCTCGGGACCGTCAAGAAACGGCTTGGGATGAAATACTGGTCCTGGGGAAAAGGTCGGGACTTCAGGGACCCCGTATTGAACAAGTCAGGACGTCGCATGTCTGGGCTGATCCTCCGCCGCGCTGTGGTGGTGGGTGGTGGGGGCGGAGAGGCGCGGGAGGCAGAAAACGGAGCTGCAGGGGGAGGGCCCAGAAGGGGTTTGACCAGTAACATCGACGTCCTTGGCACCGCCCTCCGGTGGGAGGGCTTGAGCAAAAACGTCGGTATTCTCGGAGCAGGCAGGTGGCCGCCTGTCGGGCGCCGATGCCTAGGGCACCGACAGCGCGTGCCGCTCGAGGCCCGCCGCAGGGGCGCGCAACCCTGAGACTTCTGACGTTGCGGAACAAGTGCGACATCGCGACAAGCCACGACTGGAACCCTATAGACCCCATCTTCCTGCGTCATTCTTCGGCCCGGATCGACCTGTGATCTGTGATGGCCCTGGGGCCCGTGAGTAGGCGAAAATGCCCGGTGCGAAAAAAGTGCAACGACAGGGCCTGGCGCTGGCGCCCCGCGCCCTCCGCCGAGCCTGGGCCGGCCATGCCGGCCATGCCGGCGCCGCGCGAGCGCCGCCTCGATCCGGGGCCGAGGGCGAGCGAGCCCCCGCCGTCGGCGGCGATCGCGGCGCTCGGCGACGCCGCGTGGACGGTGACGTCCTTGATGTCCCCGCGGAGCGCCAAGGCACTGGAGCTGGTCTCCCCCACGGTGCACGCGCTGCTGCTGCCGGCCTGCCAGCGCGTGGCGTGCGCGGCCGAGCTGGCGCGCCAGCTCCGCGCGCTGCCCTGCAGCTTCGGCTTCCCCCTGAGGCACCTGGGGCCCGAGGCCCCGAGAGGAAAAAGGCACCGATACCGCTGCCCGCTGCCCATGCCTCGTTTCCGCCCTCTTGGGTCTCCTGTGGGAGGCCCTCGCCGCCACTGCCGAGTTCGCCCCGAAGCCCGTGTCAGAACGCAGCCGCTGGGAGAGGGCCGGGAAGCAGCGGCGTCGGAGCCCGTTTTTTGTAGACTCCTGCAAGTTTACTTGCATGGACGGGGGGTTGGGGCTTGAACCTGAAGTAGGCCGCAAACGACTTGCACGTACGGCAACCACACGAGTCGAAGGGCACTTGCACGCCAGTATTCGTCTGAAGAGGGGCGAGGCGGTGGGGGGGGAGGGGCCGAACGCCATGCAAGTAAGCTTGCCCGAATCTGCAAAAACAGGCTCTCGGTCCCCTTCTTAGCTTCCCCCCCCCAGAGGTCCTCCGGGAGGCACTGGCCGCGTTGAGGCCGCTGCGGCCGCTGCGGCGTCGGGAGCTGGTGGGCCACGACGCGGGCTGGGCGCCCACCGAGCAGGAGCCCTGGCACTTCCGCTCCCCCGCCGAGCTGCAGGCCTTCGCCGCCTGCGCGCGCGCGGCCGCGGCGGGGGCGCGCAGGGGCCAGGAGCCGGTGCTGCTGCTGGGGGCGGTGCTGCGCCGAGGCGCGGCGGCGGCGGAAGCGGAGGAGGGCCTGGAGCGCCTGGCCGTGCTGCCGCAGGGGCTGGAGTGGGCGGAGGGCCCGGGGGCGGATCCCCTGCAGCTGGGGCTGCGGCTGTCGCTGGGGCCCGGGGACCACGCCGAGGCCCGATGAGGAAGAAGAGCTTTTTCGGAGGCCCGCGCCGATCTCTCGGATTTTGCGCTGGACGCCCCCGGCGGCGCCTCCTGCGCCGCTCCTGGCGCGCTCTGGCCGCCAGGGAGGGGGCCCAGCGCCGTTCCGAGACAGGCGTGCGTGAACCTCGGACAGCTTTGGCGCTTCAGTAGAAACGTTTTTTGGGGGGATTCCTCTATAGGTAGACCTCGAGCTGGGCTCGGGCGGCTGGTCGCCCTGGGCGGAGACCTGGTCGCTGCGGGACGGCACCCTGGGTGCCCGGATCTGCGTGGCCGCCGAGCTCCCCGGGGGCGGGCGCGCAGTCATCCGGCGCGCGGGCGGTTCGCTGGGAGCCCCAGACGCCTGCTGCTTCGACGAGGGCGTCGCTGCGCTCCAGGACGCGCTCCGCTGGGTCGACGGCATCCGTGCGGCCGTCTGCGTGAGCTCCCTGGCTTGGGGGAAGGATGCCCCCCCGTGGTGCCCCCCAGCAGTGCTGCGCGTGACCGCCGCCGCAGAGTCTGCCGCGGCAGCCCGGTGAGCCGCTGCCCTTCGGGCCCCCGGCGGTGCCCCCCAGCAGTGCTGCGCGTGCCTGCCGCCGCAGGGGCTGCCGCGGCAGCCGGGTGAGCCGCTGCCCTTCGGGCAGGAGCAGCGGCCGGGGCGTGCCGTCCGTGGGGCGGGCCGCCGTGTACAGATGCCCGGTTCGAGAGACAGGGCCTCGCCCGTCGGCAGACTCGCCATGGCTCGCCCATGGCCGCCGCGAGGCCCTGCACAAACAGCGCACCGGGGCCGCCACTGCTGCCGCCGCCCACGTCGCCTTCGGCGTCGCCCAGGGTTCCCTGGAGCGCCGCTCCCTCGCGCAGCCCGGGGCGGCCTGGGAGAGGCAGCGTCCTGGCTCGATCTTGCTCTCGTGCGCGCTCGGCTGCTCTTTCACGAGGCCTCTTGCTCGGGGTGTCGTCCTTTTCAGAGTCGCCCCTCGGAGAGGCGGGCCGGCTCCCCAGAAGGGGGGGGGGGTGCGGGGGCGTGCCAGCCCCAGGGGCGGCCTTCGGGCTGCTCGGGTCCTGCCCCGAGGGTCCGGACATGGTGGGGGGAGGCTGCTGCCCTCGGGGCAACGACAGGGGGGGATGGGCACAGGGATGCGGAGAACATCGACGGGAGGGAGGGAGGGAGTGAGGGAATGAGTAGTGTCGGCTTCGAACTTGGGAGGAGGGAGGGAAAGGAGGAGGAGAGAGGGAGGAAGTGGAGGAGGGGCGAGGGAGGAGAGGGAGGAGGGAGGGAGGGGGGGGGCGCATCGACCCTGAATCGCTCATTGATCGCCGATAGGGGCTTGACGGCCCCAGCCCGACCAGGAAGGTGCGGATTCGTCATCGGGGGCCCGGCGCCGATCTGTCGGGGACGTACCGCCGATTCCAGGCCGAGGAGTCCCCTGCATGTGCCAGTCCCCCCCTTATCGTTGCCCCTCGTGCCCTCCCTCGGGCGCTGTACTCGAGTCGGCCTGAGAGAGCTGCGCGTCTTTTTCTGGGGAAGTGGAGTGCGGCCCCCAGAAACGCGCAGGTCCCCCAGGCCGAAGGAGCCCCTGCCTGAAGAGGGTGAGCAGTGGGCGGCGGAGGAGGCCCAACAGCAGCCCCCTGAGGGCGCGGATCGGAGTGCGAGGCCTGGGCTGGATCTGGGCGGCGGCAGCGGAGCTGGCGCCCCGCTCAGAGCGCAGGGCGCTGGGTGCGTCGCGGGCGCCAGGTCTGTCCTATACGGGCTGCGAGTGCTTCTGGCCTGGTGTCCCAGGGCAGTCCTCGAAGCAGTCCCAGAGTTCCGCTCCTTCCCCGAGCCCCGCCTCCCCCCAGAGCCCGCGGCGCGGCCCCTCCGTGTACAACTCGGCCGGGCTCGTGGAGCCTGGGAGGCTTCGAGGCCCAGTGGTTCGCCAGCGCGTCTGTGATGGAGAAGTTAGGCGTGCGGTCCGGAGCGCTGCCTGGCTCGAGCTAGAGCTGCCGCTGCTGGAACGAGCGACGAGTTCCTGGGGGCCTCAGGGGCTCCGCCCCCCTTCAGGTCCCTGCCACTGGGCCTCGGTGAGGGCCAGCCGAGCCCCCGTGCCCACTCCCGACTCCTCCTCCTCCCTCCCCCTCCCTACGCCTCTCCCCTCTATCATCATCATCATCATCATCATCATCATCATCATCATCATCATCATCATCATCATCATCATCATCATCATCATCATCATCATCATCATCATCATCATCATCATCATCATCATCATCATCATCATATTCAGCATCATCAGCATGATCAGCATCATCATCATCATCATCAGCAGCATCAGCAGCATCATCAGTATAGGGCCGCTGCGAGCTCAGGCCTTGATGGCGCAGCGGCCTATGGGACGCGCCCGTGCATGTCCGAAGCTTCGGACAGGAGGCCCAGTGATGGCGGCGCTGCTCGGTCATGCCACAGTTGTGCTCCAGACGGGGCGCTAACCATGGCTGGCAGGCATGCGGAGTGACGAAGAAATATCTGCCGAAGGAACCGCACGCCGCCATCTACCCACAACCGCCGCTGAAGCCCTTGATGCGCTCTTGGAGGAGGCGCTTGAACATGGCCAGGGGTACTCTCCCAGCGAAGTCGATAAGATCTCGTGGACTGAAGATATCGAACCAGTGCGTCCTCGTCTCTCCACAGGCGCAGCGGCACCAGCTGCACCACCAGAAATTGCACCACCGCCAGCCGACGCTGCACGCGATCTACGGGACCAGCCACAGCCACCATCCCCCACAAAGATCGGCCCGATTGCTCAGACGTGTGCCGCCAAGCCCGTGTCCATCGTCGGCTGGAACCCCTTCACGCTCAAGGGCTTTCCTGGCAGGATCGACGACATTAGCGTCACCTTCCGCCGATGCTAGGCTGTCATGATCGTGGGCGCCAAGATCCGACAACCTACCCCAGACACACCGCACCATTCAGAGATGCCAGTTGCCCATCATTGGATACATCTTGGATGGGCACGCGGTGCGCACACTAATTCGTCAGCGGGCTGCAGCATCGGCCTCTCGAAGAAACAGTTCTGCAAGCAGGACGTATGCAAAATTATGCACCCTGGACCAGACTTACGCGGACGTGGGGAGCTGGTCGAGGTTCACCGCGGTGCGCTACGCATTCGGTACATCGTTGCCTCTTTCGCGCCTCGACCATCAGGTGGACCAGCCTAGATCTGTCCATGGAAGGACGGATGCATGAATTTATGGTCCTGGCTTATGACATCAGTTACTGAGTGTCCATCGCGAACCACCCCCATCGTCTTCACAGATATTAGCCATAGCTTGGGTGTGCAGGCTAAACAGATCACCGACGGCGCCGCCGTGGGACCATTTTCAAGCTGGCAGCGAGAGCGAGTTCGGCCGCCACGTACACAACCAGTTGCTGTATCACGACCTCTCGGCGCTCAACTCCCACGTGGACGTCGGCTACACATAGCACGGCCCCCAGAAGCCCCGATCTCGCATTGACTATTTCTTTATTGGACACCACAATTTGCATGATATCATTCGGAGCATTCGATTGGACTGGAGGGCACATCAGCGAGTGCGTGGATTGATGCATGTACCTGACCATATTCCGATGGTGGTTCGCATTCGTATGTCGACGAACAGCACGAACCCTCTGGACTCACGTGTTACCTGGGACTGAGGAGCTCTGGCTGCGGGGTTGTTGACTGGAGATACACGTGAGGGGTTTACGACAGAACTGGCATCGGACTTAGACAAGCATCAAGACGCAATTCGAGTGGCCAAGATGGATCAGTTTCCTACGAGGCACGCAGCGATACTCACGCACTTCACCCGCACGACGGCAGCTAAACACTATTCTCGAGAAGGTCTCAGACCACACTGGCATAAGCAAGCTCAAAGAGATCGCCTTCAGCTGCTGCGACAATGCGCGGAGGCGCTTGAACGTGGACACACATGTGACTCACGAGCGACACGCGATTTGCAAGCCCGGCTTCGAGACCATGAACAGTGGATGAACCTCTGGTGGCAAGTTTCTTTGGAAAGCGGCCTCCGGCAAGCATGGGCATCTCGTGACTTATCGAGGCTATCACATTTGACATATCTTCGTGCTGGCCGACGTGCGGGGCCTCGCCGACGATCATATTTATCCCTTCCCACCGCGCGACCGTCATCGAGCGAGTGCGAGCAGGCGTTGGCGGCACATGCAACCGATCGTGGAATGACTGCTACGAAGGCATATGCAGGTCTCTATATTGAAGACACAGCAGCAGCCCCGCGGATGTTGGCACGGATGGACACAGTGCAACCTGTGGGAGACTACATCGGCGCCCCGACCATCGAGGATCTCGAGGAAGCGAGTACCGAGCTACAGATAATGCAGAAGCGCTTCTGGCGCGAGACGAGACGCAGGTACAATCCGCCCTGGGCCTGGCTTATTGAGCTGACGACCATGACGCTGACGCTGAAGTTTCTCATTCGACCTGGGCCAGACCGCGCGGGCGTCGGAGCAGGAGGACATCGACGGATTCAGATTCAGCCCTTAGACACGAAGTTTCCTCGACCCGAACGGCCGCAGCTCCAGTTGGACGAACGTATGTGGCGCGCGGTGGTAGTGGAATTTGTGGCGCTCATTGGACACGCGCGACGCGCGACGGAGTTGCCCGCCCGAGCCTGCGCGAGCCACGCCCCGCAGGGCGCCCTGTAGAAGATGTCCATCAGCGTGTTCGGCCCCATCATTGTTTTGATCGTCTCTGGCGCCTCTATCTTCGAATCGGACTGATTAAATGCGGATCCTCGTTTGATACACCGTCGTGGGCCTACAGAGGCATATATTTGCCAGGCGGCGAGCATCTCTGATGCTGCTCGCGAAGCTGCCGACCTGGAAGTCGAGGGCAGCTAACGTTCTTTTTTTGGCCAAGAGCTATGATATACGCAATGCTTCGCCACGGGTCATCGCATCAGACTGTTTGCTGCGCGCGCGGTGCGACGTGGCGACGGACATTTTCACCCTTTCCTCGAGCAGCACCGTGCGCGCGCAGTTGTGTACATCCAGGCCTCCGATGCTACCCTCGCACTCCGGCTGGGCACAGGAGGGGGGATGGGGGGTTCAAACGAACCAGAGCTTTTCATGGGATCATTCTACCCATTAGTGGAGGAGTGGGAGCAGGAGATGGCCGAGGTGCAAGGGCAGCCTTTTCGAATGCGGCGCCACTTCGCCGACCAGGTTTTCCCCGGGCGCTTCGGCGCCTTTGCCCGCGACCTATCTAGGATTCTCTCGGTCCCCGACGGGGCCGCTTGCCAGGCCATGCTGCTAAATAAGATCGGCGACAATAGCTTATCTCGAGCTCTACGTCCAGAGGCGCACGCACAGCACGCTAGCAAGCAGGGCGCCCTCGTCAGTCTAGCTAGCTGAGCAGCCACTGAGGAAGCTGCGCGACGCATCTCGGGCAAAGGCTCCAGGAACTCATGCATTTGGGTGGATATGTACACGTGGCCCTACATTCGCAGCGTGAACTACACGATCGTATCGTATCGGGCAACACCGGGTGGACTCGGCTGGGCGATTATTGGTTCTAGAAGGGGCCCTGGGATAAAAAATGGTTATCCTTCCTGTCGAACGTCGCGGGCCGCGTCTGGTCGGGCCTCGATAGCTACGTCCCGCGCCCCCGCAAGGTACGCCGACTAGACTGACTGTGCGCTTGCAGAAAGTCTACGGGTCGTGCCAAATGGAGCTGCGCATCATGAGGACTCTGAGGGTCATCATCATTCTGTGTCAACGCTCCAGATCTTTCGAGGATGGCAGGTGGCCCCACTGCAATCGAGCTCTTAGTGCGGCGTCTCAGCTGGTGGCAAAGCAGCACTCGCAACGTCGGCCATCGCGGCCAGTTCCTCGCGGCCTTTTCCGGGCGATGCGAATTAGAGAGGCAGGCGGCCACAAGCAACCGCCCTACCTCAGTCTCAACCCCCGACGAGCAGGGCGAGATCGATGCGCGCGCTCATCCATGGGCGCGCCAGCTCTCCAGTTTCCTCGGGTGCCCCATTCCACATCCAATTGGCGATGCACTTAGAGAGCTGCGGCAACCGCAGGCGATAAAAACACCTTGGCGCGATGATCACATACGCGATGCCTTTCTTCTCTGTGATGTACGAGCGCTTCTCGCAGGTTTCTGGGCGCGCCAGTGGACCCCCCTCCCCCCCCCGAAGGCCGGAATATTCCGGTGGCCATCCCGTCCCAGAACCAGCAGGGCGAGACCGACAGTGGCGCTGAGTTCCTCCGACCTTTCAGGCATGAGCTCCCTGGGCGTGGTCTTCGGTTCGGGGCGATGCGACAGCTCGTAAATCATCGAGCAGAAAGCAACGATTAAGGACACGGACGGCCTCAAGTACTAACCGCCCTACTGTGCGACAACACATGCATTGTATGTGATACCTCAATTCCTAATGTAGATCACGCAGTGCGAACCTTGCGACGATCATGGCTACAAGGTAGGTGTATCGCAGAGCTCGCGCGTCAGAGCTATCCATGGATACCCCCCACCTGTGCGACAGGCCCATTATCTGAGTATCAAGTGGATCCCACAAATATTAGTGAATATCTTGGCCCTGCTAAGCTACGGCAGCATGCACTAACCCACCTCCCCCCGTCGCCATCGGGTCGTTGCTCAAGGCGATTTCGCGCAGAGAGGTGGGCGGCGCGACCGCCCAGCATTAGCGCGGGGGCCTTCAGCTGCGCCGCCCCCGCCCCATCTTGCACGAGCTGCGCGGGGCACCTCGGCGGCCAGACGCGAGTTGAGGCGCGCTACGGATCGACTCTTACTGCCGACTCGCGGGGGGGGGGGGGCCGCGCGAGCGACGACGCCAGCCGGCACCGTTGGCAGCGGCTTCTCCGACGGCGCTGCCTCCGCCACCAGGTGTGCCTCAGCCTCCAGACGACGATCGAGCTGACGCGCGAGGGCGAGGAGGCGGCGGCGAAAGCCGCCCCCGCGAGGGCGTCGCGGCGCCCCCCCCCTGAGCTCCCCCCTGGCCTCGCCGGGATCTGGGCCAAGCTCGGGGAAAGCCGAGGGAGCTCCGCCAGCGGCCAAGCCCGGGCTCGAAGGGCCCCCGCCCCCCCGCGGGGCGACGGCAGCAGCGGCGGCCGAGGGCGACGCGGAGGGCGAGGGCGAGGGCGGCGGCGAGCGCCGCGGGGGGCCTCGACGCCGAGGCGGACGGCGAGCTCGCCGCGGCGAGCATCAGATCAAGGGCTGGAACAGCAAGGGCAAGAACTGACTCGCTTTTCTCCGGGCGACACTCAAACTAGTTCTGCAGACAGCGCGCGGAAACAGGCTGGCCTCCTCAGTCGCGATCGACACGTACACGACCCCGTCGAAGCACCCGATGGCGAGCAAGATCAGCGACGAGCCAGAGGGCTGCAAAGGTCTGCTCGACACGCTGCGCTTGCAGGGCGCGGAGGGCAAGAAGAGGATGAAGGAGATTGGCTCCCCCGCAGCCAGCCTAGCGCTGGTGGCCTTGGATGGCCTGATGCTGTGCGACACCGGCGGCGGCATGAAGAACGAGATCCGCATGCGCCTCCTGAAGTGCTCCCCCGAGGAGCAGGGCGCGGAGCCCGACGTCGACAAAGCGGACCTGGATGTCGCCGTGAGTTTCATGCGCTTGGAGAGCTGCTACGACTCGCAGGAGATGAAGGTCATCGCAAGGGCTTCCATCTGGGAGGGGCGACTACTCATCCAGAAGGACGTTGCGACCCACCACGAAGGGGTAGCGCCAGCGGGCTGGCTCGAGGACGAAGTGGGCCACTGGCCGGAGACGGTCAGCGAGAGCGGCCTGTGGAACCCATCAGATTCGTGAGCGGAGGTTTTTTGCAAGCCGAGCGCGTCGCCCCTGCCCGCGCAGCCTTTCCCAGCGTAGGGCCAGGCTCCGAGTTGGGCCCTGATTTTCAAGTGCAGATTGCCGAGGATCTCGCGGCAGCAGATTTCCATGACTAGTTGCCAACCGCATGCCGCCAGGCCCCGCTGTGATTCAACCCTGATGACATTCTCACTGAGCAGCGCTCGAGAGTCACCGCTCTCTGCGATGACCCTCTAACTTTTTGCAAATCGACATGCGCAATGATTTCCTTTCTTGGCTCTGATGTCGTCGGAAAATCATCATCAGTATCATCGTCTTCATCATCTTCAACATCATCACCATCATCTTCAGCAACAGCACCAGCATCAGCGTCGGCATCAACATCGGCATCATCATTTTCCATCATCATCGTCATCATCCGTAGCCGTTTTGGCTCAAGGCCAAGCTGGTGACTCCCTAACTGCATAAGCGGGGCAGGCTCCCATCCAAGCGTTCCGACGCTTTCGCTCGTGCGTCTGCAGCAACAGCCAGGGGTGAGTTTCCGCCCATTCCATATCCTCGCCGTTTCAGCATCCCATATCCTAGGTGCTGCTCTTCGGACAGACGCCCTCCATATTATCGACGCCTCGGCCTCAGTGAATGCAGGGCGGCGCCCGTTATCATCAGCATGGCTTCGCGCGGCGGTTCAGGGCCCGGCTCTTCTTCCCACAGTCCACCGAGACAAGCTCGCAGGGCTCATTGGCGGAGACGCGCAAAGGCCAGTGGACCGCGCAGTGATAAGGGTCAGCGACGAAAGGTTTCCACAACGCCAGTTGTTAGCCGAGAGCCGCGACGCGAACGACAAGGGCTCGCTGCGAAGGAGCGCGAAGTTCATCGACGAGATGGCCCACAGATGGCGCGCTGGCAGCGCGGGAGGTGCAGCGTCGCAGGGTCGCCGGGAACAACTACATCGACAGCGACGTAATGAGCAGCAGTTGCTGGGCGACCTCGATAATTTCGTCGACCTCCTGATCCGCTTCGGGAGCGCGATCCTTCGGCTGCCGTTGCTCCCGCGCCAATTGCTGGCACCGACGCGTCTCCTGACGCAACAGTGGGGCGGTCTGTGCCTGCGTCAGGTGTTTGGTAGGTCGCTCTTGAAGTCAAACTCACCAGCATTTCCACATCACAGATGCAGATGGCTACATCAAGGCTACAGGCGGAGACGACCTCCATCATGCGGAGCGCCACGGCCACGCTTGACAACGAGTTCCAGACCACGCTGGGTCAAGCTCGTCAGCAGGATCAGCGCCTCGACGCCCTGGACACCGCGGTTCGGGACATCAGCCGGCGCGCCTCTGTGGTCGAGCAAGAGCAGCAGCGGCTCCGATCCGACGTCGAGCGCATTCAGGCTACTCTGGCCATGGCGGAGGCTACCCACCCATCGGGCGAAGAGAACCATGCGCATGCACCGATCCTGGCAAGGCCCATCCTTGACCCAGGATCGGTGCATATGCCTTCCTGGCCAAGGTAGGAGGGCGTATGCACCGATTCTGGGCTCAGGATGGGCCTGGCCAGAGTCGGTGTATGTGCATAGTTCTTTTTCCTCTATCCCACCACTGGACATGGCGGCGTTTGCAGTCTGGGATCGACCACCAGATCCCCGCCTCGTCACAATCGGAGCGCCCTCAGCGGCGCAGCCCTCAGTGATGCGACGAGCTTTTGAGCCTTGCAGCGGGGGTCTCAACGACAAATATGGAGCTGGTGGGCGACGTCCCGTCCAGGCGCTTCGTTATTCGGGTGCTTGGTTCTGCGTCTTCCTCCTCGCGCAGCGTCTCACTTGCTCGCGACCTCCGACTTGGAGGTCCGTGGCGCACGCTTTCGGCCAAAAACGCGAGTGGGGCCCTCGCCTCGCTTTACACCGGCGTCGGCAAAAGCGCCCAGACACTCGGGCGCGAGCTCCAGACAGAGAAACTCGTTCGTCTTCAGTCCGTGCGACTCCATCCCCGCAGTCCCGGTCGAGGTCGGCGACGACGCGGCGGCAGCTGCTCAACTCAAGTGGGATGGTGCAGCCGTCGACAGGATTGGGATCGACAAGCAATCCATCAACGCCGAGTTCCAAAGACAATTCCGTGCCGCGCGTGCCTCACTGCGGTCCGTTTAACACTCGCTTGTGCCCCTGGCATGTACTTCCCACGGGGCCTGCTCAAATGGTATCATGGACTGCCAGAGGCCTGTGCTGTTACTATGCTCGGCGGCGCCGCATGAAGCTTTCTCGATTGGACATGGCGTGCGTCAACAACTCGAGGTGCTGATTGGTTCCTCCCCGTTACCCTGTGCGGTCTGGCGTCCGAACGCCTCGCAGTCTCGCGATGGTGGCGTATTCTTTCTACTTCCTTGGCCGGAAGATGTTCTTCCCGAGCGGCGGCCGCGTGTGCTATTCCACCCTCTTGTGCCTGACAGAGTGGCTTTGCTACACATTGATACCCCGTGTGGGCATTATTCCATGGGGCCCATGAGCGCGCAACTATGCCATCACTCCACAGTTCGAACCCAGTATTCCCAACGCATGGAAGGAGTTGGTCGATTGGAACCACGAAGATACATTGCACAGGGCGGTCACTGCTATGGAGGATTTAGATTCATCACGCTTCGCGTATCCCCACCAGCCCATCTCTCAACAGCAACTCTTGCGAAGCATGCCGACAGTCGTGTTTTTCAGGCGCGTTTCCGCCTGCCCCGCATATCTCCCCTGTTACTCCTTCCTCCCGCCTCCTTGCGCATCCTCCTTGTGGGGGGGGGGCGGGAGAAGGACGAGGCGGAGGAGGAGGGAGAGAAAGCGCGCCTCGTGGTTTGAGTCGCTTGGGGTTTCTCGTCCTGGTGTGAGTCGTTCGGGCCCTTCTTCCTGGTGTGAGTCGTTCGGGCTCTTCGTGGTGTGAGTCGTTCGGGCTCTTCGTCCTGGTGTGAGTCGTTCGGGCTTCTCGTGGTGTGAGTTGTTCGGGCCCCTCGTCCTGGTGTGAGTCGTTCGGGCCCCTCCTCCTGGTGTGACTCGTTCGGGCTCCTCGTGGTGTGAGTCGTTCGGGGCCCTCGTCGTGGTGTGAGTCGTTCGGGCTCCTCGTGGTGGCTTGTATGAGCGCTGCCCCTCCTCCTGGTGTGACTCGTTCGGGCTCCTCGTGGTGTGAGTCGTTCGAGGCCCGCGTCGTGGTGTGAGTCGTTCGGGCTCCTCGTGGTGTGAGTCGTTCGGGCGCCTCGTCCTGGTGTAAGTCGTTCGGGAACCTCCTTGTGGTGTGAGTCGTTCGGGCTCTTCGTGGTGTGAGTCGTTCGGGCCCCTCGCCCTGGTGTGAGTCGTTCGGGCTCCTCGTGGGGCCTCTTGGGGGCCTCTTGGAGCCTCTTGGGGCCTCTTGGGGGCCTCTTGGGGGCCTCTTGGGGGCCTCTTGGGGGCCTCTTGGGGCCTCTTGGGGCCTCTTGGGGGCCTCTTGGGGGCCTCTTGGGGGCCTCTTGGGGTTTCTTGGGGGCCTCTGGGGGGCCTCTTGGAAGCCTCTTGGGAGCCTCCTGGGGGCCTCTTGGGGCCATCTTGGGGCCTCTTGCGACCTCCTCAGAAGCGCAAATGAGCGCTACCTCCTGAGAAGGACAAAATGAGGCCAACACCTTTGTAAAATCAATGATTTTGATATCAAGGAAGAGGAGCGCTGCCCCCTTCAGAAGGCCAAAATGGGGCCGAAACCCTAGTGCAATCAATGATTCTGGCTTCGCAGAAGAGGAGAGGGGCCTATCTCTGCCCCCCCGTCGGGGCCAGAATCCTCGTGAGGGTCGTCGTTTTTTAGCCCTCCCAGGAGTCGAAAAGGGCCCCCTTGACGACCCGCGGGGCTCCCTCTCCAGGCCCAGGGGGAGGGGGGAGGGGGAGGGGTGAACCCCTCCCCGAAGGGGAAGAAGGGGGGTTGAGGACAGAGAGGGCTCCCTAAACCACTCACGCCCAAAGGGCTGGTGGGATTTTTGCGAGGGAGAACATCTCAGCTATGATGCACCGTTTATGGTGACCACTCTTTTACCAGCGGCCAGGACCTACCAGCCGACTTGGAAGGCGCAGTTCGATTTGGCGCAGGAGGTGTAAGCGGATATCCCTGTTCATGTCAGTCGGCAACAACACATGGCGTCTGCGATTGAAGTGTTGCTTTCATTGCTATGCCAGAGCACTCCCTCCTGGACGCGGATGCCTGTCTCAACGTCGATGCGGACCCCATGGAGATTCCGCAGCGCAGGCTCGGCGACCGCCCGATGCTGCGCCTCACTATTTGGAACAAGGCTCCCGAAAGCGCCGCTGACTACGCCGTCCCTGATGTGGCGTTCAGCGGCGTACGGTGCAATCTCATACCTGATGGGCTGGTCGCAGCTGCAGAATTGAAAAGGTCCTCGCCTGTTCTCCAAGGGGTGCACATGAAGGAGTTCATGATAGAGGCGGCCATGCAGACTCGGGACGAATTGCAGTGGTTACTTTTTGCGCGCAGGAGACAGGGTGCTCGGGGCGGGCGCATTATCGCATCGAGGAGCATTTCGCGGGCTGCATCGCGGCAGGGTGCGCAGCTAGCTTCGCTTCTCATCTCCAGCGCAGGAGAATGGTGCTCGTTATTTTTCACTTCAGACTTCGCAGTTGATTGTCAAAGATGCTGGCGCCTTTCGGCGACAGCTTCGGTCTACGCGCTCAGCGGAGTTGCAGGCTAATCGTCACGCTGCAGCTCAGGCCGCGCAGGGGGGCCTTCGATCAGGAGAACAGCGTGCAGCGGCTCGTCATTTCAAAACTATCGCGGCTATCCGCCGCCGCGCTATGCAATGGAGACCACTTGTGCGTCGTCTGGTTCTTGCGGGGGTTCGACCTGAGCGCTCCCTCGTGGACTCCCCGGATGCTGTCGCCCAGGGCCCCCATGAAGATATTGGAGGCACCCAGCGATCATTGGGCCGCGGCATTCGGGCTTAGCCGGCCAGCTGGCTGGAGATCAAGCGTTGCCTAGATCAGAACTACTCTACTCGGCCTGCGAGATTGCCGACGTAGAGGCCCCCAGCGTCTCGGACCTTCAGAACGCGGTCATGCACGCGCGGCGCGGCGCTCCTGGGCCCGACGGGCCCCCCAACGAGGCTTGGGCGGTCTCCGAAGTCCAGCTCGACGTCCTTCGCGGGCTCCACCGGCACCTCGCGGCGGGCCGCTGCGCGCCAGAGCCCCTGGGCGACTCCCTGTTCGCCATCTTGCCGAAAGGATGTGGGCCCGCGGACATTTGCGAGTGCGTTGAGGCCCGCTCGCACATTTGGCATCTATCTTCGCGTAACTCGGGCGCTGAGATCCTGGCCTCGGCGGCTAATCAGAAACCCCGAGGTTCAGTCCGCGCCCGCGCGCACAGCTCAGCACGGATTTGTGCCTGGCCGCAATTTTATCCACGATGTTCTTCAACTTGACGCAGCGGCCCGAGATGCTAGCGTCGGAGACTGCTGGCGTGGAGGCCCCTGTTTTCGCGGCCTTCGATATAGCGGCTGCCATTCCATCCCTCGGCCGCGAATGGCCGCGGCCCGAGTGGCTAGCGTCAGAGACCGCTGACTTGGAGGCTCCTGTCTGCGCGGTCTTCGATATAGCAGCTGCCCTTCCATCCCTCGTCCGCGAATGGCCGCGGGAAGTACTCGAGAGGCTTGGAGTGCCGCCAGGGTGCCTCAACCTCAACTCGTTGCTTTAATTGCTCCGCGCAGTGCGCCTACCCTGTTTCTGAGAAGGAGCGGAGACTCTCGCCAAACCCCGATTGCAACCGATCGAAACACTCATCGTGCCGCTTTGGTCGAGCCCCACTGGCGCCGTCAAGCAGCGCGTTCAAGCTTTCTTGCCAAATCGCATTCCTGCATGGCGCGATTTCAATGTTGAGGGATGGGCCAAATACTGTGGGATTCAGATCGGACCCGAAGCCACTGAGCTGGGAGTCTGGGCCGAAGCCGTCCACAAGTGGCGGGCTCGCGCGTGCGACATCCCGTGCGTCGCCTGCCCCGCCAGCGTCTGTCTGCTTTTGTACAGCAGCGCAGCAGACTCCACTATAAGCTACCCGTCGCAGTTGTTTCAATTGCCGCGAGCTATTCTGCGCGAGGAAAAATGCGCCCTCCGCGAGGTCCTGGGGCTCCCGCCTAATACTTTCAGCAAGGCTGACTTGTTCGCTTCCAAGAATCGTAGCTCGGTTGCGCCCGAGTCTGTGCGCGTCATAGATGCCGCCAGCTTTTGGAGGGTTGGCTACCGCGCCACTCGATGCTGGCCCTCGCAACTGCGAAGATGGTCGGAGATTGCCGCCCAGCCCATTCCGTTCGTTCGCGGGGCGCGGGGCCAGCGGAGTGCGCCGTGCTGGGAGATAGAGCAAGGCTGCGTGCAGCGCTTTGCCAACCTTGATGAAGCGACGCCTTGGGGCATCTTTGGGGCGAGCTGGCGCGCCGCAGTAGCGGCGGCTCGCGGTGAACAGACGGCGACTGCGAGCGAGGCCCGCAAGGGGGAAGTCCAACGCATCCTCTCCTTCTCGCTCCGAGCCTTGCTCTTCCCACCGTCGTTCGATATCGCGATCTCCAAGCGCCTGCGTGCGTGGGGTCTTGCCGCTGCGATTGCGGGTCGGTGTTTGAGCGGTGGGGGGGCTGTTTTGCTGCGTTTCGCACGCTCGAGCCAGCCTGGCAATGGGGCTTTCTCAAGACCCCCGCAGGGGGGTGGACGACGTCGCACCGCATGCATGTCTGTAGTGTTCCCGACTGCATCTTCGGATTCCGCGCTGAGTCGGGTTTTATTTCCCACTAGCCCTCCTGCCCTGTCCTTGTGGAGCTCCCCTCCTTGCCTCCCTCGCCCCGCTTACTCATCGGCCTCGGAGCCGATGACGAATGCAACTGCGCAGGCTGTGCGCTTAGCCGCCGAGCTGCGAAGTGCCCAGGCGCGCGCTGTTTTTCACGCCTGGCACAAGCTCGAGGCGCCGGTGCCTCACGGAGCACCTGCAGACCCCTTGCAGCAACAGGCAGCGGTAGCAGCTGCTGTGCACGCCACTGACCAATGCGCGTGTTGGCGGACTGTGGCCCCTCAGGTACGGCCGATCACCACCGCCATCGTCATCGTCATCGTCATCGTCATCACCATCACCATCTTCAGCATCACCGCCACCACCATCGTCATACTCATCACCATCCATCATCATCAGCATCATCAGCATCATCAGCAACATCACCACCACCATCATCGTCATCAAGATCGTCACCATGTCCACCAGCAGCATCATTGTCATCATCACCATCACCGTCACCCATCATCATCATCATCATCATCATCATCATCATCATCATCATCATCATCATCACCGTCATAGTTAAATATTCGTCATCACCATCACCCCCCCCGCTATCATTACCCTCAGCAGGAGCATCCGCATCATTACCGCCACCATCAGCATCACCATCACCACCACCATCATCACCATCACGGCCATCACCACCACCACAATCACCACCGCCATTGGCATCATCATCAACCTCATCATCAACCTCATCATCGACATCATCAGCACCAGCACCATCACCATCATCACCATCGCAACCATAATCACCATCACCCTCATCGCCACCATCATCATCATCACCACCACCGTCATCGGCGTCAGCACCGTCATCATCATAATCATCAACATCAGCATCATTGTCATCGGGACCTCCATCATTGCCATCGTCATCATCATCAACGCCATCATCATCACCACTGTCGTCATCACCATGATCATCCTTATCACTCTCATCCTCGTTGCCATCATTATCATCACCGTCGTCGTCGTCGCCGTCGCCATCACCATCATCAGCGTTGTCGTCATCACCATAACCATCGTCACCTTCACCATCATAACCCTTATCAGCACCTTCATCACCGCCGCCACGATCACCATCACCAGCGCCCTCTTCTTCATCATTCTCGCCAGTAACACCAATACCATCGTCGTTGTCGTGCGCCGCCGTTGGCCCCTTGAGTGCCGCGGGGCCCCGTCCTGGGTCGCACATTGAAGTTGGATAGGCCCAGTAGGGACAGTGCAGCACCGCTCCTGAACCCAGGTAGGTGGGTCTCCGTTCATCACAATCAACATCAACATTACCATGCCTATCTCCATCACCACCACCCTCATCAATTTCAGCAGCAGCAGCAACAGCAGCAACAGCAGCAACAGCATCAACATCACCATCACCGTCACCATCAGCATGAGGATCAACACCCTGCCTCCCTCCCTTCCTTCCTCTCCCCCCCGGGATGTAAAACAGAGTAACAGCCATACGCCGACACTTGTTGCAAGATGTTGGAGGTTGGAAGGTCCTTCTCGTGGGCGCGCGCGCACGCGCGCTCTCGGCGGACGACGCCACCGAAGGCTTCCGGGGGCTCTCGAGGGTCTCCCAGGGTTTCTCAGGGCACCCGAGGGTTTCAGAAGGGCGTTCGGGGGCCTCTTGGGGCCCCCCGAGGGTCCCCGAGGGCCGCCGCGAGGGGCCTCCGTAAAGCGCGCGGCCGCGCGCGCGGCCGCCCCTGAAGAGGCCGCGCGGCGGCGCTGGGAGCACTGCTGAGAGCACCTGCGGCGCTGGCCGTGAGGGCCATGGAGCTTCATAGGGGCGAGGCCCAGCGCGTCGTCTTCGTCGTCGTCGTCGCCGCCGTCGTCACCGTTAATGTCGGCGTCGGCGTCGTCGTCGTCGTCGTCGTTGTTGTATCCGTCGTCGTCGTCGTTGTCGCCGTCGCCATCGCAGTCGCCGTCTCCGTCGCCGACGTCGTCGTCATCGCCGCCGCCATCGTCACCGTTGCCGTCGTCGCCGTCGTCGTCGTGGCTGTCGTCGTCGTAATCGTCGTCGTCGTCGTCGCCGTCGCCGCTGTCGTCGTCGTCGTCGTCGTCGTCGTCGCCGTCGCCGTCGCCGTCGCCGTCGTCGTCGCCGTCGCCGTCGCCGTCGCCGCCGCCGTCGTCGCCACCGTCGCCGTCGCCGTCGTCGTCGCCGTCGTCGTCGGTGTGGTCGTTGTTGTCGTCGCCGTCGTTGTTGTCGCCGCCGTCGTTGTCGTCGTCGTCGTCGCCGTCGCCGTCGCCGCCGTCGCCCTCGCCGTCGCCGCCGTCGCTGTCGCCGTCTTTGCCGTCGCTGTCGCCGTCGCCGCCGGCGTCGTCGCCCTCGCCGTCGCCGTCGCCGCCGTCGCTGTCGCCGTCTTTGCCGTCGCCGTCGTCGTCGCCGCAGTCGCCGTCGCCGTCGCCGTCGTCGCCGTCACCGTCGCCAGCGTCGTCGGTGTCGCCATCGCCATCGCGGTCGCCGTCGCCGTCGCCGTCGCCGTCGCCGTCGCCATCGCCGACGCCGTCGCCGTCGCCGTCGCCGCCGGCGTCGTCGCTGTCGCCGTTGCCGTCGTCGCCGTCGCCGTCGTCGTTGTTGCCGCAACCGCCGTCGCCGTCTCCGTCGTCGTCGTCGCCGTCGTTGTCGTCGTCGTCGTCGTCGCCTTCGCCGTCGCCAACGCCGTCGCCGCCGTCGTCGCCGTCCTCGTCGGCGCCGTCGCCGTCGCCGTCGCCGTCGTCGCCGTCACCATCGCCGTCGCCGTCGCCGTCGCCATCGCCGCGGCTGCCGGCGTCGTCGCCGTCGTCGCCGTCGCCGTCGCCGTCGTCGTCGTCGTCGCCGTCGTCGTCGTCGTCGCCGCAGTCGCCATCCCCGTCGCCGTCGTCGCTGTCACCGTCGCCGTCGTCGTCGGTGTCGTCGTCGTCGTCGCCGTCGTCCTCGTTTTTGTCGCATCCGTCGTCGTCGTCATCGTCGCCGTCGTCGCCGTCACGGTCGCCGTCGCCGACGCCGTCGTCGTCGCCGTCGCCGTCGTCATCGCCGTCGCCGTCGTCGTTGCCGCAGTCGCCATCCCCGTCGCCGTCGTCGTCGTCACCGTCGCCGTTGTCGTCGGTGTCGTCGTATTCGTCGCCGTCGTCCTCGTTTTTGTCGCATCCGTCGTCGTCGTCGTCGTTGTCGTCGCCGTCGTCGCCGTCACGGTCGCCGTCGCCGTCGCCGACGCCGACGCCGTCGCTGTCGCTGTCGGCGCCGTCGCCGTCGCCGTCGCCGTCGCCGTCGTCGTCGCCGTCGCCGTCGTCATCGTCGTCGCCGTCGTCGTTGCCGCAGTCGCCGTCGCCGTCGCCGTCGCCGCCGTCACCGTCGCCATCGTCGTCGGTGTCGCCGTCGCCGTCGCCGCCACCGTCGCCGTCGCCGCCAGCGTCGTCGCCGTCACTGTCGCCGTCGCCGTCGTCGTCGCCATCGCCGTCGCCGTCGCCGTTTTCGCAGTCACCGCCACTGTTGCGGTCGCCATCGCTGTCGCCGTCGCTGTCGCCGTCGCTGTCGTCGCCGTCGTCGTCGCCGTCGTCGTCGTTGCCGTCGTCATCGTCGTCGTCGCCGCAGGCGCCGTCGCCAACGCCGTCGCCGTCGCCGTGGTCGCCGTCCTCACCGTCGCCGTCGCCGTCGCTGTCGTCGTCGTCGTCGTCGTCGTCGCGGTTATTGTCGCCGCCATCATCGTCGCCGTGGCCGTGGCCGTCGCCGTTGCTGTTGCCTTAGCCGTCGCCGTCGCCGTCGGTGGCCGTCGCTATCGTCGTCGCCGTCGTCGTCGTCGCCGTCGTCGTCGCCGTCGCCGTCGCCGTCGTCGCCGTTGTCGCCGCCGCCGCCGTCGTCGTCTTCGTCGTCGTCGTTGCCGTCGTCGCCGTCGCCGTCGTCATCGTCGCCGTCGCCGCCACCGTCGTCGTCGCCGTCGCTGTCGCCGTCGCCGTTGTCGCCGCAGTCGCAGTCGACAACGTCTTCGCCGTCGCCGTCCTCATTGTCGCAGTCGTCGCCGTCGCCATCGTCGTCGATGTCTTTGTCGTCGTCTTCGTCGTCGCAGTCGTCGTCACTTCCGCCGTCGTTGTCGTTATCGCCGTCGCCGTGGCCGTGGCCGTCGCCGTCGCCGTCGCCTTCACCGTCGCCGTCGCCGTCGCCGTCTCTGTCGGCGCTGTCGCCGTCGCCGTCGCCGTCGCCGTCGTCGTCGTCGCCGTCGCAGCCGCCGTCGCCGTCGTCGTCGTCGTCGCCGCCGTCGTCGTCGCCGCCAGCGCCGTCGCCGTCGCCATCGCCGTCGCCGTCGCGCACCGTCGCCGTCGCCGTCGCCATTGTCGTCGCCGTCACCGTCGTTGTCGTCGTCGCCGCCGTCGTCGCCGCCGTTGTCGCAGCCGTCGCCGTCGTCGTCGTCGCCATCGCCGTCGCCGTCGCCGTCGCCGTCGCTGTCGTCGTCGTCGCCGTCACCGTCACCGTCGCCGTGGCCGTCGCCGTCGCCGTTGCTGTCGTCGCCGTCGCCGTCGCCGCCGGCGTCGTCGTCGCCGTCGCCGTCGCCGCACGTCGCCGTCGCCGTCGCCGTTGCTGTCGCCGCAGTTGCTGTCGCCGTCGCCGTCGCCGCCGTCGACGTCGTCGTCGCCGTCACCGCCGCAGTCGCAATCGCAGTCGCCATCGCCGTCGCCGTCGCCGTCGTCACCGTCGTCGCCGCCGCTGTCGTCGTCTTGGTCGTCGTCGTCGTCGTCGCCGTATTCTCCGTTGCAGTCGTCGCCGTCGCCGTCGCTGCTACCGCCGTCGTCGCCGCCGCCGCCGTCGTTGTCTTCGCCGTCGCCGTCGCTGTCGCCGCCGCCGCCGCCGTCGCCTTCGCCGTCGCCGTCGCCATCGACGTTGCCGTCGCCGTCGCCGTCGCCGTCGCCGTCGCCGCCGTCGTCGTCGTCGTCGTCGTCGTCGTTGTCGTCGTCGTTGTCGTCGTCGTTCGTCGTCGTTCGTTTTTGTTCAGGCGTTTCTGGAGGTCCTCGCGCCCGCGTTTCCAGACGTTGTTGGACGGCTGTTTCAAGTTTTTGTTGTTTTTCAGCTCACCCGCTCGCTACGTTCTCTTCAGTTTCATGGAAAAGATCGGAGCATCATTTCTGCGATTGCGTTGTTTGTCTTCTGTGGACGCCCCCGGGGGCGCCCCCGTGGCCACGGCTGGACGCAGCTCGAGGAAACGGTCGAGGCGGACCCAGGCGGGGGTCCAGGGACCCGAGGCGTCCAATGTCCTGATTATGGCATTTTTTAGCTGGAAGTGGTCCAGATCTCAGCGTCTTGACAGTAGACCTGTGTCCCAGGGCTGGGGGTTGGCTGTTTGCCCTGAGCCGTTATTTGGCGACCCAGGGGCTTGGTGAGGGCCCCAGAGGCCGAGACTGACGAACCGATTCTTGCCGTCATTTTGCTCGCGACGCTAGGAGGTATTGTGAGACAGGGCACCCCCCATGCGAGCGACACAAGAAAAGGGGTCGTCTGTGCCGACATTGGCGCGTGAGCTGCTCGCGTAAGGTTGCGCGTGAGCGCCCTCGCTTCCAATGTGGCGTGCCGTGCTTGCGGCCCGCATAAGCCGCTGCGTCAGGTCGCTATGTCATCTCGCGCTGTAAGACCCCTTTTTGCTTTCGTCGCTCATGTGCTCCCCACCTCCGTCCGAGGCGGGAACTTATACATGACCACCGCTTGGAGGATCCATTATCGGGGACCTCGCAGGCGGTGGACATGGATGTATTCAGGCCCCCGGGGGCCAATACATATATATCTATACATATATATATATATATATATATACACATAGATGTCTATATCCACCGCCCGCAGGGACACCAGGACGTCGTTTCTCAGGCAGTGGATCTGGATAACTCCCCGCCTCGCACTCCGTGCCTGCCAGGAGGCGCCGTTCAAGGAGGGCCTGGCCGAGGGCGCGCGCCGCGCGAGGGCTGCCGGAGGCCCCCGGGCTGGCCCGGGGGGGTGCCCCCTCTGGCCGGGGCGGCGGTGCTCCGTCGCGCGGCGTGCGCTGCTCGTCGGGCTCTCGGGCCGGACGAGTTGCACAGCGCAGCGCAGCACGGTACAGCCCCTGGCACGATATCATCACCACGGACATTCACAGCACTGCCGCTGCCCGCTGCCCACGTTACAGGAGGCGGTCCTATGTCGTGTTCCGGGTTCGTGAGTCGATCATGTTTCCACCATGGCCTCGGTCTCACGGTCGTGATCCCCCTCCTCGACTTTCAATTCCTCCTCTTCAGGCTTCCTCGCGTTGTGAAACATCACGTCGGAAGCTTTCTTGCTGTCTTTGGCGATTTTTCGACAGGGGTCCCTCGCTGAACACCTTCTTGCACTGCGAGATTATGTTTTTTCGCGTTCTTGACTACGCGCCAGAAGGATGCACAGAAGTTCCTTTTCAAGCGGGGCCCAATTGCGCCGGTC
Source organism: Prorocentrum cordatum (assembly GCA_963575745.1). Classification (NCBI taxonomy): domain Eukaryota; class Dinophyceae; order Prorocentrales; family Prorocentraceae; genus Prorocentrum; species Prorocentrum cordatum. The sequence goes on along the minus strand of CAUYUJ010005102.1, from coordinate 296,054 downwards.
TCTCAAGGGGGGCGCTTTTTGTAGTGACAAGGATTTCTGCAGGGACGTGAGAGGGGGCACGGGTGGGAGGTTGTATTGCAGCATCGCTGATGCATCTTGCGTTTACTCTGGTCCTTCCTCCTTCCCCTGCTCCTCCTACTCCTCCTTCCCCTCCTCCTCCTCCTCCTTCTCCCCCTCCTCCCCCTCCTCCCCCTCCTCCTCTTCCTCCTCCTCCTCCTCCCTCCTCCTCCTCGTCCCCTCCTCCTCCTCCTCCTCCCCCTCCCCCCCTCCTCCTCTTCCTCCTGCTCCCTCATCCCTCGGGGTGGCGGCCTCCTCCTTGAGCCAATGAGGCTCTAGCTGCTCTCTCTTCCTCCCTCGCTCGTTCCCTCCCCCTCCCTCCATCCCCCTCGGTCCTCGAGACGGCTATTCTGCTCCCTCCTCCTTCCCCATCCTCCTTCCCCGTCCCTCTCCCTCCCGCTCGATCCGTCTCTCTCCTCTCTCCCTCCTCTCTCCTCCCTCCTCCCTCCTCCCTCCTCCCCTCCCCCTCCCCCTCCCGCCCTCCTCCCCCTCGATCCTCGACCCCTCGAGCCGATCCTCGAGCCGACCCCCCCCCCCCCCGATCCCCGCGAGCCTGCCCCCCGCCAGGAACGCCCGGCGACCGGCCTCCGCAGGCGCTGGCGGCGGCGGGCGCCGGCGCGCTGCCGGGTCTCTGGGACCCGCCCGCGGCCGCGGGGGTCACCGAGACCCGACGCCGCGAGCCAAACGATCGCATCGGCAGCGACGACGACGACGACGACGACGACGACGACGACCACCTCCTTATTCTTGTCCTCCTTCTGCGCCTCCCCCTCCTCCATTCCTTTTCTCCTCATACGTAGATGTCTCCCCGTCGAACCTCCAGGCCAGTCTTTATAGGGCGGGCCGGGCGGTTCGCTCGACACTGCCGCACCATTTATGACCCGGAAGCTGAAACTTTGTAAACATTCTCGCAGATGGAGGGCGGGCGGTTTTCAAAATGTGGCTCTCGCCGCAGATGAATGGCGGGCGGTCTTCATAATGTAGCTCTTGCCTTAGCGCCGCGCACATTCGTCTCAACAATGTGTTTTTTTTTTAAAGATGGAGGGCGGGTGGCTTTCAAAATGTTGCTCTCGCCATAGCGCCGCGCACATTCGTGAAAAAATCGCAAGGGTTTCACGGATTGAGGGCGGGTGGTTTTTAAGGTGCGGCTCTCGCTTTAGCGCCGCGCTGCAAGAGCTTCACAGATAGAGGGCGGATGGTTTTCAAAATGTTGCTCTCGCCGTAGCGCCGCGCGCATTCCGCTTATGATTTGCAAGAGCTTCACAGATTGAGGGCGGCTCGTTTTCAAAATGTGGTTCTCGCCTTAGCGCCGCGCACATTCCTTCTTCAATATTGCAGAAGTTTCACGGATTCCCATGGTCAGCGTACCAGAAATTGTGTTTGGGAGAGATTTAGGATTACGAGGGTGCAATCGTTACGTTGATTCGCGGGGTTGATGTCCCAGGAATGGCGTTCTGGCGCGATTCAGGATCGTCAAGACGCAATAGTCAGGTTTATCCGTGGCATTGGATTTCCGAGATGAATTTTTTGGCATGCTTCAGGGTCTTCAAACGTTTGTCTTCCAACGAAGCAGTTCCCTGAGTGGAAATGACCCATTGTAGTGGCCTGTGAAGAGGGAGCTTGGAGGGAGGGCTTGTGCCAACATCGTTGATATAACTCTTGGGCTTGCACTGGTCCTCCTCCTCCTCCTCCTCCTCCTCCTCCTCCTCCTCCTCCTCCTCCTCCTCCTCTCCTCCCCCCTGCGCCTTCTCATTCCTCCGGATGCTGATCCGCGGCCGGGGCACCCGACCCCGCGCAGGCCTGGTGCTCCACCCGGGCCGGTGCTCGGCCGAGGGTCTGCCCTGAAGGGGAGGAGGAGGAGGAGGAGGAGGAGGAGGAGGAGGAGGAGGAGGAGGAGAGGAGGAGGAGGAGTTCGGGGCGTGCCGGGCCGAGGGCCTCCCTCTCGCCCACATCCCTCGGCGGGCGGAGGCGCCTCGAGGCGTCGGCCGCCGCCGCCGCCGCCCGCTGCCCGCGCGGCCCTGGGCCGGCCGCCGCCATGGCGGCGGGCCGCGCCGCGCCGGCGGCGGCGGCGGCGACGCGCGCCAGCGCCGGCGCGCCGCCCGCGGCGGCCGGCGGGGAGGCCTGGAGGCAGTTCACGCCAGACAAGGCCTTTGGGCGGGGGTGGCAGGAAGCGCTGCCCCCACCAATTTTTTGGGGAATCGTCGTATTTGTGGCGCCGGAAAAATCAGATCGAGGACGAGGGAGCTCCAGGGAGGGAGAGCACGAGGAGAGAGGGAGAGAGGAGGAGTGAAGGAGCATGAACGTTCCCGCCGCGGGGGGGCCTATAGAGCGGCGGCAAGGGGGGGCCAGTGCAAGTCGTGTCCTCCGCCAGCGCCTGCCGGCGCTGCCGCCGCCCGGCCGCCGTGGCCGCCTCCGCCGCCCTCGCCGCCCTCGCCGCCGTCGCCGTCGCCGTCGCCAGGCAGGGCCGTGGGGGGCTTGGCATCGCTCGGACGTGTGCATTTTTCCTTCGGCGAGGACCATCGAGGAGCATCCTTGATCATCTGGCGAAAAAGCCACGCGCGAAACCGAGAAAAGCACAGGGAATGGACGTCCGAGCGATGCCCAGTTCAATGGCTGGCTGCGGGCTGCTCACAGGCAGGCCCCCCAGGTGGTCCCGGCCGGCCCCCTTGTTGAAGGGGCCCCAAGACGGCTCCAAGAGGCCTTCTAGGTTCGAGGAGGGCCCGAGGAAGCCAACATCATTGTCTTTCTTCTTTTGTTGTGGCGGTGTTCGTGCTTCCACCATCCTGGGCTTCTGACTGCCCCTGGGGCCTCCAAGATGCGACCAAGACGGCCCAGGAGGCCCCGCAACAGGGATCCAAGACAGCCCAAGAATTCCCCAAGATGGCCACAAGGCGGCCCAAGAGACTTCCAAGACGGCCCCACAGCGCCTTACCCGCAGCCATCCTGGCTTAAGCAATTGGCTCTTCAGGGGGCTCTGGCTGAAGAGTGCAAGTGCTTCCCAGAGATGCCAATCACCACGCGGTTCTGGACGCTTTTCGGCTTGTGCTGCTTCACTGCCTGCTTCCGACTAGCCTTCAGCTGCCCGCCTACGAAGTCACTGCTGCACATCAGCAATTCGCCTCAGTTTTATCTCGACGAGTGCACTCAGCATATTGGGGGAGGGGGGTTAGAGCCTGGTTCTGAACAGTGGACTCTGAAGTGGGACTTCACCCTCGGTCCTGGTAAGAGGATTGATAATAAAAAAGGCACGCCTCTTCCAACGCCTGACGATGGCTTCTGGTTGAAGTCGGCACACCTTGTGGTTACAGAGAAGACGGGTACCCAGCTTCTTGCGTGGCCCCCCATTCACGTGCATCACATCGTGTGCAGGTCCAATTTCGCAGACATGTGGTATGAGCAGGAGGTGTTTGAGCACCAGGCTGTTTTTCTTCACGCGGCTGGCTCTCTGGGCATGAACGAGTATCTCAAGCGCTACGAATTATTGAATGAGACGGACGGTTGGTTGGGCACAATATTTCCCCGCTCAGACCAAAATCAATTGTGGATGGCGCGTGGATGATGATCGATTGGTGGGGGACTTTGAGGAATACAAGCTAGTTCTTAAAATGGATGTTGTCATTGATGCTGATAGACGTTACGGTTTCCGGCCGCTCAGCAGTTTTTTGGGGAAGGCACTACTACAGGGCAGATAGGGTACAATTTGCCAACCGGAACCACTACAGTCTTCTCGAAAGAATACGAAGCACCAGCGGCAGGCTCGTTTGATCCATACGGTTTTTCTGCTCACACGCATCCAGGAGGGAAGTCACTTAAGTTCATCGCGAAACGCTTGGGTGGCCAATCTTTTGCTACGCCTCAGAGCCTCTTCACACTGGAGTTTCGCTCGTTGACTGTGGAACCAGGGTCGCAAAGCCAGGAGCTGAATGTGAAACCCGGCGATTACTTACGACTACCTACTCTGGACTGGAGCGAAATAGGATTGAAATGGTTTATTGGCAGCATTTCCGCGTCAGGAGTCGACAGCAACAGACATTGTGCGTTTCAAAAGGGAGACATATTTTACTTGGAGGCGGTTCATGATATTCATGATATCAAAAAGGGGGTGAAGGACATGATGTCGCTGAAGGGGGTTGTGCTTTGGGATGACCCGCCACAGTTGACCTTTGCCCCAGGAGTGTGGAGTTTTTCAGGGTTCTTGCGCAACCAGCTATTTGGTCAGGTCTTCGCTCCTCATGATCTGCTCGCCCAAATCCCGCAAAAGGTCGACCAGACCGCAATGCTTGAGTTGCACTCGAGATGGCCGCTGTTGTTTTGTCATCCAGACAGAGCTGCCGACGCAAAGTACGTTCGTTGCCATCGTAACACTGTTGATCAGATATTGCTTAAATATGCTTCGGTAAACGACATCGACACGGCAATGCTTGCAAAAGTGCACAAGTCTTGCGACCGTTTCTGATCCTGGGGCGCCTTCGATGCTGTGTGGCAGCCAGGCTACCGCTGCTGCACCGCGCTTGCCTTTGCGCAACAAGAAAACAAAACAGCCCCACAGCGCCTCACGACGGCCCAGCGAGGCCCAGAGAGGCTTGCACAACGGCTTCCGAATGCCTCAGACGGGCCACGGGCGGCCCAAGCCAGAGAGGCGTCCCAAGGCCTCGAGAGACCCGACCAGAGCCCCCCAAGGGGCCCCCAAGAGGCCCTCGAGAGGCTGCCAGGAAGCTCCCAAGAGGCCCCAAGAAGCCCCAGTGTCCTCCCTGACCTCTTCCTCGCCCTCGTCCTTCCCCAGGTGTTGCCCCGAGCGCTTCTGCAATGGCCGGGAGGACACATTGCCCAACGGTTTCGCAAGACGTCCGTCCAACGTTTTCCGACAGGCATGGGGCAGCGGTGGTTCGCAGCAGGCGCAGTGGACACGTCTCGGCGCTTTCTGTTCCGACGCGCGGCCCTGCGTCTTGGGGGAGGGCTCCGCGGCCACCCGGGTACACGCCGCCTCGGGCGCCGTGGGCTCGCCGTGGGAGTGCCGCGGCGCCTGCCGCGTCTACCCGGGGCGTGGGACGCAGGGCTTTCCGTGGGTTGCCGTGGTGTCGGCTTCGTCCACTGGGGCCCGTCGGGGGAAACTTGCGCGGCGACGTATGGATCACCATCACCATCACCGTTCGAATCAACATCACCATGACAATCATCCGCCTGATCGTCAGCAGCGCCAGAAGGAGGCGCCCAGGAGGCGCTCAGGGGGCGCCCACAGGGCGCCTGGGAGGGGCGCCTGGGAGGCGCCAGTAAGGCGCCTAGAAGGCTCCTGTAGAGCGCTTGGAGGCGCAAGTGAGTCTCGTCGGGATCTCTCTCCGTAGGAGGAGGAGGAGGAGGAGGAGGAGGAGGAGGAGGAGGAGGAGGAGGAGGGAGGAGGAGGAGGAGGAGGAGGAGGAGGAGGAGGAGGCTCGTTGCATGGGATCTCACCCAGCCTGCTGGGATCTCATTCGTCCCGTGGGGAGCGCACCTGTTCTCCCCAGACTGCTCGGAGCTTGTGGAGGCCCGCCGGGTTTTTTTTTTTGTGGGGGGGCTGCTTGTGCGCAGCCCGAAGCCGTACCAGGCAGCGATAAAGGGGGGCATCGTCAACATGACAGGGCGCCTCTGCAGATAACCCTACACATGGTTCATTTCTAGCTGTTCGAGAGTTCTTTGATTTTGGGGGGCCAAGATCCTTTCATTTCTGATTCTTCCATCCTGGGCCTCTTTTTGGCCACTAGGGGGCCAGGAACAATTAGAACCGAGCACAATTAGAAGTGAGCACGATTAGAAATGAACGACGTGTGGGGGTGGCGGACGGAAGGCGGGGGCGGAGACGGCGATGTTAGGCTGATTCCCGATCTGTTTTAGACTAGATCATCTAGTCCGTCTCCCGGCGGAAAAAAAGTCCGTTCGAGGTGAACCCACTTCGCCTGATTCACGATTTCGTTTAGACTAGATCGTGATCTGGTCCAGCAGACCTCTTCCTCGTCACAATGGTCTAGATCGGGATCTGGTCCAATCCCTTAGGGCCGCGCCAGGGCTGGGGAATCCTCTAGGGCCGCGCCAGGGCTGGGGAATCCTCTAGGGCCGCGCCAGGGCTGGGGAATCCTCTAGGGCCGCGCCAGGGCTGGGGAATCCTCCAGGGCCGCGCCAGGGCTGCGGAATCCTCCAGGGCCGCGCCAGGGCTGGGGAATCCTCTAGGGCCGCGCCAGGGCTGGGGAATCCTCCAGGGCCGCGCCAGGGCTGGGGAATCCTCTAGGGCCACGCCAGGGCTGGGGAATCCTCTAGGGCCGCGACAGGGCTGGGGAATCCTCTAGGGCCGCGCCATGGCTGGGGAATCCTCTTAGGGCCGCGCCAGGGCAAGGGAATCCTCTAGGGCCGCGCCAGGGCTGGGGAATCCTCAAGGGCCGCGCCAGGGCTGGGGAATCCTCTAGGGCCGCGCCCGGGCTGGGGAATCCTCCAGGACCGCGCCAGCGCTGGGGAATCCGTTTGGGGAATCCTCTTTGCCGCGCCAGGACTGGGAATCCTTTTGGGCCGCGCCAGGGCTGGGGAATCCGTTTGGGGAATCCTCTTTGGGCCGCGCCAGGGCTGGGGAATCCGTTTGGGGAATCCTTTTTAGGCCGTGCCACGGCTGGAGACTCCTCTGGGGCATCGCCGCGGTTCGGGAATCTTCCTCCAAAATCCTCCCAAACCCGCCCAAATCCTCCCAAACCCGCCCAATCCTGCCAAACCCACCCAAATCCTGCCAAATCTTCCCAAATCCATCAGAATCCCCCCAAATCCTCCCGAACCCACCCGAATCCTCCCCAACCCACCCAACATCTTCCCAAATCCTCCCCGATCCTCCCCAACCCACCCAAGTCTGCCCAAAGTCTACCCAATCCTCCCAAATCCTCCCAAATCGGCCCCCTTCTCCCAAATCCGCCCAAATCCTCCCAAATCCTTCCAAATCCTCCAGTACACACTCGAATCCTCCCAAATCCACCCAGATCCTCCCAAACCCGCCCAAATCCTCCCAAACCCACCCAAACCTTCCCAAACCCATCCAAATCCTTTCCAATCCACCCAAACCCATCCAAATCCACCCGAATCCCCCAAAATCCTTCCTAACCCACCCACATCCTCCCAGATTCATTGAACATATTTTCAGATCCACCCAAAAGGACGCGCGACTGGACACGGAAACGGTACTTGCAATGGGCCGTCTGGGAGGAGGAACCTATGGTTGTTTTTCTGATTTTCCGGGTTCCGATTTTTTTTTGTTCCCGACCCGTCCTCCTCGAAATGCGCGGTCGGACGCGCAACCGACCACGGGAGCGGTACTTGCAATGGGCCGTCTGCGAGGGGGATTGTGTTTCCCCCCCCCCCCCTGATTTTTGGGGTTCCGATTTTTTTTCCTGTTTCCGACCCGTCTTCCGCGAAATGCGCGCGCGGACGCGCGACTGGACACGGAAACGGTACTTACAATGGGCCGTCTGGGAAGGGAATTGTTTTTTTTTGTTCCCCCTGATTTTTCGGGTTCCAACTTTTTGTTCCTGTTTCCGACCCGTCTTCCGCGAAATGCGCGCGCGGACCGTCTGGGAGGGGAAGTTATAGTTTTTGTTTTCTCGGGTTCCGACTTTTTCTTGCTTCCGACCCGTGCTCCGCGCGGTCGGACGCGCAACCGGCCACGGGAACGGTATTTGCAATGGGCCGCCTGGGAGGGGGAAATTATAAGTTTTTTTTTGTGTTTCCTGATTTTTCGGCTTCGGTTTTTTTTTCTTGTTTCAGACCCGTCTTCCGCGAAATGCGCGCGCGGACGCGCGACTGGACACGGAAACGGTACTTGCAATGGGCCGTCTGGGAGGGGGATGTTTTTTTTTGTTTCTTTGATTTTTCGGATTTCCCTCGTTCCAATTTGTTGTGTGAAATACGCGCGCGGTCGCGCAAACGGGCACGGAAATGGCGCTGGGTATAGGCCTCTTGGGAATGTGACGTTTTTCTTTTGAAGGGGTGTTGTTGTTGTTGTTGAACATTATTTCTTCTTAAGAATAATTTTTGTTGGGACCCCTGGTGCGCGACCCCCCCGCCGCGCCTAGGCCGCAGCCTCATTTTCATCATTTTCGTGAGGAAGTCTCAGGCAAAACGATGTCATCCAGATCCGGTTGTGTTGTTACGATCGGTTTTCCCTTGCAAAAAATAAGCTAAAGTGGACATTTCTTGTTCTAACATAACCAAACTTCAAGAATCCCTTGCAAAAATAAGGTAAAGTGGACATTCGCGCGCGCAAGACGAAATCCTTCCAAAACCTTAGTTTTCGTAGCGATTTTAACATAAAAACATCAAAAAACCAATGGTTTTTCAAAAAAAATGTCAAAATTTCATCCCGCGCGCTCTTGCGGATTCGTAGGAAACCCAACACTTTTTAATCATTTCTGTCAAACGGGCTTTTGCGAGCAACTTTTTCGAACTTCTGCAACAACGGTTGCGCACCTGCCAGGGCCATCATCCCTGTCAAATAATACCATGCGGGACACATTCGTTTTTTCTTCGCGCGCGCACGCCGTCGTCGTCGGCCGCGGGGCCCTGAATAGTAGCCACGGTCGTCCGCATGCCACGAAGTGAAGTGTCCGAACGTCATAGGGCGGGAAGCTGGGTGTGGGTGGTGGCGAAGAGTCGTTTGGAAATTTGGTAGAGCTTGAACCGGCCCCCCCACAAAGTGGGGGTATTGCCCGCCTCCTATGAAAACCCTGGCACTGGTGAGAACGGAGTGTCCCCACGTGCTAGTAATTGTTGTTGTTGTTGTTGTTGTTGTTGTTGTTGTTGTTGTTGTTGTTGTTGTTGTTGTTGTGAATATTATTACTTCTAAGAAATAATTATTTGGGCCCCTGGTGCACGCCCCCCTCGCCGCGCCTAGGCCGCAGCCACATTTTCATCATTTTCGTGAGGAAGTCTCAAGCAAAACGGGGGAGTCCGGATCCGGTTGTTTTGTTGACGCCCGCTTTCCCTGTGCAAAAAACAATATAAAATGACATGTCTTGTTCTAACATAACCAAACTTCAAGAATCCTTTTGCAAAAAATGACACGAAGTGCACACTCGCGCGCGCAAGATGAAATCCTTCCAAAACCTTAGTTTTCGTAGCGATTTTAACATAAAAACATGAAAAACCCAATGGTTTTTCAAAAAAAAAAATGTCAAAAATTCATCCCGCGCGCTCTTGCGGATTTCTTAGGAAACCCAATACTTTTTCAACATTTCTGTGAAACGGGCTCTTGCGAGCAATTTTTTCACGTGCTTCGAACTTCTGCAACAACGGTTGCGCGCATGCCAGGGCCATCATCCCTGTCAAATAATACCATGCGGACACATTCGTTTTTTCTTCGCGCGCGCACGCCGTCGTCGTCGGCCGCGGGGCCCTGAATAGTAGCCACGGTCGTCCGCATGCCACGAAGTGAAGTGTCCGAACGTCATAGGGCGGGAAGCTGGGTGTGGGTGGTGGCGAAGAGTCGTTTGGAAATTTGGTAGAGCTTGAACCGGCCCCCCACAAAGTGGGGGTATTGCCCGCCTCCTATGAAAACCCTGGCACTGGTGAGAACGGTGTGTCCCCACGTGCTAGTAATTGTTGTTGTTGTTGTTGTTGTTGTTGTTGTTGTTGTTGTTGTTGTTGTTTATTATTTGTGCATTGTTCTTCCGCGCGTTCAAATTTGAGATCGGTCCGCTCTGGATCGTGAGTCGGTCCGGTTTAGATCGTGAACCGGTCTGTTTGGGCCTCTTGAGTCAGTCTGTTTTAAGCCGTGAATCGGTCCATTTTCGAATCTTGAACCAGTCCGTTCTAGATCGTGAATCGGTCCGGTGGTGTGCGTGTGTGTGTGTGTGTGTGTGTGCGGTGTGGTGGTGGTGTCCCGCGGTGTCCCGTGGTGTCTCGTGGTGCGTCGTGGTGTCTCGTGGTGCTCGTGGTGCCTCCGTGCGTGTGGAGTGTACGTGGTGTAGTGTGGTGTGGTGTGGTGTGGTGTGTGTGTGTGTGTGTGATGGTGTGTGTTTGGGTGGTGGTGTGTGTGTGTGTGCGTGATGTGGTGTGCTGTGGTGCATCGTGGTGTCCCGTGGTGCCCCGTGGTGTATCGTGGGTTCTCGTGGTGGTCGTGGTGTTTCGTGGTGTCTCCGCGCGCGTTGCTTGTGCGTGTTGTGGTTTGGTGTAGTCTGTGTTAGTGATGAGGGGGTGCCCCTTTCACAAATGTTTCACAGATCTCCGTTCTGGTCAATATCCAAGGAGGCCTCTAGGAGGCCCCCAGGGGGCTTTGGAAAGGTGTTTGAACATTTTTTTTGAAAATCTTTTGAAAGGCTTCTTCTGAGAGGCTTTTGAAAGGCTTCAGAGAGGTTTTTTTGAATAGGCTTTTGAACGGCTTCTGAGAGGCTTTTGAAAGGCGCCTGAGAGGCTGTTGAGACGCTTTTGAAAGGCTTCGGAGAGGCTTTTGAAAAGGCTTCTGGGAAGCTTTTGAAAGTCTTCTGAGACGCTTTTGAAATGCTTCTGAGTGGGTTTCGAAATGCTTTTGAATCCACCCGAATCCTCCCAAGTCCTCCCAAATCCACCCAACCCCTCCCAAAACTTCCAAAATCCACATACGTCCCTTGAAATACACCCGAACACGTCGACGAGATCGGTCCGTTCTAAATCGTGAATCGGTCCATGTTAGATCGTGAATCGGTCCGTTTTGGAATCCTGAATCAGTCCGTTTTGGGATCGTGAATCAGCCCTTCCGGACCAGATCGCGATTTGTTCCCACCGACCTGCAGACAAGACGAGTTTTGCCCGATTCACGATTCAGAATGGACCGACTCGCGATTTAAAACGGACCGATTCAGGATCCAACAACGGACCGATTCACGATCCAGAATGGACTAGATCGCGATCTAGTCCATTCCTAGATAGTGAATCCGGCCGATGCCGGCCGCGGGCCCCGAGTCGCCGAAAGACCGTTCCAGGACGCCCAAGATAGGCCCAAGACGGCCCTAGAGGCCCCCCAAGGCACTCCACGACGCTTCAAGACGCCTCTCCAGAGCGCTTCAAGAGGCCGAAATCGTCAATTTTACGAAGGTTTTCGAACGATTTTGGCCTTCCAGCCTTTTCGGCTGTCCGACGTTCCAAGACGGCTCAATAGGCCCACAAGAGCGCCCCAAGACGGCCCAAGAGGGCCCCAAGACGGCCCCAGAGTCGCCCAAGACAGCCCAACAGAGCCCCAAGACGGCCCCAAGATGCGCCCAAGAGGGGGACCACGACTCCAAAATTCGACCCTCCCGCTTGAAGAGTGCCCCAGGAGGCCCCAAGGAGCCCCCAAGAGGCCCCAGGAGGCCCCCAAGAGGCACCCAGGAGGCCCAAACGAGGCCTAAAGAGGCCACAAAACAGCCCCGAGGAGGCCCCACAACGGTCCCAAAACGGCTACCGAGAAGCTGCGAAACTGCCTTCACGACGTCCCCGACAGGCCAACCACGAGATCCAAACCAACACCCATGAGGCCTCTGACCCACCACCCAGGGCACAGTGGCGGGAGCAGTGACAGCACTTGTGCACAGCATGTTCCGGCGGGAGCCTTCCGGAACACGCTGCAGGAGGAGGAGGAATATCAGGAGGAGAGAGAGCTGGAGTGGGAGGAGGAGGAGGGGGACGAGGAGGGAAGAGGCCTCCCAGACAGCTCCAAGATAGCCGAAGAGGCTTCCAAGAGGGCCCTGGGCGGCCCACGAGGGCCCCAAGGCGGTGCCTGAGGCGCCCAAGAAGGCCCGAGAGGGCCCCAAGACGGCCCCAAGAGAGGCCCAAGAAGGGAAACACGAACTGAGAATCCGAGCTTTCTACCCGGGGAGGTTCTCGGGAAGTCCCAAGAGGCCCCCAATCGGATCCAAGAGGCCCCCAAGAAGCTCCCAAGAGGGCCGACGAGGTTCCAAGAGATCTTCCAAGGTGGCCCCAAGAGGCACAACTCATCGTTTTACGCTTGTGCTTTGACGGTTTCAATGTTTTCGGCCTTCTGGCATCCCGATGCTCCAAGACGGCCCAAGAGGCTTCCAATACCGCTCCAATATAAAGGAAGAGGCCTCCAAGAGGGCCCCAAGACGGCCCGCGAGGGCCCCAAGACGGTGCTTGAGGCGCCCAAGACGGCCCGAGAGGGCCCCAAGAGCTCCAAGAGAGGCACAAGAAGGGGAACGCGACCCAACAGCAGAGCGTTCCCCCCAAAAGGCCCACAGGAGGCCGCAAGAGGACCCCAAAAGCTCCCCGAGGGCCCAAAAGGCTTCTAGGAAACGTCCAAGAGGTTTTAAAATAGCCCAAGAGAGCCCTCGATGCGTCAAAACTGCTTCCAGGAGGCCCCCGGGAGGCTTCCGGATTGCCTCAATCTGGCCGCAGGTGGCCTCAAGTCGGGCCTCCACGCTGCCAAGACGGCCAATGACGGCTTCAGATTGCAGGACCGATGCCCCCAAGGGACCCTCAGACGCCCCCCCAAGAGGCACCCAAGAGGTGCCTCCAACAGCCAGTTGACGAAGCATGCGGAACACCCCAGAAGCTCCTCAGATGCCGTCGCGCGCCTGTGCTTGATAGTGTTGTCCAAGATCGTCCAGCGCATTCGTAGCGTGGCTCGGGCGTGTGCATTGGCCAAGTACTCATTCTGGCTGGCCAGCCTCGCCTGTCGCATTCTAATTTGTCTTTTTGCTTGATCAGCGCGCGTTTGGTGCGTTGATTGGCGGTTGGCGCGTATCTGGCGAACGCGCTGCGCCGCTGACAAAAAAAAGAGAGAACCCCAAGACAAACAAGATGCGCCCGAGACGGCCCAAGAGGGGCCTAAGCGGTGGAACTACAACTGAAATTTCGAACCCTCCGCCACGAGCGGGCCCTCGAGGCCGCAGCAGGTACCCAAGAGGCCCCCAAAGGATCCAACAGAGGCCCCGAGGGCCCCCCCCACGGCCCACGAGCGGACACAGGAGACTTCGGTATTCGCTCCACGAGGCCCTCGAGAAGCATGCCACGAGACCCCGCGTTACAGGTATCTAAGAAGCCCCTGGTCCAAAACTAAGGTACGGTGCTGGGAGGGGGACAGTATGGGCTTTTTCTGATTTTTCGGGTTCCGCTTTTTTTTCCTGTGTCCGACCCGTCCTCCGCGAAATGCGCGGTCGGACGCGCAACCGGCCACGGGAGCGGTACTTGCAGTGGGCCGTCTGGGAGGGGGAAATTATGTTTTTTTCCGGATTTTTGGGGTTCCGACTTTTTTTCTTGTTTCCGACCCATCCTCCGCGAAATGCGCGCGCGGACGCGCGACTGGGCACGGAAACGGTACTTGCAGTGGGCCGTCTGGGAGGGGGAAATTATGTATTTTTCTGATTTTTCGGGTTCCGACTTTTTTTCCTGTTTCCGACCCGTCTTCCGCGAAATGCGCGCGCGGACGTGCGACTGGACACGGAAATAGTACTTGCAATGGGCCGTTTGGGAGGGGGAAATTATAAGCTTTTTCTGATTTTTCGGGTTCCGATTTTTTTTCTTGTTTCAGACCCGTCTTCCGCGAAATGCGCGCGCGGACGCGCGACTGGACACGGAAACGGTACTTGCAATGGGCCGTCTGGGAGGGGGAAATCATTGTTTTTCTTGATGTTTCGGATTTCCCTCGTTCCGATTTTTTTTTGTTGTTTTGTGAAATACGCGCGCGGTCGCGCGAGCGGGCACGGAAATGGCGCTGGGTATAGGCCTCTTGGGAATGGGACGTTTTTCTTTTGAGGGGGTGGTGTTGTTTATTATTTGTGAATTGTTCTTCCGCGCGTTCAAATTTGAGATCGGTCCGTTCTGGATCGTGAATCAGTCTGGTGTCGATCGTGAATCGGTTTGTTTTGGCCTCTTGAACCAGTTTATTTTAAGCCGTGAATCGGTCCGTTTTCGAATCTTGAACCAGTCCGTTCTAGATCGTCAATCGGTCCGTTTTGGAATCTTGAATCAATCGTTTCCCAGGGATTTTCAAAAGCGATCCTGGGATCACTTTCGGAATCCCTGGGAATCGACTCCCAGGGATTCTGGGGGTGATCCGGATCCCTTTTCGAATCCCTGGGAATCGATTCCCAGGGATTCCGAGGGTGGTGTGTGTGTGTGTGTGTGTGCGGTGTGGTGGTGGTGTCCCGCGGTGTCCCGTGGTGTCTCGTGGTGCGTCGTGGTGTCTCGTGGTGCTCGTGGTGTCTCGTGGTGCCTCCGTGCGTGTGGAGTGTGCGTGGTGTAGTGTGGTGTGGTGTGGTGTGGTGTGGTGTGTGTGTGTGTGTGGCGTGGCGTGTTTTGGTGGTGGTGTGTGTGTGTGTGTGCGTGATGTGGTGTGCTGTGGTGCATCGTGGTGTCCCGTGGTGCCCCGTGGTGTATCGTGGGTTCTCGTGGTGGTCGTGGTGTTTCGTGGTGTCTCCGCGCGCGTTGCTTGTGCGTGTTGTGGTTTGGTGTAGTGTGTATTAGTGATGAGGGGGTGTCCCTTTCACCGATGTTTCACAGATCTCCGTTTTGGTCAATATCCAAGGAGGCCTCTAGGAGGCCCCCAGGGGGCTTTGGAAAGGTTTTTGAACAGTTGTTGAAAAGCTTTTGAAAGGCTTCTTCTGAGAGGCTTTTGAAAGGCTTCAGAGAGCCTTTTTTGAATAGGCTTTTGAACGGCTTCTGAGAGGCTTTTGAAAGGCGCCTGAGAGGCTGTTGAGACGCTTTTGAAAGGCTTCGGAGAGGCTTTTGAAAGGCTTCTGGGAAGCTTTTGAAAGTCTTCTGAGACGCTTTTGAAATGCTTCTGAGTGGGTTTTGAAATGCTTTTGAATCCACCCGAATCCTCCCAAGTCCTCCCAAATCCACCCAACCCCTCCCAAAACTTCCAAAATCCACATACGTCCCTTGAAATACACCCGAACACGTCGACGAGATCGGTCCGTTCTAAATCGTGAATCGGTCCATGTTAGATCGTGAGTCGGTCCGTTTCGGAATCCTGAATCAGTCCGTTTTGGGATCGTGAATCAGCCCTTGCGGACCAGATCGCGATTTGGTCCGACCGACCTGCAGACAAGACGAGTTTTGCCCGATTCACGATTCAGAATGGACCGACTCGCGATTTAAAACGGACCGATTCAGGATCCAACAACGGACCGATTCACGATCCAGAATGGACTAGATCGCGATCTAGTCCATTCCTAGATCGTGAATCCGGCCGATGCCGGCCGCGGGCCCCGAGTCGCCGAAAGACCGTTCCAGGACGCCCAAGATAGGCCCAAGACGGCCCTAGAGGCCCCCCAAGGCACTCCACGACGCTTCAAGACGCATCTCCAGAGCGCTTCAAGAGGCCGAAATCGTCAATGTCACGAAGGTTTTCGAACGATTTTGGCCTTCCAGCCTTTTCGGCTGTCCGACGTTCCAAGACGGCTCAATAGGCCCACAAGAGCGCCCCAAGACGGCCCAAGAGGGCCCCAAGACGGCCCCAGAGTCGCCCAAGACAGCCCAACAGAGCCCCAAGATGGCCCCAAGATGCGCCCAAGAGGGGGACCACGACTCCAAGATTCGACCCTCCCGCTTGAAGAGTGCTCCAGGAGGCCCCAAGGAGCCCCCAAGAGGCCCCAGGAGGCCCCCAAGAGGCACCCAGGAGGCCCAAACGAGGCCTAAAGAGGCCACAAAACAGCCCCGAGGAGGCCCCACAACGGTCCCAAAACGGCTACCGAGAAGCTGCGAAACTGCCTTCACGACGTCCCCGACAGGCCAACCACGAGATCCAAACCAACACCTATGAGGCCTCTGACCCACCACCCAGGGCACTGTGGCGGGAGCAGTGACAGCACTTGTGCACAGCATGTTCCGGCGGGAGCCTTCCGGAACACGCTGCAGGAGGAGGGGGAATATCAGGAGGAGAGAGAGCTGGAGTGGGAGGAGGAGGAGGAGGAGGAGGGGAGGAGGAGGAGGAGGAGGGGGACGAGGAGGAAGAGGCCTCCAAGACAGCTCCAAGATAGCCGAAGAGGCTTCCAAGAGGGCCCTGGGCGGCCCACGAGGGCCCCAAGGCGGTGCCTCAGGCGCCCAAGAAGGCCCGAGAGGGCCCCAAGACGGCCCCAAGAGAGGCCCAAGAAGGGAAACACGAACTGAGAATCCGAGCTTTCTACCCCGAGAGGTTCTCGGGAAGTCCCAAGAGGCCCCCAATCGGATCCAAGAAGAAGCTCCCAAGAGGGCCGACGAGGTTCCAAGAGATCTCCCAAGGTGGCCCCAAGAGGCACAACTCATTGTTTTACGATTGGGTTTTGACGGGTTTGAATGTTTTCGGCCTTTTGGCATCCCGATGCTCCAAGACGGCCCAAGAGGCTTCCAATACCGCTCCAATATAGAGGAAGAGGCCTCCAAGAGGGCCCCAAGACGGCCCGCGAGGGCCCCAAGACGGTGCTTGAGGCGCCCAAGACGGCCCGAGAGGGCCCCAAGAGCCCCAAGAGAGGCCCAAGAAGGGGAACGCGACCCAACAGCAGAGCGTTCCCCCCAAAAGGCCCACAGGAGGCCGCAAGAGGACCCCAAACGCTTCCCGAGGGCCCAAAAGGCTTCTAGGAGACGTCCAAGAGGTTTTAAAATAGCCCAAGAGTGCCCTCGATGCGTCAAAACTGCTTCCAGGAGGCCCCCGGGAGGCTTCCGGATTGCCTCAATCTGGCCGCAGGTGGCCTCAAGTCGGGCCTCCACGCAGCCAAGACGGCCAATGACGGCTTCAGATTGCAGAACCGATGCCCCCAAGGGACCCTCAGACGCCCCCCCAAGAAGCACCCAAGAGGTGCCTCCAACAGCCAGTTGACGAAGCATGCGGAACACCCCAGAAGCTCCTCAGATGCCGTCGCGCGCCTGTGCTTGATAGCGTTGTCCAAGATCGTCCAGCGCATTCGTAGCGTGGCTCGGGCGTGTGCATTGGCCAAGTACTCATTCTGGCTGGCCAGCCTCGCCTGCCGCATTCTAATTTGTCTTTTTGCTTGATCAGCGCGCGTTTGGTGCGTTGATTGGCGGTTGGCGCGTATCTGGCGAACACGCTGCGCCGCCGACAAAAAAAATAGAGAACCCCAAGACAAACAAGATGCGCCCGAGACGGCCCAAGAGGGGCCTAAGCGGTGGAACTACAACTGAAATTTCGAACCCTCCGCCACGAGCGGGCCTTCGAGGCCGCAGCAGGTACCCAAGAGGCCCCCAAAGGATCCAACAGAGGCCCCGAGGGGCCCCCCCACGGCCCACGAGCGGACACAGGAGACTTCGGTATTCGCTCCACGAGGCCCTCGAGAAGCATGCCACGAGACCCCGCGTTACAGGTATCTAATCTAAGAAGCCCCTGGTCCAAAACTCAGGTACGGTGCTGGGAGGGGGAAACTATGGGCTTTTTCTGATTTTTCGGGTTCCGCTTTTTTTTCCTGTGTCCGACCCGTCCTCCGCGAAATGCGCGGTCGGACGCGCAACCGGCCACGGGAGCGGTACTTGCAATGGACCGTCTGGGAGGGGGAAATTATGGGCTTTTTCTGATTTTTGGGGTTCCGACTTTTTTTCCTGTGTCCGACCCATCCTCCGCGAAATGCGCGCGCGGACGCGCGACTGGGCACGGAAACGGTATTTGCAATGGGCCGTCTGGGAGGGGGAAATTATGTTTTTTGTTTGTTTTGTTTTGATTTTTCGGGTTCCGATTTTTTTTCCTGTTTCCGACCCGTCTTCCGCGAAATGCGCGCGCGGACGTGCGACTGGACACGGAAACAGTTATTGCAATGGGCCGTTTGGGAGGGGGAAGTTTTTTTTTTTTTTTTTTTTTTCTCCTGATTTTTGGGGTTCCGACTTTTTTTCCTGTTTCCGACCCATCCTCCGCGAAATGCGCGCGCGGACGCGCGATTGGGCACGGAAACGGTATTTGCAGTGGGCCGTCTGGGAGGGGGAAATCATTGTTTTTATTCTGATTTTTCTGGTTTCCCTCGTTCCGATGTTTTTTTGTGAAATACGCGGGCGGTCGCGCGAACGGGCACGGAAATGGCGCTGGGTATAGGCCTCTTGGGAATGGGACGTTTTTCTTTTGAGGGGGTGGTGTTGTTTATTATTTGTGCATTGTTCTTCCGCGCGTTCAAATTTGAGATCGGTCCGTTCTGGATCGTGCATCAGTCTGGTGTAGATCGTGAATCGGTCTGTTTTGGCCTCTTGAACCAGTTTATTTTAAGCAGTGAATCGGTCCGTTTTCGAATCTTGAACCAGTCCGTTCTAGATCGTGAATCGGTCCGTTTTGGAATCTTGAATCAATCGTTTCCCAGGGATTTTCAAAAGCGATCCTGGGATCACTTTCGGAATCCCTGGGAATCGACTCCCAGGGATTCTAGGGGTGATCCCCGGATCCCTTTTCGAATCCCTGGGAATCGATTCCCAGGGATTCCTAGGGTGGTGTGTGTGTGTGTGTGTGTGTGCGGTGTGGTGGTGGTGTCCCGCGGTGTCCCGTGGTGTCTCGTGGTGCGTCGTGGTGTCTCGTGGTGCTCGTGGTGTCTCGTGGTGCCTCCGTGCGTGTGGAGTGTGCGTGGTGTAGTGTGGTGTGTGTGCGGTGTGGTGTGGTGTGTGTGTGTGTGTGTGGCGTGGCGTGTTTTGGTGGTGGTGGTGTGTGTGTGTGCGTGATGTGGTGTGCTGTGGTGCATCGTGGTGTCCCGTGGTGCCCCGTGGTGTATCGTGGGTTCTCGTGGTGGTCGTGGTGTTTCGTGGTGTCTCCGCGCGCGTTGCTTGTGCGTGTTGTGGTTTGGTGTAGTGTGTATTAGTGATGAGGGGGTGTCCCTTTCACAGATGTTTCACAGATCTCCGTTCTGGTCAATATCCAAGGAGGCCTCTAGGAGGCCCCCAGGGGGCTTTGGAAAGGTTTTTGAACAGTTGTTGAAAAGCTTTTGAAAGGCTTCTTCTGAGAGGCTTTTGAAAGGCTTCAGAGAGGCTTTTTTGAATAGGCTTTTGAACGGCTTCTGAGAGGCTTTTGAAAGGCGCCTGAGAGGCTGTTGGGACGCTTTTGAAAGGCTTCGGAGAGGCTTTTGAAAGGCTTCTGGGAAGCTTTTGAAAGGCTTCTGAGACGCCTTTGAAATGCTTCTGAGTGGGTTTTGAAATGCTTTTGAATCCACCCGAATCCTCCCAAGTCCTCCCAACTCCACCCACCCCCTCCCAAAACTTCCAAAATCCACATACGTCCCTTCAAAAACACCCGAACACGTCGACGAGATCGGTCCGTTCTAAATCGTGAATCGGTCCATGTTAGATCGTGAATCGGTCCGTTTTGGAATCCTGAATCAGTCCGTTTCGGGATCGTAATTCAGCCCTTCCGGACCAGATCGCGCATTTGGTCCGACCGACCTGCAGACAAGACGAGTGTTGCCCGATTCACGATTCAGAATGGACCGACTCGCGATTGAAAACGGACCGATTCAGGATCCAACAACGGACCGATTCACGATCCAGAATGGACTAGTTCGCGATCTAGTCCATTCCTAGATCGTGAACCCGGCCGATGCCTCGCGGAGGAGGAGCCTTGGCTCCGTGCAGACTCCCGCGGGCACTCCGCGGTCCCGAGCAGGCGGTCGGCGGTGCCATTCCCCGCGGATCCACCCCTGTTCCTCTTTGCCGGTTGCTTCCCCCTCCTTCAGTCGGGGGTGGAGGCGTCCTTTCGCAGGGGGCTGTGCACTCGGGAAAGGGGCTTCTGCGGGTTCGCGGGATTCGGTTCGTCTTCCTTTCGGGCTCCTCGTGCGTTTTCACTACGTGCAAGTCCCTCGGCAACCGCTGCGTGCTCACTTGCCCAAAGTGCAAAGGGGGCAGGCAGGACCCAGGACGTCAAGCACTGGGCGGCGGACTGCCCCTACAGCCGCTGGCGCGCACGAGTCGGCGCCAGCCCCCGGTCAATGGACGCTCCGTTGGGTACACGCATGGTTATGCACATGCGTTTCTTTTCTTCAGCGTCATTGTCCGGGGCGAGAGTTTTAATTCATGCGCCTGCCAGGCCGTTCTCGGCGCATGTCCTTTCTTTTCTTCCGCCGCGTGCTTGCGTTTCAAGCAGGCGCGCGCCCTGGGCCGGCCCCCGCGACCCAGTCCGAGGCCGCGCCCGCTGCACGCCTTGAAAACAAAAAGCGCCAATCGTCGCATCACCGTATGCTCCCCCCCTCTCCCTGCTTTCTCTGTCCCTCGCCTGCCCTTCGCTTTCGCCCTTCCCGCGCCGCCCCTCCCCTTTCCTACGCAATCCCGCCCAGGGATCGTCGGCGGGCGCGGGTCGGCGGTCACCGGGTACGCGCGCCATGCCCATTAGCTACTGCTGGGGGGCAGAGAAATCACCAGGGACCTGGGCCGCGGCCCTGGCGGCCTCATTCAACACAGGTCTGTGTAAAAGACGTACGATTGCTTCACTTTTTCTGCCGTTCTGGCAGGGAAGAAAAACACTTCCTCGTTGCGCGTGGTTTACCGGATCCGCGCACCATTGCCCAGAAGTATTGCTGTGGCCACAATATCCCCGGGGGCCACACACGGCAGGGCCCAGGCGGCCCCCGACCGCCAGAAAATGTGCAAGAAAACGTACGATTGGTGTATTTTTTGCCCCCTGGCGGGGGGAAAAACACCTTCGTCGCCGCCCCCCCCCCAGCCTGTTGGTCGACAGGGAATGGCCGCCGCGACCCCAAAGCCTGTGGGGCTCGAGATGAAGCGCGGCCCAGGATCGCCAGAGCCCGCGCGCCGCCAGCGCCTCGGCCCCGCCTGTTTGCACCGCGACGATTTCGATCGCCCCGGGCCGGCGGCCGACAGAGCGTCTTCCGACGGGCCTCGCGCTGCACCTTCGCAGGCATCCGCGGTGCCTCTGGGGGAGACCCGCCCCGGTGACGCACGCTGGCGCCCTAGCACGTCAAGCGGGCCTGTTGGGGCCCCCGCGCTGCAACGCGAACCACTTCGAGCCCCGCCGGTGGACGCACCAGGCGCGCGCCAGCTTCTGAGTCAGGGCCCCGACCTCTTGTCTTTAATTCGCGAGGGCACCTCTGTTGAACAGGGAGCGCATCGCAGCAGGGCCATATCAGCAATTCGCCGCTGCCTCCAAGCAGCCTTGGAGGAGAGCACAAAGAAGCGGTATAGCAGCTCCCCGCGTATTGCCGTAGATTCTTTCGAGAATTCTTCAGGGCTGCAACTTTTGCCGTGCGACTCAGACGTGAAATTCATGCTGTTGTTTGCCCAGATGGACGGCCGGTCCTTGTCATCCGTCACGAATCTGCGCGCTGCAGTGCGCTGTTGGCACCAGCAGCGCAATTTGACAGCGCAATTTGACAGTGCATGGACGGACCAGTCGGCCCAATCCTGGAGAGGTCTGAAGAAGCGGGCCGACCATTCACGGTCACATGCAAAGCGCCCGGTATCTCTCGAAGAATTGCGGTGTTACCAGACCGCTCGCCTCAAAGCAGGCAGCCTGGCCGTTGTCCGGGACGTCGCTATAGCAGCCGTGTCTTTCTTCGGCGTCCAGAGGTGTTCCGAGACGCTCGCGCTCTGGCGTTGAGACATATCTTTGCGCGACAATTTCGCGTCTATTTCTGTCGCCGGGCAAAAGAACGACCCTTTCGGACAAGGCATGGTGTGCCACATCCCAAAGATGGTCGACACCCCCAGCCTTTGCCCTTGCCACGTCCTGCGGGAATGGTTGGTGCAGCGGGACTCGCGCTGGGGTTCCGACCCGGATGCGCCCGTGTTTTGCACGACTCATTTGGCGGAGCCCCGCCCCATGAATTGCGACTCCTTCCGCCGAAATCTTTCGCAGTTCTTTCAGACCGCCGCAGTGGGAACACACTCACTGTGAAAAAGGCGGTGCTCACTGGTACAAGACAGTGTGCTGCTTGCCGGAAGAGTTGGTGCAGGCTCAGGGCGGCTGGTCGGCCCCTGAAACCATGCGAGCATTTTGCGCTCGTTTCTCAGATTCAGAACGGTGCGATCAGCTGTTACGCGCCGTGTCTACAGCTTCGAGTGGCGTGGCGGTCCCAGCCATCACTCATCATCAGACGCGCGTTTCACTTATGCCTCTGTGGAGGCGCCTCACTGGGAGTTTGTAAAAACTCGCCTCCTCGGGGTTGCGCCTGGCCAGTGCTCCTGGAGGCCATTCCTGGGTCGCCACGGACCTGGCCAGGCCGGCCTGCAGTTCCACGAGGCACCCCACACGAGGCATATGTTGCCAGCGCAGGAGACACCGCCTTGGACTCGGAGGCAAAACAGTCTCTTCCCGATTCCTTCCCCCTAGTCACGGGGCAGCGAACAGACAGAAGGCGTCCTTTCTTAGGGGGCTGTGCACTCGGGAAAGGGGCTTCTGCGGGTTCGCGGGATTCGGTTCGTCTTCCTTTCGGGCCCCTCGTGCGTTTTGCTGGATTCGACTCGCGCGCAGGCGCCCTGTTCCAAGGGTCGGGGTCTAGCGCTCCCCCCCCCCCCCCCCCCCGCAGGCTATATTTTTTCTGTGCCTGCTGCAATCCGCTTCCCTTCGGGGGGGGTGCGCCTGGCCAGTGCTCCTGGCGGCCATTCCTGGGTCGCCACGGACCTGGCCAGGCTGGCCTGCAGCTCCATGAGGCACCCCACACGAGGCATATGTTGCCAGCACAGGAGACACCGCCTTGGACTTGGAGGCAAAACAGTTCCTTCCCGATTCCTTCCCCCAGTCACGGGGCAGCGAACGGACAGAACTGAACCCCCACCCTGACACGTTGATTAGTGAATTGTCCGTTTTCGGTTCTCGAGAGGGCGCCGCGGCCGTCATTTTCCAGGCTTGCGCCCGCCAGGTTTGGGCCCGAGGTCGTTTTCACTAAACCACGTTTTGCTAAAGGGGGTTCTGTTCGTCCCCGATCCAGCCTCGTCTCATGGGCCGCCTTTTATCTCGCTGCTGCCTTCTCGCTCGCTCGCTCGCTCTCCTGTCCCTCCTCTTTTGTTGCGTTCCGCGTCCTTCATTCTCCTCTCTGCCTGCTGCGTCCCTCCTCTTGCTTTTGCTGCCTGCTGCCCACGCGTGGCAGTGCGCGCTTGGCGCCAGCCGATCCCCTCGAGGCGAGTGCGATTGCGAATGGAGGCCAATCGGGCCAAATCATACTTGTGAGTTGGCCGAATCAATGGGCAAGGCGCTCAAGTCGCATGAGGAGGAGGAGGAGGAGGAGGATGAGGAGGAGGAGGAGGAGGAGGAGGAGGAGGAGGAGGTCGAAGAGGAGGCGGACGAGGAGGAGGAGGAGGAGGAGGAGGAGCAGGAGGAGGAGGACGAGGAGGAGGAGGAGGAGCGAAGATGGAGGAGGAAGGAGGGCCCTCCAGCGACTGGGGCTGCCGGGGTGGGCAGGTGTCCGTGCTGCTGTGCCTCGCGCGAACGTGGAACGGCGGCAAGGGGGGCCAGTGCAATTCGTGTCCTACGCCGCCTCCGCCGCCGCCGTTTGGCGGCGCGCAGAGGGGGGTAGGGGGAGGGGGGAAGGCTTCTCAGAAGGAGGGGTGCTTCTCAGAAGGTGCTGGCCTTACAGCTACAGAGAAGGCTGAGGAGCAGGAGTGCTTCTCAGACGCCTTCCCCCCTCCCCCGTTCCCCCTTTCTGCGCGTGGCCGAGCCGTCGCCTCTTTCGCCAGCCCCGCCGCGGCGGCGGTGGCGGGGCGGGCGGCGAGGGCAAGGGATCGAGGGTCGGGGGTCGGCATTTCTGGACGACTTCGGCCCCCTTCGGGCCGCGGGCCCCCAGGGAGGGTTTCTCGGGGGCCTCCCAGGGGCTCCAGGGGTCCAGGGGGCCTCTGGGGACATTCGTCGACCTCCAGATGCCCTCGGGGCTCGCCGCCGCCTGTCGTCGTCGTCGTCGTCGTCGTCGTCGTCGTCGTCGTCGTCGTCGTCGTCGTCGTCTTCGTCGAGGGCCGAGGGCCGAGGGCAGAGGACCGAGGATCGGGGGCCGAGGATCGAGGGTCGAGGATCGGGGCTCGTGTGGAGACCTTCTTGGCTTGCTTCGGGCCGCCGCCCCCAGACAGTGCGTCCTCGCCAGATGCCAGCAGAAGGTAGACTGGCAGATGGTAATTCCTTCCGTCGTGTATGCATCAGAGGGGGGTCATCGTTTGTGCACTGGAGGGCCATCGTGCACGCATCAGAGAGCAATCGCACATGTGTTGCCATGTCACGATCGTCCCCTCCTTCACGCCCCTCCTTCGTCTCCCGTAAACATTCGCTGAACTGAACAACACATGCTGGGAGGTAAACGCCGGCGGACCCAGCGTTTTGGAGTCGGGTGCGTATGCTCGCAGGCGACATCTCTCACCCAGCCCGCTGAGCCCCCGCCACCCCAAAACATTGGCCGCTCAGGGTAGAAGAGGAACTTTTGGACCACTGCCTGGCGGCTACTCGGATTCACCCCTACCGAGGATGGACCCCCCCCGCTCTACAGGAAGCCGAAATTGCGAAACACGTCCGTCTTGATTACTCTTTCAAGTCGTTGGATGCCTGGGGGCGCGAGTTTTCCCTACCAGCCCCCCCCCACTTGGTTTTCAGTTACATTTTTGCTGGCGCCGCTTGGACCCCCCAAACCTCCAACGTCTCGAAGAGTCCCATACAGCTTTGATATGACAGATATCTCGGTTTCTGGAGGCCCGCTTGAGGCCCCCGGACCATACCACAACATTCGGGATCAGACACTGGCCGGGGGGGGGAAGGGGGCGCGAATGCCTGAGGACCTCGTATGGAACAAAGTCACGGTCTGGGATGGCTGGCAGTGGGTGGGACACTCGCCCTCGCCTACAGATCTCGCCCGACAGCACGTGTCCCTGGACCTCTTCTCGCGGGCGATGTTTCTCCCCCAATCCCCGAGTTTCGCCCGAAAAGTCTGGCCGCTCAGAAGAATGGGAAAACCCTGGGATACACCCCAAGGGGGCTATTCGGACGCACCCCTATCGAGAATGGACACCCCCCCATCGTATATCCCAGGGTTAGGCCCCAAATTTCTGGTCCATTCGGAAACCCCACGAAGCCTGGGATAGGGGTCGACATATCCCCTGTTATCTTCTCGGGGCGCGTCCTGGCCAGGACTCTTTGAGGCGGGCCCCGCCGCGCGGGGCGACGGGAGCGCCGCCGGGTGCTAGCAAGAGGGCCAGGCACGGGAGCGCCCCTCCTCCCGGGGGGGACGTGTCGGTCTGCCCCGCGTGAGCGGCGCGGCGACGCCCGCGCGGGGGGCGTCTTCGGAGGGTCCTCGGAGCTGTCTGGAAGCAGAGAAGAGCGTTCTTGGGGCGCTCTTGGGGCCGTCTTGGGCCGCCTTGGGTGCTGCTGGATGCTTTCTGGAGCCTTCCGAGGCGATCGTAAGCCGAACATCCCCAGAAGCAGGGCACATTTGTCCCGACCCTCCTGCGTTGGGTTCTCGTTTCGAATAGAGCACTGCTCGCGCCTTCCTTTCTTCCCGCCCCCCCCCCCCTCCCTCCCTTCCCCCCTGCCTTCGCTCGTCGCTGCGTGCCAGCTGGGGGGCTGCGATCTGTGAAACTGTCGCCACTTTCGAGGCCTGCTGGGGGGCCCAGCGCAGAGGGTACACACGGCGGACTCAAATTGTACCTCGCCATCCCTGGGGGGCTGCGATCTGTGAAACTGTCGCCACTTTCGAGGCCTGCTGGGGGGCCCAGCACAGTGGGTACACACGGCGGACTCAAATGTGACCTCGCCATCCCTGGGGGGTTGCGATCTGCGAAACTGTCGCCACTTTCGAGGGCTGCTGGGGGGCCCAGCACGGTGGGTACGGTGGGTACACACGGCGGACTCAAGTTGTACCTCGCCATCCCTGAGGGGCTGCGATCTGTGAAACTCTCGCCACTTTCGAGGCCTGCTGGGGGGCCCAGCACAGTGGGTACACACGGCGGACTCGAATTGTACCTCGCCATCCCTGGGGGGCTGCGATCTGCGACACTGTCGCCACTTTCGAGGCCTGCTGGGGGGCCCAGCACAGTGGGTACACACGGCGGATTCAAATTGTACCTCGCCATCCATGGGGGGCTGCGATTTGTGAAACTTGCTGGGGGGCCCAGCACAGTGGGTACACACGGCGGACTCAAATTGTACCTCGCCATCCCTGGGGGGCTGCGATCTGTGAAAATGTCGCCACTTTCGAGGCCTGCTGGGGGGCCCAGCGCAGTGGGTACACACGGCGGAGTCAAATGGGACCTCGCCATCCCTGGGGGGCTGCGATCTGCGAAACTGTCGCCACTTTCGAGGCCTGCTGGGGGGGGCCCAGCACAGTGGGTACACACGGCGGACTCAACTTATACCTCGCCACCCCTGGGGGGCTGCGATATGCGAAACTGTCGCCACTTCCGAGGCCTGCTGGGGGGCCCAGCACAGTGGGTACACACGGCGGACTCAAATGTGACCTCGCCATCCCTGGGGGGCTGCGATCTGTGAAAATGTCGCCACTTTCGAGGCCTGCTGGGGGGCCCAACACAGTGGGTACACACGGCGGAGTCAAATGGGACCTCGCCGTCCTTGGGGGGCTGCGATCTGCGAAACTATCGCCACTTTCGAGGCTTGCTGGGGAGCCCAGCACAGTGGGCACACACGGCGGATTCAAATTGTACCTCGCCATCTTTGGGGGGCTGCGATCTGCGAACCTGTCGCCACTTTCGAGGCCTGCTGGGGGGCCCAGCACAGTGGGTACACACGTCGGGGTCAAATTGTACCTCGCCATCCCTGAGGGGCTGCGATCTGTGAAACTCTCGCCACTTTCGAGGCCTGCTGGGGGGCCCAGCACAGTGGGTACACACGGCGGACTCAAACTGTACCTCGCCATCCCTGGGGGGCTGCGATATGCGAAACTGTCGCCACTTTCGAGGGCTGCTGGGGGGCCCAGCGCAGTGGGTACACACGGCGGAGTCAAATTGTACCTCGTCATCCTTGGGTGGCTGCGATCTGCGAAACGGTCGCCACTTTGGAGGCCTGCTGGGGGGGCCCAGCACAGTGGGTACACACGGCGGACTCAAATTGTACCTCGCCATCCCTGGGGGGCTGCGATCTGCGAAACTGTCGCCACTTCCGAGGCCTGCTGGGGGGCCCAGCACAGTGGGTACACACGGCGGACTCAAATTGTACCTCGCCATCCCTGGGGGGCTGCGATCTGTGAAACTGTCGCCACTTTCGGGGCCTGCTGGGGGGCCCAGCACAGTGGGTACACACGGCGGACTCAAATGGGACCTCGCCATCCCTGGGGGGCTGCGATCCGTGAAACTGTCGCCACTTTCGAGGGCTGCTGGGGGGCCCAGCGCAGTGGGTACCCACGGCGGACTCAAATTGTACCTCGCCATCCTTGGGGGGCTGCGATCTGTGAAACTGTCGCCACTGTCGAGGCCTGCTGGGGGGGCCCAGCACATTGGGTACCCACGGCGGACTCAAATGGGACCTCGCCATCCCTGGGGGGCTGCGATCTGTGAAACTCTCGCCACTTTCGCGGCCTGCTGGGGGGCCCAGCCCAGTGGATACCCACGGCGGACTCCAGTTGTACCTCGCCATCCCCGGGGGGCTGCGATTTGTGAAACTGTCGCCACTTTCGAGGCCTGCGGGGGGGGCCAGCACAGTGGGTACCCACGGCGGACTCAAATGGGACCTCGCCATCCCTGGGGGGCTGCGATCTGCGAACCTGTCGCCACTTTCGAGGCCTGCTGGGGGGCCCAGCGCAGTGTGTACCCACGGCGGACTCAAATGGGACCTCGCCATCCCGGGGGGTTGCGATCTGCGAACCTGTCGCCACTTTCGCGGCCTGCTGGGGGGCCCAGCGCAGTGACGCCACACGCAGATTCAAATTCGTCCTCGCCATCCCTGGTGACCTGCCATCTGTGAAACTGTCGCCACTTTCGAGGCCTGCTTGCGGGGCCCAGCGCAGTGACGCCTCCCATGTAGCTTACACATCAGGTTGATTGTCCATACAAGTTTCGGCCAACTCCTCGTCTCCATTGATACAAATGGGTTGGGTACGTCACAGGGTAATTGTTTTCTGCCTCCGAGTGCCTGGCTGAAGGCCTCTTTGGGCGTGTTGGAGCATCTTGAGGAGCTATTGTTCTTTGGGCCCTCGGTGGGCTGACTTTGGACGTTATTGGGGTGTCTTGTAGCTGGTTTGGCTGGGTCCTGGGCTCTCTTGACGTCGTCTGAGGCCGAAAGGGGCGCTGGAGAGCAACACCATGTAGGGAGGGAGGGAGGGAGTGAGGAAGGGAGGGAGGAAGGGAGGGAGGGAGGAGGAAAAGGAGGAGGAGGAGGAGGAGGAGGAGGAGGGGGAAAAGGGGGAAAAGGAGGACGAGGTCAACCCACGCGCCATGTACGAGGTGGTGTGTGGCCGGCCCCAGAAGCACTTCAAACGGCCTGCCAGGCAGCACAGGCGCACTCTGATGCGCCCCAGCGTGCCGCCTGGCACATGATGAGATGCTGCTGCATGTGATGTTGGTTGCGGTGGTAATCGTGCTGTTGCTGCTGCTGCTGCTGCTGCTGCTGATGATGATGATGATGATGATGATGTTGATGCTGATGCTGATGCTGATGCTGATGCTGATGAGGACGATGTCGATGACGATGGTGATGGTGATGATGATGAGGCGGATGATGACGATGATGATGGTGATGCTGCTGCTGATGATGATGAGGGTGATGCTGATGATGATGGTGCTGGGAGGAGGAGGGAGAGGAGGAGGAAGAGGAGGAGAGTTCCGTAGCCATTTTAGCTCAAGGCATCTGAAGGTGAATAACAAGAATTCACATCCAGAGACTGTATTCTCATATTCCTTACAGGCCTGACCCCAAGCGTGTGCCTTCTGGCGCCGCGATCACAATTTCTTCTTTTCTTCTTGCTCCTCGCGGGCCTGCCAGGCATCGCAGGGAGAGGGCCCAGCGTCATCAAGCACGGCTACTTGTGTCGCTAGACAGTGCGTAACAATTCTTGGCAGCTGATCACTCGGAACAAGGGCTCGTCAGGGAGATGTCGATGACATGCAGGCAGGAACGTGAATACTTACCACAACCGATGTCGACAGTACTGGGGCGCGCCGCATCCTTCCAGTGGGCACATAAATTTGGAGTGCAAACAATACGCGGGAGAAGCAGCAGCAGCAGGAACCCAACCTTCGCAACTACATTCAGAAGCTCCCGCCCATGCAGCATCGTGCAACGAGAACGCACAGCGCTTATTGTCAAGTGCCAACAAGGGCGGCCGACCTGAGATCGTACAGGACCGAGGTCGAGAAACACAGCCAGGACATAACCAGCATGGCTATCCTGGCGACGCGTACTCTTAAAGAGGGGGACGCGACGAGGCTCGGCATAGAGTTGATGGTACTGAAGTCATGCATCACGGGGTTCGCTTCGGTGAGAAAGCAGAAGGTCGATATCACGTGCAAGCAGGACAAAGCGAATTAACATCTGGAAGCCACCCAGGCGAGAACGCGCGACCTGCGCGAGCAAGAAAAGGCGACCGAGCTAGACTTGGACCAGCTGGAGGGCTGAAAGAACGAGCTGATGGAGATGCCAGGGCGCGAGGACGAGCCGACGCATGCGGGCGGTGGCGAGCCCATGACCATGACATTCGGCACAGGTGGAGTTGGTGGAGCAAACTATTCTGGTGGGCTGACTGGGCCTGTGGGACTGCCGCCGCACTACGAGTGGGGAGCGGCGGGCTCGGTGCACCAGCAGACGCAGCAGCAGATGCCGCCCACAGCCCAGCAGTAGTGGATGGCACAAGCGGCAGCGGCGGCAGGCGTCGGCACTGCCTGGGGCAGCAGCTGCCCATGCCACCACCGAGGCGCGCGCCACCGCCTGAGATATCGGCCAGAGGGCACCAGCAGATGCAGCAGCAGCAGCAGCGCCTGATGAGCCTGATCAGTGACATGAGCCAGAGGCAGAAGCGGCAGGAGGGCATAGTGACGTTTATGCTCAGCTGGATTCACTATCAGGCCACCTACTGGACAGATGACGCCGACGCAGCAAGTGGGGCAGTGGCCAGCGGCGGGGTCTACTCCAGCGGCGGCGGACGCGCCGCCGACAGGGGCCCCTGCGCCTGCCACGCCCGCGGGCGGCACGGCGACGCCGCCGCCCATGCTAACGCGGCCCTCGCCCACAACGATCAGACCTGGGCAAGGGGCACCGCCAGCATGGAAGGACGAGGTCAACCTATGCACGCCGACGGAGTCAGCGGACGAGAAGGAGCCGCGGGTGCCGACGCAGCCCTTCGTGCCGCCACCACCGGTGCCAGCAGCGTCGGCGATCACCCCTGCAGGGCCAATGGCTGGAACGATGACGCAGGAAGATTCGTGCTTGACGGCGGCAGCCCCTGCAGAATCGGTGACGGTAGTCAGAGAGAAGGAGATGACTAACTCGTAGATCAAGGTGGATCTGACCAGGGTCGATGCCGCCTGCGCAGCAGCAACGGGAATGGCCGTTTCGTTGGAACAAGATATAAGGAAACAGGCCATGGGAGCCGCCCGGGAGCCACTCCACACGAACAGCTACGAGGGGAACGGCCCCCAGGCGGCCACTGACAAGGAGAAGATCGGCGGAGCGCGCGGACCAAAACAGTGAGCTGGGATCTGACTTCAGAAAGCCACGCGCCTGATTACAATAGCTTGGTATTCTACGGGGCAGTTTCGAATGCAGCGTCAGTTCTGGGGGGCAGGGATTCTGCATCCAGGGTCGGAAATGATTTCGGCGGCAGCATGCGAGAAAAAATGCCACTCGCACCAGCTCGAGGTTGAATGAGCTGCCGCTCGTCGGTATGGCAGCGAGCCTGAAACAGCATCTTGCGCGGCAGAACGGGTTTGATCGGGGCGTGGGGGTTCTCGTTCGGCAACCGCGTCTGAGACTGGCGGAGCGAGCGAGGCGTTCAGTGAGAGGGGTCGCGGGCAGGGCGTTAAGCAGTTCCCAGTTAGGACTCCAAACCAAGATAGTCCATCAAGCGCTGCCCATGCTTGAGCAATCTATTTCACGCGAGCGTTTTCAGTGCGGCATGATCAGCGCCGAGGAATTCTTTGCCGCGGGAATTTTAGAGCAGGAGGCCGAAGTGGCGGCGAGGGCTTTTCCTCGCTGCGGCGCGGCCGACGCGATCACGGCCGCCCGCTTTTCCACCGGCGGCTCGCAGTGTCAGAGAGGGGAGTGGGAGGGGGCGTGGGCTATTGCCAGGACGGCGGAGAGGGGAACGGGGCTGTCCACGAGCGGTGGCGGGGAGGGGGGCGGCGAGCTGGGGGCCGGCAGGGGGCGACGTGGGGCTTGCGCCGCACGTGGCAACACGCGCCGCGCTCAAGTGCTTAGCAGCTCCGTGGACGCTCGCGCGGGTGTTAGCCGAGCAGCCGCAGTGTGTCCAGCGACGCCTGATAGTGACTCGATGCGCGCAATTAGAGCGGTCGCTGGTTTCGCTCATCCAGCTTCTAACGCTCGACTGGTTCAGCGCAGGTGGCCCGGGGCCTTTGCGCCGCCGCGTGCGATGCGAAGGTGGGGCCCGCGTGGGCCCGCGAGGGCCATCCCTGGAATTTACGGCCGACAGCGCAGCTGCGGCACGGCTAGAGATGCCGCCCCTGAGGCGCGAAAGTTCCCTGATAGCTGGGCCCGGGCGATTGCGTTTGGAAGCTCGCGTTTGCTGGGGCGGGTAGCGGGGCCAGGGGGGGGGGGCGCCCGGGCGCGCTCAATTTTTCGCTTCGGAAGCGGCAGGCCAACGATAGAAGCGAGCCTGCCAATTTGCTTCGCTTCTGAGTGCGCAGAGCTTGCGGGGGCCGCTCGCGAGCGCAAGGCCATTGCTGTCGCAGTAGACGTGCGCGTGGCCACCTTTTCATGCGCAGTCGACGCGACAGGTCTTTCAACGAGGGGCGAAAAGGCAGGGGCCGGAAGAGGCCGAGGGGGGCGCAAACGGACAAGGCGCTCGGAGGGCGGGAGATTGGCTTTGTCTGCCAGTGGTCATGAAAACTTCGGGCAGGGCCAGAGCTCCGGGCGAATGTCTCGGCGGCCTACGGCAGGGCTCGAGGCATGCCTTTATTGTTCGACTATACGTAGGAGTGACCTTTCGCTGGAGTGACCTTTGGCGCGGGCGCAGATGGGCCCTCAGGCGGTTGAAAACGAAGCGGTAGCAGGGGCTGGCGCGCCCAGGTTTGGCCCCCCCGCGGCCCCCCCAAAGCGGCGCATCAAAGGTCGCTCTCACCCAGGGTCACTCTTGCGTGTAGCCGAATTGTTCCGAAGAGCATGTGGGGATCTCGTCGGCCTCGCCGCGAACCCCGGCGCGCGCGTTGGACGCGCCTGGCCATTGCGTCACCATCGCGGTGCTGCGCGTGCCCCATGTAGGAAACCCAGCAGAGGACAGGGGGGAAGTTCTGGAGCGACCTGGCACCCCTGCGGAGCGGCGAAACCATGTCAAGCTAATAAAGCCAACCAACACTTTCTTGGGTCTTCTCAGTATCGGAGTTCTTACAAGGAGAAGGGGGGTTGGATAGGGGGGTGAGTTACAAACGCCGACTGGTGCTGGGCAGGGGGGCGCAGGCAGGAGGGTGGCGCAAGGCGATAAAGGGGGCAACGCATTTTGTCCGCCCCATTGTGGGCTCGAGGCCGGGTGCAGTTTTTGCCGCAGATGGATTCAGTGTGACCTTCAGTTCGATCGCTGCCAGCGTTGACCAGCGCGAGCGAGAGCGCTCGCTCGACTTCGAACCCTTGTCTGTTGAGCGACGCTTTTCGGATGAGAGCGATTGGGGAGGGGGGGCGAGGAAGCGCTGATTCCTCCGTTGACGACGTCGCTCCCGTCGCTGCCGTGCAAGATGCAGCGCAGGTGCCGCGGCGACCAGTTGAATCAGTCCAAGACGAATTTCGCGATTTCACTCGCAGGGGAGATCTCTAAGACGACAAGGCGAGCTCTTGCCATGAGTGGGGAACGGGCGCCAGAACACTTAGGATTTCACGTGGGCCAAGTAAGCGTGGTCAAACAACTCAAGGGGCTAGGGGCCATGCGCGTGGGATGGGGGGGTCCAAGCCCTGAAGTTGCTCGCCGAATGGCGCGGATGATTGTGTGTGTGTGTGTGTGTGTGTGTGTGTGCGTGTGTGTGTGTGTGTGAGGGGGGTGGGGGGGGGGCAGGCCGAGTCAGATTGCCCTGGGACGATATATCTATATATGTATATGTATATACAGAGAGATAGAGAGAGAGAGAGAGAGAGAGAGAGAGAGAGAGAGAGAGAGAGAGAGAGAGAGAGAGAGAGAGAGAGAGAGAACCGAGAGAGAGAGAGAGAGAGAGAAATAAAGAGAGAGATAGAGAACAGAGAGAGAGAGAGAGAGAGAGAGAGAGAGCGAGAGAGAGACCTGCGTGTCAAAACAAAGTATGTTGACGCCTTCGCCCTGCCCAACTTGCGGTTTCACGCAGCTGCGTGGGGGGCCGTCCTCAATCCCGCGCGCTGCAAGCTGGCTGCGGCGCAAGCCGCCGCGCATAGGGCCGCCGTGGGCAGAGCTCTTGGGGGGGGGGGGCGAGCGATGTGAAATCCCGCGCAGCCATCGTTCAGCAAGTATAGAAGTTTGAGCACAATTCCATTTTGAAGATATCGCGCCCGCGCCATCTCGCGAGGGGGCTGAATTCGGCGGCCAGCAGATTTAGGATTGCCCTGGGCACCTAGCGGGGGGATGGGAGGCTTGGTCGAGGAACTCAATCCGAGAGCATTTTATGGCCGCCACCGCCGAGACCCGGAAATTGTGTTAGTTTGTTCTTGCAGGTGGGTTTTCTGGGGTTCCGCGCGTGCGTGAACAGGGGGGCGCCCCCTGGGCCTTGGGCTGGACCCGAAATCCTTCTTGAGCTTTCAGCCGTCTGGAGATCCACCCAACACCCGAAACCCTTCTGGGCAGCGCAAGCACCAGAGCATTGTGAACGTCATTTGCGTGGCCTGCAACCCATAGGACTTCCGCGCGCGCCCGAATCGGGTCCTCAGGAGCGTCGAGGAGGCGCAGAAGTGGGTCGTCGACACGTGCACGGGTGGCCTCGCGAAGCACCTCGCCAGTTTTGCGCGAGTGCTCTCGGGCGCCAGGCTGATGGTGGACGCCGGTTTTTCGGTGCCCTCGGAGTTGGGCCCCACGACGCGGAAGGACCTCAGGCATGAAAATGACCTCGAGTTGGAGGTCGTCGTCGAGGATGAGATGGCCAAGGTGTTCGGGCAGTCCGCGTTGCATTCGATCGCTGCTCGTGCTAATCGGGGCGCTGTATATTTCGCTTGGCCCTTGAAGACGTCCGCTGCCTTGGGCAGCGCGGAGCAAGGCCGCCGAGGCGATCGATGCCTTCGAGAGGGGCGAGGTCGCGCACCTCGCCGGCGGTCAAACAGTTGATCGAGAGGCACGTGATGAAGCTGAGGAGCAACAGGCAGCTCTCGGCGGCCCTCGGCGAGATGGGCGATTCAGCAGCCACAGGCGCATCTTTCCAGGATATGCTTCGTTCGCACTGCGAGACAATTGCAGCCGCGCTGTTGTTGGGGAACATGAGCGTGGCGCAGGCGAACATGGCCGCGCCGATTGGGCGCGAGTTCAGACGGCCGGCGGTCGCCATGGCAGCCGTCTTGGAGGCTGATTTGCCCGCGGCCAGGCACAAGTGCGAGAACGTCGAGGCCACCGTGCCCGCGCCGTCGAAGAGGGCCGCGCTGCCGATGTCGGCGTGGGGGCCGCAGCAGGCCAACGCCAGCGTGGACTTCAAGGAGATTGCGAGCACGAAGCAGCACCCCTCATGGCACTCCCCCTCCGTTGAGAGGATGGCGACCCCGTGCGCGGACCTCTTCTTCATGTGGGGCGTCGCTGCCATGGACCAACCATGCCTGTCAAGTATGGCGTGGCATGGCTGCGTCGCGGATTCTGGTCACCAGTTAGCGATTTCGTTCAATGGTGCCGACGGTGACTGGCACGTAGGTCTGCACCGCTGGCCGACTTCAGCTGCGCCGTTGCGGCCCGTCCTCTGCGCATCCATCGCGGAGGGCCCGCTCAAGCAGACGCGCGTCGAGTTCGACGTCCTCGGCGTCTCCGGGCCCGTCGTCGAGCCCATCGTGGACTTGCAGTTTCTCGGCGCGGTGTGCGCAGAGTTCAAGTGGAGGAGCTGGATCGGGCATTGCGCCACCTGGCGCGCGCGTTCCCAGGATCTCGAGCCTGCCGCTCGAGCTGTTCTCGTCGGGGGGCCCGCCCCGTTCGTGGAGATTGCCGCTCGCGCCGCGCTCTGGAAGTTCCCGCGCTCGACGGTCTACGAGTTCGCCAGGCACTCTGGCATGTGCGCCCCTGCCAGCGCTACTCTCTTCGAGCTCCTGTGTGGGCGTCTGACGCTTGCGCCCGAGGCCGGCCTTCTGGCTGCTGTTGAGCTCGAGAAGGGTTTCGGGTGGATGAACAGGATGTGCAACAAACAAAGATGTCCTTGGGGCTGGATGCCCACGGGGCTGGCCGCATTTTGCCAAGGCCACTGCGTGGCGATTCATCTCCATCTTCGCTGTGACTGTCAGCGGAGAGTCGCTCAGGCAGCTGCGGGGGTTCTGCGCGAGGCAGGGCGCCGAGCTGCTGGGGGCGCTTGGCGTGGCCAAATCGGGGGAGGAGGGAGATGGGGGGGGGGGGGGTCAGTGGAGGTTTTTTTGTTTGTTGCGAATGCGGCCACGTCTCGAAGACTTCCCGAGGCGCTGGTCATGCGCGGGGGGCGGTCCGGGCGGCGCGCCGAAAATGCGTTTTTGAGGGGGGGGCTGGTATTAATGCTGGCGCCAAAAAAATCTCCTGAGTCCAGAGCCTCAAACAAAACCCGTGGACGTACGCAACCAACTTATGCATGTGGCGAGTATGCGTCGGATCGCTATATGCAAAACAATCATCGAATGACCCGCGATGCCTTCGAACGCCTCGCCAAAGAACGTCGGGCCAGAGTCGGATGTTTCACATGTGCGGCGTCGCTCTAAAGAGTCAGGTCGTTGGCGGCCGAGCGACCGCGAGGGGGCGCGGAAGCATGTGGAGGCGGGGCGATTTGAAACGTAATTCGTGGGAGCCGCAGCGCCTTGGGCTGCGTTCGCATTTCAGGACAGCGCTCTGCGACCTATGACAGTAGAGCGCCTTGCGCTAATCGTAGTACGTGCCCGCGTGCATTGCGAGCGACAAACGGCAGGCGGCAACAGTCAAGTGACCCGCGTAACGCGTCTCGGCTGGCCCTCCCAGAAACCCAGGAAAGTGGCGACAGTTTCGCGAATCGCAGCCCCCCCCCGGGGGCGGCGAGGTCTCGTGGTGATACGCGTAAGACTTCATTCCTCTGGCCCTCCCAAAAGCCCAGGAAAGTGGGGACAGTTTCGCAGGTCGCAGCCCCCCTCCGGGGGGCGGCGAGGTCTCGTGGTGATCCGCGTAATACGTCACTCCGCTGGCCCTCCCAGCAGCCCGCGAAAGTGGCGACAGCTTCCGGATCGCAGCCGCCCGGATTAGCTTAAGACGTCACCCCGCTGGCCCTCCCAGAAGTCCAGGAAAGTGGCGACAGTTTCGCAGGTCGCAACCGCCCAGGGCCGCGTAAGACGTCACTCTGGTGGCCCTTCCAAAAGTCCACGAAAGTGGTAACAGTTTCGCAGGTCACAGCCACCCCCAGGGGGGCGGCGAGGTCTCGTGGTGATCCGCGTGAGACGTCGCTCCGCTGGCCCTCCCAGAAGCCCACGAACGTGGCGACTGTTTCGCTGATCGCAGCTCCCCAGGGGGCTGCGATGCTTCGTGGTGCTCCTCGTTAGACGTTAGACGCCACTCCGCTGGCCCTCCCAAATGCCCACGAAAGTGACGGCTGTTTCGCAGATCGCAGCCCCCCAGGGGGCGGCGAGGTCTCGTGGTGATCCGCGTAAGACGCCACTCCGCTGGCCCTCCCAGAAGTCCACGAAAGTGGTGACAGTTTTGCAGACCGCCGCCCCCGGGGGTGCGGCGAGGTCTCGTCGTGATCCGCGTAAGACGTCACTCTGGTGGCCCTTCCAAAAGTCCACGAAAGTGGTAACAGTTTCGCAGGTCACAGCCACCCCCAGGGGGGCGGCGAGGTTTCGTGGTGATCCACGTAAGACGTCACTCCGCTGGCCCTCCCAGAAGCCCAGGAAAGTGGCGACAGTTTCGCAAACCGCAGCCTCCCAGGGTGCAGCGTGGTCTCGTGGGGATCCGCTTAAGACTTCAGTCCGCTGGCCCTCCCAGAAGCCCACGAACGTGGCGACTGTTTCGCAGATCGCTGCCCCCCAGGGGGCGGCGAGGTCTCATGGTGATTGGCGTAAAACGTCATTCCGCTGGCCCTCCCAAAAGCCTACGAAAGTGCTGTTTCGCATATCGCAGCCTCCCAGGCTGCGGCGAGGTCTCGTGGTGATCCGCAGAAGACTTCACTCCGCTGGCCCTCCCAGACGCCCTCGAAAATGGCGACAGTTTTGCAAACCGCCGCCCCCGAGGGTGCGGCGAGGTCTCGTGGTGATCCGCGTCAGACGTCACCCCGCTGGCCCTCCCAGAAGCCCAGGAAAGTGGCGGCAGTTTCGCAGATCGCACCCCCCCAGGCTGCGGCGAGGTCTCGTGGAGATCCACGTAAGACGCCACTCCGCTGGCCCTCCCAGAAGCCCACGAACGTGGCGACAATTTCGCAGATCGCACCCCCCCAGGCTGCGGCGAGGTCTCGTGGTGGTCCGCGTAAAACGTCACTCCGCTGGCCCTCCCAGAAGCCAACGAACGTGGCGACAGCTTCGCTGATCGCAGTTCCCCAGGGTTTGCAAGGTCTCGTGGTGATGTGCGTAAGACGCCACTCCGCTGGCCCTCCCAGACGCCCACGATAGTGGCGACGGTTTCGCAAACCGCACCCCTCCTCTTGGTGAAGGCGAGGTCTCGTGGCGATGCGATCTGCGTAAGACGTCACTCCGCTGGCCCTCCCAGAAGCCTACGAACGTGGCGACAATTTCACAGATCGCAGTCCCTCGGAGGGCTGCGAGGTCTCGCGGTGATCAGCGTAAACATTCATTCCGCTGGCCCTCCCAAAAGCCCACGCAAGTGACGACGGTTTCGCAGGTCGCAGCTCCCCCCAGGGGGCGGCGAGGTCTCGTGGTGATCCGCGGAAGACTTCACTCCGCTGGCCCTCCCAGAAGCCCACGAAAGTGGCGGCGAGGTCTCGTGGTGCTCTACGTAAAACGTACCTCCGCTGAACCTCCCAGGAGCCCACGGAAGTGACGACAGTTTCTCAGAGTGCCGCGAGGAGGAGGAGGTAGGAGACAGAAGGGAGGTGGGAGGAGAGCGGGAGAAGGAGAAGGAGGAGAAGCGACCACAGTGCTGTATTCAAAGCAAGTGCCCAACCAAGGGAGGGTTGGGAAAACACAGAAGTTGCGTGAGCCCATGGAACAGCACTGCTGCGCGTTTGGAGAAGGGATCGTGTTGGACTCCTTTATGCTGCTGGCACAGAACTTGCCTGCCCTGAAGGGCAAACTTGATGGGCTGTCTGAAGGGGGAGGCGTGGAGGAGGGCATGTGCACATGGCGAGGGAGGAGAGGCAGCAGTGTTAGCAGCAACAACTCCCGAACATGTTAATGTATTGGATTGCTGAGGCCTTCGTTTGCAATGTTTTCGTGAGTTCGGACGTGAATGGAGTGATGTTGATGAGGGCTGGGGTGCTCCAGAATGGGGTAAATTTAGGCGGCCGTTCGACCCGTATGTGCCCTTACCTGTGTGCCTTCCTCATATGTTGTCCGCGGTGTGTGTGTGTGTGTGTGTGTGTGTGCTGGATGGGGCCCCCGATGCCACGACAGCTACGACACTGAATGGGCTGCCCCAAGGTGGGTGACCTCCGTTGTTTGTACTCTGCCTCCCATTTTCCTGAGAATTATCCGTATCCGAGCAGCCTTTAGCACGAGCGAGCGCGCGAGCGAGCGAGGGGCAGGAGGAGGAGGAGGAGGAGGAGGAGGAGGAGGAGGAGGAGGAGGAGGAGGAGGAGGAGGAGGAGGAGGAGGAGGAGGAGGAGGAGGAGGAGAGGGAGGAGGTGACAGGAGGAGGACGAGGAAGAGGAAGAGAGGGAGGAGGAGACAGGAGGAGGACGAGGAAGAGGAGGAGAGGGAAGAGGAGACAGGAGGAGGACGAGGAAGAGGAGGAGGAGGAGGGGGAGGAGGAGGAAGACAATTTGGAATCGGAGTTCGCGCCCGAATCCGAGTCGTAGCCCAAGGAATGCGGAGGAAGATGGGGGATTCAGAGGGAGCAGCAGAAAGAGGAGGAGCATGATAATGAGGAGGAGGAGGAGGAGGAAGAGGAGGAGGAGGAGGAGGAGGAGGAGGAGGAGGTTGAGGGGCGACCATAGCCATGCTGGCACAAGAAGAGGCTCCCGCAAGCAAGCGTGCACGTGCCATGCGCAGTGATGCTTCTGACAGCACAGCCGCCAGGGACGCCCAAGATGCCCAATGTCGCAACGGTCGGCCGGGAGCCAGAGAGGCTTCACACAGCCGGGGGCCTTGCAGGAATTCTGTTCTGCTTTGGGCATCGATGTTCCACAGTACGCCGACCTGCAGTGGGTCGTCGAAGAGGCCGTCCACGCGCCCGTGCCACAAGGGTGGTCCGAGCAGCGCGACGCCGACGGAGTGGCGTCCTTCGTGTGCGTCTCCTCGGGGGCATTTTCGGCCCAGCACCCGCTCGACGCGGTGTACAGGGACAGCCTCGCCGTGATCGTGCGGCTGCGCAGGGAGGGCCGCAGTGGAGCAGCGTACTCCGCCGCCGTGGCGGAGCACCTGGCAGACCGGCGCAGGGAGGCGGAGGAATACCTGGAGGCGTGGTACGCGCCCGAGGCTCGGATGCTGCTAGAGGTGGTCCTGGCCCAAGGTGCCCCCAGCGTTGCGCGCCGTTTGGGAGCCCCTGGGGCCCTCTGGGTCAGGAACTTTGGCTAAGCGTGTCGCGCCGCTGGTTCTGGCCCATCACGCTTCGGCGCGACACGCGAACCACATCCTGGCCCCCGAACGTCAGCGTCCCGAGCCTTTCGAAGCTTCCCGCTCCGCGTAGCGGAGCGACACGTTCTCCGCTCGCAAGGCATAGCGTATCGCCGAGGCCGCCGCCGCGACATGCGAAGCAAACATTTCCGACCGTATGTGCTTCCCTGGGGAAGCTGGGGCCACCCTGGGCCAGAGCCACCTCCCCTGAGATCCGACGTCGCAAAAAAACGGCAGTTTCGCGAAAAATCACGACGCGAGCCCTAGACCCCATCTTTATGCGGCATGCTTCGAGCCAGATCGATCCGTGATGGTCCCAGGTCCCGAAACTGGGCGAGAACGCCAGTGTGAACAAATCGCAACGCCCAGACCCGAGGGTCTGGCAACACCCGACAGGTTGCAGGAGACGCACCGCAGTGTTACTACAGCGAGGGCCTGAAGGCGGTCAGCTGGCTCTGCCCCGCGGCGCGTTGGGAAGAGGAGCTTTCGGTGCGCTGGCGGGTGCTCCAGTGCGCCGGTGGAGGCGCTCCGGGCCCCCCGCCCGGCGGCCCTCTGCGCCTGGCAGAGCCGCCGGCGGGGCTGGCGCAGAGGTTGGCGGGCGGCTCCTCGTGCGTCCCGGGAGGTCATGGGGCGATATGTCAGCGTAGCATTTCGGAAGTCCGATCGGACTTCTTGGGTCAGCGCTGGTTCCCCCTCCTCGTACCCCTAGGCGGCGCCTCCAGCGCCAGCCCGTGGCGTGCTCCGCGTGCCAGGAAGGGGGGAGTCAGCGCCGACCCAAGAATCCCGTGCAGGCCTCCAGGAGCTTACGGTCGTGTCGTCTTCTGGTCTTCTTGTGTCCAGCGCCTCGCGCACGACCTCGATGCCGCCATAAGCCCAGCGGCCCTCAACACCATCAACGTAGACATGCCGCGCACGGCCGGCGGCGACGACGAGGTGACGGCCCTCCTCGGCACGATCCGCAGTATGTGCGTGCAGCGCGCGGCCGAGGACCCCGAGCTGTCCTATTGCCAGGGGATGGGTATGGTCGCCGCCCTGTTCGCAGTCTCCTCGCGCTGTGAGGAGCAGGCGTACGCGCGGTTCAGCGGGTACATCTGGCGCCTCCGCGGCCTCTGGCTGCCCGGCTTCCCGCTGCTGGTGGCTGGGGCGGCGCTGTTCGAGCAGCTCGCCGCGGGACGGCCGTGGTTCCAGCACTTCGAGCAGGCTGGCTTCGAGTACAACATGTACCTGCCGCAGGCGTGGCTGGCTCTGTTCCAGACCTGGCTGCCGCGCCAGGCGCGGCAGCTGCTCCTGCCGCTGCTCGAGCGCGAGGGCCTGGCCGGCCTGCTCGCCACGTCGCTGGCCGTCCTGGACCACCTCGAGCCCTGGCTGCTGCAGCTCGAGGACGAGGAGGATCTCCTCATGGGGCTGCAAGAGTTCAGGGGTAGGGCGCCAGACCCCGAGGGCCTCGTCGAGGCTGTCCGCGCCTGGCTACCCAGGGCGCGCAGGGGCGCCCTGCTGCGGGCCCCTGCGGCGGCGGCCGCGGCCAGCGGCGCGGAGCCGGGGTCGCCCGCGCTCGCGGCCGCGCTCGCGGCGGAGGCGGCCGGCCTGCCGCTGCGGCGCTCGCAGGCGGCGCTGCTGCGGGCGGAGCGCGGCCAGGAGCCGGCGCTCCCCGCGCGCCCGCGGAGGTCGAAGACGTGGGCGGCCGCGGCGGCCAGCGCGCAGTCGCCTGGGGGCGCCGCGGAGCATCTGGCGGCCGGTGCGCAGGCGCCTGGCGGCGCCGAGGAGCCTCTGGCGGCCGGCGCTCAGTCGCCCAGGGGCGCTGCGGAGCCTCTGGCGGCCTCGGGCAGCGCGGGTGCTGCTGCCGCGGCGGGCGGGCTGGCGCCGGCAGCCGCGGCGGGCGGCGGGGGGCCGGCCGTCCTGGGCGGCGCGGGTGCCGCCGCCGCGCCGCACGCCAGGAGGTCCCAGAGAGCGCTCGCCCGCTCAGACGACGGTGAGGGGTCGAGCCGGCGGTGAGGAGGCCGCCGAGGGCGCGCCGCGTACGGGGATGTAGATGCCGCTCGC
Organism: Prorocentrum cordatum; assembly: GCA_963575745.1. Taxonomy (NCBI): domain Eukaryota; class Dinophyceae; order Prorocentrales; family Prorocentraceae; genus Prorocentrum; species Prorocentrum cordatum. Next base: position 254,134 of record CAUYUJ010005102.1, on the reverse strand, counting down.
TTGCGACCGGCAGGCGGGCGCCGACCGAATGGTCCCCGCCGCCCAGGGCCCAGGGAGGCGACGCCCGCGGGAGCGGGCCGCTCCTGCGTCGCGGGGGTGGCCTGCGGCGCGTGGGCGCTGTCGGCGGAGACAGCTCGAGGCTGCGCGCGCTGGGCGGGTCTGTTGCGAGCGGGCGGGGCTCTGACCACAGGTCGCCAGATTTGGCAGAGGAAGAGTGGTAGAATGGATCAGCGGCTCCGCCATGGGGGGCGCCTGTCCCGAGGCGGCTTCAAAGCCAATGCGTCTACGGCGACACCTTGGGGTATGAGCTGTCCAGCCGCCCTGGGAGAGGCCTCCCCGGTGTCGGAAGAACATCTGTTATACCGTTCTTCGTCCGCTAGCAGAGCTGGAGGGCGTCGACTGCACACCTACAACCTACACCGATGTACTGGCCAGGCCGATCGTGGGCCCAGAGTCGGTGCTCATGCCGCCCTCTTGGCCAAGGCAGGCGGGCGTACACACCGATCCTGGGCCTAGTGAAAGGCCTGGGTGCAGATGCATATAGCTGGCGTCCTCCTGTGCACATGGCGGGCGGTCTACCGGTGAGCGGTCCGCGCGGGTGTGCCTGGTGCGGGGTGGGCCGCGGCCTCGTCATTTGCGGCGGGGGCGGCGGCCTGCGCCGGGGCGAGGGGACGCGCCCCTCTGCGGCGGGCGGGACTCTGACCACAGGGCGCCGGATGCCAGCAGTCCTCCCCGCCGATCCCAACAGTTTTTTGGTTCCCCCCTCTCCTCCTTTTCTGCTCTGTCCATCCTCCTTTCTTCCCCTTTCCTTCTGCTCCTCCTCCTCCTCCTCCTCCTCCTCCCCCTCCTCCTCCTCCTCCTCCTCCTCCTCCTCCTCCTCCTCCTCCTCCTCCTCCTCCTCCTCCCTCCTCCTCCTCTCCTCCTCCTCCTCCTCCTCCTCCTCCTCCTCCCTCCTCCTCCTCCTCCTCCTCCTCCTCCTCCTCCCCCCGTCCTCCTCCTCCCTGCCTTCCCCCACGATGCCTCCTCCTTATGCTCCTCAGGATCGTCGGCCTTCCTGCCTCCTGGTCCTCCTCCGGTCCCGCCATGTCCTCTTCCTTCTTCCTTCCTCCCCAGCGTCGTCACGCCCTCCCCCTCATTTATTATGCTCCTCTTCTGGTTTTCCTTCTCCTCCAGATCTCCCCAGAATCCCCTGGCGCCTCCCCTCCAATAGAACCCCCGGCCCCACCTGTCTGTCCCTGCCTCCTCCCTCCTCCTGCTCCTGCTGCTGCTCCTCCTCCTCTTTCTCCTCTTTATCATTCTCCTCCTCCTCCTCCTCCTTCTCCTCCTCCTCCACGGTCTGGAGCCACGGTTCCCGCTCCATCGCCCTCGGCCTGGCCGGGCTCCTCAGGTCCCAGCCCGGGCGGCCAGTTCTGCAAAACCCACCTCAAGGACGAGAGGTGGAAGAACCACGGCAGCGTTCGCGGGCCGATCCCTGACAAGAAGCTCCAGGAGCGCGTGGGAACAAGGAGGGAGGCGAGGCGGAGGCGGATAAGCAGAACGAGGAAGAGGAGGAAGAGGAGGAGGAGGAGGAGGAGGACGAAGGTGGCCACGCTGTATCGAATGTGGGGGGGCCGCCCCCCGTTCGCGCCACCGCAGAGCGATGTTCAGCCACGTGCCAATGACAATGGCTCGGCGTCGTCCGGGCTCCAGGTGGCCCGCCGTGGCTTGGCGCTATGTGTCTTCAACCCGATGTCGGCAGACTGCGCAGTCAAGACATTGTCCATGAACTCGGCAACATGGATATCATAGGCCTCGTAGGTACACAGCAGAGGTCCTCGGGGGTCCCCATTGAGCAGTATAAGACGATCGGACAACACTACAACGTTGAGTGGGGATGGAGCCCGGGGCCGCATACTAACAAAAGCTGCGGGGTAGCGATCTGGCTGCACAGAAAGAAAGTCCCTCGGTGTTGCATTCAGGGTTTTTTGCAGGTACCTCGTGGTCTTCAGGGGCGCGTCGGGGGCATCAAACTTGCACGAGGCAGTCTGCGGTGTGTGGTTGTGGTGATGTACTTCCCTCCTTTTCCTAGCCGGGGGCGTGATCCCAGGGAGCGCTGGCAACGTACTAATGATAGGGCTCATGGTGCGTTGGCTCACCCGAGTTCTAGCTTCGACGTCGGCCCGGTGGTCGCCTATAATCCTCACAGACGCCAATGCACAGTTTCAGGAGCAGGAGGAGGTGGTAGGGGAGTACGGGAATGGCGAGTCGAATTTCGTTTCGGAGTCGTTGCTGCCGCTGCTGTGCGCCCATGAACTATGCGTAATCAACTCCTTCTGCCATACTGGGCCGACGTATCACGGTCACACGGCTTCGAAGGTTCTTGATTACGTGATCGTCCCGCAAGAATGGCGAAAGTGTACCCTGTGGTGCAGGACGTTGCAGAGCAGTGGTTGGCGGTTCCAGGTCCGCTATACGAGTAAACCTTTTGATCACGTACCTCTCGGAGCATGTTTTGATTTAGAGGTGATCTCGGAATCCTACAAGCCACAAGACAGGCCCATCATTAACAAAGAAGCGATGGCCTTGATGTTGCAAAAGGGCCACCAGCGTCCCGAATTCGTTCGCCGAGTCGAGCGGTCTCTATCTCAGCAGTACGATGCTCTGCTCAGTGTCCCAGTGGAGCAGGTGGCCAGCTTCGCGAACGCAGCACTGCACGAGTCGATGCGCAGGGCCGCGGAGGAGGTATGCCAGTCTTCGCCCCTCTACACCGAGAACCACACCGCCCACGCACGGGAGGTGAAGACTTTGCTATTCCAGCGACGCGAGGTACGGGGCCAGCTGGCGACCGTGACGTGGGATGCAGATGTGCCGATGAGGTTGTTGCAGATCACGTTGCAAATCAGACGGATCAGCAAATGACTTCGTGAACGGAAGCGTAGATATTGGGAGGAAGTTGAAACCTTGCGGTGCGACGCTTTCATGCAGGCTGCAAAGGAAAGGGACGCATACACCATTCAAAAAATAGCCCGGCTGATCGCTCAACGGCACCGGGGACGCAGAAAACGGGTTTTCAACCGTCATCGGGTTCCAGGGCGAGTCTAAGATGGGTTTGCCTGGCCCGCAGGGTGGGTGTTCAGCCGTGCGTCGGCCCTTACAGGATATTGAGGCTTGGCGAGAAGTACTTCGTCCCATTGAGGTTTCAGCGGAGCTTTTGGACGAGGACTTACGACAGTTGAAACGTGCAGCATGGCAGGCCAAGACGTGGAGAGCCTCACCGCCCTGGAGTGCCCCCATAGAACTCATTAGATGCTGCCTCTTCCCGCAATGTGTCAATCCCAGGATTGTCCAGCAGGTCGCGGGGATTGGCTTCACCAGCGACCTGGATAAGTTGTCCTCACCGCACTTCTACAGATATGTTCAGGCGCTGCTCAGAGGCACTCGTGCTACCCAGCGGTTCCCCTTAGCTTGGCTGCGTGCCGAAGCGGCGCAGATCGGGAAGGGCAATGACAAGGAAGGGGTCCCCGGGGAGCGCGTGGTGATGATGGTGTGCAGCCTGGCAAAGATGTATTATCGCAGTGTGTTGAAACGGGTCCCGTCTTGTAGCGCTCCTTGGTGGGCCTACGGGGCCCTTCCAAAGCGCCGGAGGGAGGGAGCGATACTAGTACAGTGGTGTTCGGCCTGGAGGCTAAAAAAGCTCGGGGTGCAGCACGCTAAGCGATTCCATGACGCAGCAAACGCTTTCTTTTCCATTCGTACCACAGAACTGGTCCAGTCGGTTATTCGTGATCTTGCCGAGTGCGACGGTCCTGCAATGATCGACAGAGTTCGCCACGTTCATTTTACGTTTCGAGGCGACGAGACAGAATTTGCTCTCGTCATGGGGGAGGGGTGCATGCCTGGAGACCCGCCCGGTCATGGTCTTCTTGTTTGTGATGGCCTGCACCCGCAGGTTGTCATCATTGGCCCCGCAGGCTTCACGAATCACGACGGTAATTTCACCGTGGTCTGGAGACGGGGTGCAAGCAGCTCTCACAGCTTTCGTGGATGATGTGGCGGACACGTTCTTGTTCGCAGGTTTGGCCGACGTTACTGCACAGGGCGAGGCACAGAATGCACGGGTAACCAGTGCACTTAGCAGCATGGATATGGCACATAATCTCGACAAGCAAGAGTTGCTCCCATTCTGCTGTGGTCCTGGAACTTTCCGTGCTGAAAAGCGAATCTTGGAGAACAGCGGGGGCGCTCTTGTTTCTGGGAAGGCTTTACCAGTCGCCCGCTATCTAGGGGTGAGGGTTACGGCACGTTTTGGGCTGTCCGTGGAATGGTTGTATCGTATCCAAGCTGGGCGAAAAACGTGGACTGCAATGGGGAATTTTTGGACCTCCCAGGTGTCCCAAAAATGGAGGAGCAACATCTTCAAAGGTTTCGTACTTAACTCAACACTTTCTGGGACGGAGACTCTCGCCAAAGAGTCGGGGCCGCTGCAGGTCCGGGATTTCTGGGGCATCGAAAGCTTCCTGGCCAAGAGAGCTCGGGTTCTGCTTCGAGGCGTCGCTCGGGTCACCCAGGGGGGGGCCATCCGGTCCCAGACAAATTTGCAAGTGCTTCAGAGAGTAGGCATTGCGAGCATCTTCGTGGAGGTTCGGGTACGCCGCCTAAGATGGCTTCAGCAACTTCTGGCTGCTCCCGCTCTTGCTGAGCAAGTGCTCGGCACTGTTTTCGGAGAGATTCGAACTGCGACGAGAAGTGCTCCCAGTGCGCTGGCAGAGGTCGAGGGCAGGAACCCTTGGGCTCAGCAGTGGCTGCGCGACATTAAGGCGCTTCAGTGTTTCGACGACGGTTTGGTTCTGTTCGAACAGTATTCGTCAGCTGTCTCTGTCATGACTGATGGTAGGGAGGATTTTGTTGCGTTGGACATCGCGGGCATCAAAGCACCCTACTGGACCCATCGTCACGAATATGAGCCACAAGGGGGGGACAAACAGGAAGGAGGTGATTATCAATGTTGGGCGGAGGATGAGAATGGGAGGCCCTGTCAAGCACGCTTTCCGGATAAAGTTCGTCTCGCGTCGCACTACGTGCACACGGCGGCACGCATGGAAGACAGATACTAGCTCGGATGTGCTGCATAGGAAACCAATGCACTATCTGCGAATCCTTGTTCAGCACGTACCAGCAAGCCCAAAAACACATGCAGGCAGCGATGAAACACCGCAGATGCCGCGCGGACATGGGGAGGTCAGGAAATGAGCTTCGCATTGTTACTTCGGAGTGCCGGCTGTGTGGCTTTGTATATGATCAGGCTCAGGTGCTACGGCAGCATATCTTGGATTCGCACCTTTCGCCATTCCTTGCAGAGCATTGCCTCGAGCTGGAGACAGAGAGCGATGTCTTGGCTCATCGAGAAATCGCAGGGGGGCGCGCAGCAGCCGCGCGACAAGAAGCCGAAGACGGAGGAGACGGAGAATGCAGCCCTTCGGAAGCTCACGTGCCAGATGGAGGCCAGCCAGGCTCAGGACCCTCGAACACTGCACCATAACGCAGATCTACCTGAAGAAGGACCACCAGCTCGTAGAGACGGGCAAAACCCAGTACGCCAACTACTTGGCGAAGATCCAGGAGGAGGGGTCGTCCCACAACCGAGGCCCTCCAGAGAGCCAGCTTTTTGGGGCCTGTCTGAGCGATATTGAGAGCTGGCTAGGCGAGGACTCGTGCCAGCCATCCCTCAAGAGGTACCGGGGGGTCGCGGACCGGCTGCTGAACATGCTGCGGCATTCAGATCCAGAGCTCGCGAGCTAATGGATCAAGGAGGTTACGTTCAGCCCATGCTTCGACCAGAACGTCGTGAGGCTCAGCTTCAACATCAAAGGCCACATCCTGGTGGGGTCCGGGCAAGAGGCCTCGGCCAAGCTCGTGCAGGCTCAGCGGGACGCGTGGGCCGGGGTGGCCACGGACGAGAGCTACGAAGACCAGCTTCAGCGCACGCCGCTCGAGATCATCACGGGCCCGGCGGAGAAAGGGAAACTCCAGGAGGTGGACCTGGTGCTCGCCCACATCATCAGTGGCTGGGGTGGCCAGCGCAAGTTGGGCAAAACACCGAGGGGAGATCTAGCGCGTCGACTGAAGGGAGGGGGCAAGTAGCTGATAGCCCTGGCCCACTCGGGCCTATTCGGGGGGCGAGGGGCTCCCAGGGTTCGCGTAACGGTCCGGTCTTTGTGCCGGGGGGCGTTGTCGGGGGCCGCGTGCAGGATCCTGGGGGCCCCTCGGGGGGGGGCCTTTCGTAGAGTTGCGCCTGGTTTTTCTCTCCCCCCTCTGCTTCCCCTCCCTCTCTCCTCCGCTGGGGGTGGCTCCACTTGGCCCCTTCCCCCTCCCGTTAGGCGTTCCGGCCTCGTTCTGTCTAGCATTGTAACTAGCATCGAGGCTGGAGTTCGGATGATGCCGAGCCCTGGAGCGAGGCCTGCCCTGTGCCCGTGAGCAGCTGTGGATCGAACGTGGCATCAGAGGGAGTGCGAAGCGAAGCAAGGAGGAGGAGGAGGAAAATGAGGAGGAGGAGGAGGAGGAGAAGGGGAAGGACCAGTGCAAACCCAAGACTCATCAACGATGTTGGAATACACCCGTCCTCCAAGTTCCCTCTTCATAGGCCCCTACAAGGATTCATTTCCACTGAGGGACGTGCCCCGTTGGGGGGCAACCGTGTGAGAGTCTTGAAGCGTGCCAGAAAACCATTCTCAGGATTTTAACGCCACGAGTAAACCTGACTGCTGCGTCTTGGCGACTGTGAATCGTGCCAGGGCACCATTCCTGGGACTTCAACACCGCGAATCAATGTAACTGTTGCGCTCTGACAATCCAGATTCGTTCCGAATTCATTTCTCGTGCGTTAACTATTCGAACCAGTCAAACTCTCGCAAATTGCTGAGACGAGTATGCGCGGCGCCAAGGCCAGAGCCACATTTTGAAGCAGCTCTTGTATTTTTCCTGGCAAGGGCGTAGGCCCAGGGTTCTCTCTTAGTTTTTCCCTACCTAGGCTCTGCCTAGAAGGGTTCTTACTCTCTAGCTTAAAGGGGCCGGGCAGTGGAAAACGCCCCGGGCGGTTTCCCCAGTCCCCTGGGAGCGGTTCCCCCAGTCCCCTGGGAGCTTTAGCTTTAGCTTTAGCTTTCGCTTTCGCTTTAGCTTAGCTTTAGCTTAGCTTTAGCTCAGCGTTAGCCTAGCTTTAGCTCAGCGTTAGCCTAGCTTTAGCTTAGCTTTAGCTTAGCTTTGGCTTTAGGTTTAGCTTTAGCTTAGCTTTAGCTTAGCTTTAGCTTAGCTTTAGCTTAGCTTTAGCTTAACTTTAGCGTAGCTTTAGCTTAGCTTTAGCTTAGCTTTAGCTTAGCTTTAGCTTAGCTTTAGCTTAGCTTGAGCTTAGCTTGAGCTTAGCTTGAGCTTAGCTTCAGCTTAGCTTTAGCTTAGCTTCAGCTTAGCTTCAGCTTAGCTTCAGCTTAGCTTTAGCTTAGCTTTAGTTTAGCTTTAGCTTAGCTTCAGCTTAGCTTTAGCTTAGCTTCAGCTTAGCTTCAGCTTAGCTTGAGCTTAGCTTTAGCTTAGCTTTAGCTTAGCTTCAGCGTAGCTTTAGCTTAGCTTTACTGTTACTACCAATGCTGCTTTCCTAGGGGCTCCAACTCCTAGGTAGGGTCGCACTGGGATAATGTTACCAAAGGCCGGTTCTTTAATTGCGACGGGCCGGCGAATTTATTTCCGACAAATTATGAGGTCGCATAAGGCCGGCGAATCAAATTTTGAGGAAGTCCCGGGTGAAACGCTGGTTTTTGAAATTCCGATCGATGAAGTCGGGTGCGGGACACATTTGGGTCAGGGACACGAATCCGTGTGTTTTTATTTGTGCTCCCATAGATTGGCCCTCTCCAGGGGCACGGATCCGTGTGTTTTTACATGTGCTCCCACCCGGGGGGGTATCTAACACATGGTTGTCCCGAGCTGGAGCCACGTGTTTGTACGTGTCCAGGCCCCGAGCTGGAACCACGTGCTTTTACGTGTCCAAGCCACCCACGGGGGTATCTAACATGACTGTCCCGAGCAAGGACCGCGTGTTCTAACGTGTCCAGGCCACCCAGGGGGTATCTAACATGATTTTCCAGAATTGGAACCACGTAAATTTACGTGTTTCGGCCACCCAGGGGCGTATCTAACATGGTTGCCCCGAGCAAGGACCTCGTGGTTTAACGTGTCCAGGCCACCCAGGCGTGTATCTAACATGGTTGCCCGGAGCTGGCACCGTGTGTTACATGGTTGTCCCGAGCAAGGACTACGTGTTTTAACGTGTCCGGGCCACCAACGAGTGTATCTAATATGGTTGCCGAGAGCTGGTCTCACGTGTGTTTACGTGTCCAGGCCACCCAGGGGGGTATCTAACATGATTGTTCCGAAGTGGAATTGCGTGTTTTTACGTGTCAAGGCCGTCCAGGGGGGTATCTAACATGGCGTCGGGCCCGACGCCGAATTATCAGGAAATGCACGGGGGGCGACAAGCGCTACCCGAACACATATCCCAATCCAGAACAGTCATTTCTTCTTGCTCTGGACAGGGGGTGGTGCTTCTGGGGCCTCTCCAGGGCAGACATTGCGAGGATGTCTCGGGCGGGAGTGCGAATTGAGCTTTTCCAGGCCACGCAGGGGGGGCATCGAACATGGTTGTCCCGAGCTGGAACCACGTGTTCTTGTATGTCCAGGGCACCCACGGGGTGATATCTAGAATGGTTCCCCCGAGCTGGAACCATTTGTTTTTGCGTGTCCAGGCCACTCAGGGCGATATATAACATGGTTGCCCAGAGCTTGAACCACGTGTTTTTAAGTGTCCAGGCCGCCCAGGGGGGCATCTAACATGATTGTCCCGAGCAAGGGTTACGTGTTTTAGCGTGTCCAGGCCACCCAGGGGGGGTATCTAACATGATTGCCCCGAATGGGAACCACGTGTTTTTACGCGTCCAGGCCGCCCGGGGGGGTATCTAATATGGTTGCCCAGAGCTGGTCCCACTTGTGTTTACGTGTCTAGGTCACCCAGGGGGGTATCGAACATGATTCTCCACCACATGGTTTTACGCGTCCAGGCCGCCCGAGGGGGGTATATAACATGGCGGATCAGGTGCTTTAGAGTGTCCAGGCCACCCAGGGGGTATCTAACATGGGTCTCCTGGGGCCTTCCTGAGGGCCTGGAGCGGACGTCTAACATGAAGATGTGTTGAGGATGTCTCGAGCGAACTCCTTGTTTTCACGTGTCCAGTTCGCCCAGGCGGATGTCAAGCATGAGGTGGCACGTCCATTGGCACGTTCCGAAGCGCGTCCCTTTGGCACGTCCCGCGGTGCGCCCCCGTGGCACGCCCCCTGTCACGTCGCCTGGCGCGTCCCTTGGGACGTTCCGCGGCGCGTCCTCCTGGCATGCTCCCCTGTCAATTGGATCTGGGGCAGCTACTATGTGCTTAGGCATCTCGAGCTTAAGTTGCAGATCAGTTCGGTCAGGACTCGGATGCCAAGGAGAACTCGATCCGCAACACTATCGAGCACCATCGCGGCATGGCACATCGCAATTCAGCACGGCGCAGCATAGCACAGCCCTCGGCACGGTACATCAAGATCGATACGCTCAGCATTACATTTGCCCGTCGCCCAATCAGGTGTCTTTGAAACGTTGCCATGCCTTACATTTCTGGATGTCTTTCTGGGTTCGTGGGTCGAGCATGTTTTTAACATTTGTTGAAACGAATGTGCGCGGCGCTACGGCGAGAGCCGCATTTTGAAAACCGCCCGTCCTCAATCCGTGAAGCTCTTGCAACTTTTTAGGCGAATGTGCGCGGGGTTAAGGCGAGGACCACATTTAGAAAACGACCCGCCCTCGATCAGTCAAGCCCTTCCAACTGTTTGAAACGAATGTGCGCGGCGCTAAGGCGAGAGCCACATTTTGAAAACGACCCGCCCTCGAAAGCTGCATTTTGGAACCGATCCGATCTCCACCTGTGAAACAGATACCAGTCTTTAAGCTTCAAGCCCAGACATGTTAAGGAAGTTTCAGGCGAAACGCCCAGCCCGCCCTTTCGACTGGCCTCGGCGTGCGAATGAGAGGAGTATTTCATAAGGAAAAGGAGTGGAGGAGGAGGAGGAGGTGAAGGAGGAGGAGGTGGAGGAGCAGGAGGAGGAGGAGGAAGGAGGAGAAGGAGGAGGAGGAGGAGGAGGAAGGAGGGGGTGGAGGAGCAGGAGGGGAAGCAGGAGGAGGGAGGAGGGAGGAGGGAGGAGGGGGAGAAGGAGCAGGAGTAGGAGTAGGAGGAGGAGGAGGAGGAGGAGCAGGAGGAGGAGAGCGGAGGGAGGAGCGATGAGGAGCGAGGGAGAATGGAGTCGCGTGGGGCGAGGAGGCGGAGGAGGCGGAGGAGGAGAAGGGGGGCGATGTGGTACAGTCGGGGTCCTGAAGAAGGAACCCTTTTCGTTGGGGAGGGGCTCCGCGTTCCTCAAGTGTTTCACAGCTTGCCTCAGGTTTTCCTTATGTTTTCGATCGCAAATCGAAGTTTAACTTATGGAGAAAAGGGGTCCTCGTTCCTTATTTAGGGTTTCTTAGGTCAACGCCCCGACTGTACGAAGAGGAGGAGTTGGAGGACAAGAAGGAGGAAACAGGGATGGGGGACGAGGAAGGATGACGCAGTGAGGGAGAGCAGATGGTGGGAGGGGGGGAGAGGAAGACGTGAGGGGGCAGGATGAGGATGGGCCTGCAGCTCAGCTTGGGGGTCCTGGTGCCCTCGCCGGTCAATCATCGTGGTCCTGCTAAACGGGGCAGCGGCAATGGCCGGGAGGTGGGTCCCACCGGAAGGCGGTGGAGGCCCTGGGGGCCCAGGTGGCAGGGGCAGGGTGCTCCACCCACGCCCCAGACCCCGTGCGAGCAGACCCTTCCCGAAGAGGTTCTGCAAGAAGGGGAACTGGCGCAGACCAAAAGGGTACTGCCTGCACGGAGCTGCACACTGTGTCTGGCCGTCGCCCATGGAACTCCCCAGATAAGCTCGAAGTCCTGAGCGGGGGAGGGCCTTCCTCGTGCCACCGAAAGGCAGAGCAGGTTTCACAGCGAGGCCCCCCTCCCCGAGTGGTGGTACCCCGACGAGCTCGTACGTGCTCAGACCATACCAGGATCGAACCATCTCGAGTGAGACCCCCCTGAACAGCGTCGATGGCAACGCCGATACTCAACATACACACTTCCACTGAACACGTAGTTAGCTGCAACTCCAATTGGTGTTGCAGTTGCAAATCTCCTGACTCCTTCTGCCATTGAAGAGGTGCAGCGCAAACAGCGTGGGCCTCTTGCAACGCATGAGAGGTGCCTCTCCAGGAATTCCTTTAAAGTCGCCAGGCCTATAAGGAAGAACGGCTCCTCGTGCACGGTAGTGAAGTAGCAATAATACCTGAGGCGACCGCCACAGAGTCAGGACCCAAAGCATCGTCTCGACTTGGAATGACCTTCTTAGGCTCCTGTTCCGAAATATGATGTTGAACATCTTGAACGGACGGCGGCTCTCGCCTTCGGCTGCGCTCTCATCGTTGCGGCTGGCGGTGCTTTTGTTGTCGTTCCTAGCCGCTTCGGGTGCGGCTGCTGGAGCCAAGCCATGGGGCACCGGAGGCTCGCCAGAGACAATGTCCACAAGAGGCGCCCCGAGCGGCGCGAAGGTGCCCCAAGAGGCTACGATAGGCCCCCATGATGCCCAACGAGGCACCACCGAGGTACCTGAGACGCTCCGAAGAGGCCCCGACGAGCCCCCAGGATCCGCCCCAGAGCTGCCCAGCGCCGAAGAAGAGGCCCCCAAGAGGCCCAAAGACGCCCCAGGAGACGCTCCCAACATGCCCCAGGAAGGCGTTCAAGACACTCCGAAGACGCCCCTGGAGACTGCGCCGAGGCATCCCAGACTGCGCCGAGAGACTCCAGATCGCGGCGAGTTTTCTTGTCAGTGCCGCCTTCGACTTGTTGTCGATTTGCGATGGTTGGGCTCTTGTTGTTCGGGGGTGGACAGGACCCACACCCTGACACGTCGATTAGTGAATTGTCCGTTTTCGGTTCTGGAGAGGGCGCCAGGCACTGCGTGTCGCCGGGGCCGACGGCGCGACACGCCATCCGAGAGTTTCCTGACCGCAAGCGGCTTGCCAGCGGCAGCCGCGCGGGACGCAGAGCGTCGAGTGGCAGCAGCCGGACCCTCGATGATAGCTTGGGATTATGATGTTGCTGTGGATGATGATTGTGATGCTGACGACGGCAAAGTCGACGATGATGATGACCATGCTGCTGCTGCTGATGATGCTGATGATAAGGATGATGCTGCTGCCGATGCTGATGCTGCTGATGATGATGATGATGGTCACAATGACGATGACGATGGCGATGCCGATGGCGATGACGATGATGACGATGTTGCTGATGATGATTATACGATGATGTTGCTAATTATGATGCTGCTGCGGATGATTCTCGCAACGACGACGATGATGATGCTGCTGATGCTGATGATGCTGATGATGATGTTGATGATGATGAAGATTATGATGATGATGATGATGATGATGATGGTGCTGATGATAATCATGATGATGCTCATAAAGAGGGTGCTACTGCTGATGCTACTGGTGATGATGATTATGTTGATGATGATGATGATGATGATGATGATGATGATGATGATGATGATGATGATGATGGTGGTGATGGTGGTGGTGATGGTGATGGTGGTGGTGGTGATGATGGTGATGATGATGATCATGATGATCACGATAGCGTCATCGTCATCATCATCGTCATTGCCTCGCTCGCCCGGGCGGCGGCCATCGCGGCTGCGCGCGCAGGAATTCCTGCGGGTGGCCGCGAAGCGGCGCCCGAGGGGGGGGAGGGCGCGCTGCCCGCACCCGGCCTCTCCTCCTGGCAGGCCTGAGTCAAGCAGTGGCAAAGCCTCTTGTCTTGCCCACAGGCCGACCAGGTAGTGTTCTAACCGCCTGTTGCGGTTGGCGCGACATGTTGCCAGAGCGTGTCTGGCTGAGGCAGCCTTGGTCTAACAAGAGCACAGGTAATATGTTATAAGGATGTCCGAGACGATGGGGTCGGAGGGTCGCGCCGCATCGCCGATGCGTCGGCGATGTGGCTCCATGTGGAGCCCGACTTTCTCCACGCCGACGGCGCCGATGCATCGCCGACGGCGCCGATGCTTCGCCGATTCACTGGCGATGTGGCGCAATCCTTTAACTCCATCTGCTCGGACCCCATGCGGGATGCCTCTCAGTATTTTCATTGTTTTTGTGCTGAGAACATGCTGTTGGCTCGCAGGCGTGATCCAACGCCCGAAGGGAGGCCGAAAAGCTCACCGAGGCCCCCCGAGCCTCCCCGAGGCCCAACGGGGGGTGGCAAGGACGCTCAGGAACCTTCATCCTCGAACCTCCAAGGTCGAACGTCAATCCTCTCAGGTGTGATCTAACGCCCAAGAGGGGACGTTGACCCGTGGGTGATGGTGGAAACTGTCAGCTTCCCAGCTGACGGGGAGGGGACTCCACGGTGCCACCACAACTGGCCAGAGATCAGGGTGAAGGGGAAGACGGTGAAGACAGTGACGGCAACCACCTGGATCCTCGATCTTCGTGGGCGCACCTCGATACTCCCTTCTCTCCCCTCGTCCCCCCTCCGTCCTCTTTTCTCGTTCTTGCGTGAGCGCTCGTAAGTCGCGCGGCTGGTGTCTCCTTCCTCTTCTTCCTTCCTCCCTCCTCCCTCCTCCCTCCTCCTTCCTCCCTCCTAGCCGTTTCGGCCCGAGTTAGATTGAGTGAATAGCTCGTTTTTGTGCCCACGTACTTCGAAGCGGCTCGTGGGCACGAGCAAATTGGATTCTCCGCGCGGCACGGCCGCAACTCTTTATACAGGAGGCAGTGGCATGGGATCCTAGCAGCGCCAGCACTTTAAGAACTTTGTCAATGAGAACACAAGGACACCACGGTGGCCCAGGGCGGACGCTACGTCTTGCCATCAATGCATTTGTGGTGAAGGCCGTGCATTCCTGTGTAATGTTGCTCCTCCTGCACTTAGTTCCTCTCTCAAGTCTGGTGGCGCAGCGGGCACCAACGACAAGGAACCGGATGCGGAGCTGGAACAGATGCGGAAACGCATTCGTTCCCTGGAGGCAAGGCTGCGCAAGGACGATCAGGCCGTGCCCGTGCACGATCGCGAAGGCCCCAAGCCTGTCGATCCGAGCAAGGCCGCAAACTATGTGAAGAGGTAGGGTCGGAGGTGGCCGAGCTCGTGCAGACAGTCGCTCTCGCTCTTGCCAAGACCTGGGAGCAGGAGGTCGCCGCGGACCCAGGGTGCCAGGAGCGTGCTGCACGGGCGAAGATTATGCGTGAAGGGGTCCGTCCGGGCATCGAAGCCGCCACCAGATCGTCCAAGCAGCACGGTCTCGCCAGCAGGATCACGGCAGTAGAGGAGTCGATCGAACACGGTTCCGGTCTGTTGTCGAGGCCGAGCAGAAGGCGATCGAGGTTGAGATGTCTCACGTCGCGGAACTGCGGGAACAGACCCAGGCGAAGGAGGCGGCCAAGCTGGAGTTGGAGCTGGAGCAGCCGGAGCTGATACAGAGCCGAGCACCACCAGAGCCAACACATTTGTCGGACGCGGTGCTGGAAGCGTTCCAGTCCAGCCCCGGGCAGCTGCAGAGCGTGCTGGCACAGTTGGGTGCGGGTTCGGAGCTAGCCGAGCTATGCCTGCGGCAGGTGGTCCATGTCCTCGACGAGGTACGCAGGGCGCAGAAGGAGCACGCGGCGCGAGCGGCGGCCCAGGAGGTGCCGAGACCATGCGGCCCCCTGGTGCATCGCGCCCAATGCTCAGCGTTGAGGCAGCGGGGCGAGCAGTCCCAGATCTGGATATGGACGACGCTGGTCTCGATGGTGCCAAGGAGTCCTGGCAGGTGGTTCGATCGCGAATATGTTTTTCGTGATGCGAGTGAGATGCGCCAGAAGGCCAAGCGACTTGCAAACTCGTGCAAGGTCTTTCCGACGATGGCAGGCCAAGAGAAAGGCCCGGGCCGCTTGAGCTCACCATCGTGGTCGTCGTTACATTGCCGGAGGGCCAGGTTTCGGCGTACTGTTCGGCACCGCGACAGCTCCTGCTTGGCGGCGCTGAGGCTGGCGTCGGGCAGCCCATGTCGGCTGCGGGAAGCGCGGCGCCGACACTTGCGGCCACGTGCAGAACGGGATCATTTGCGACGTCGGGCGGGACATCTACTTCGGGGTCGGCGGCCTGGGTGCCAAGTGGGTTCTGACAGGGCAGAGCTACTCCCGACGCGCTCACGCTGACTCGTCGGCGCGGAGCGCGCAGCGTCGGCGGTGGGATGGCCAATTTCCAACGGTGCTGCTGGAGGTGATGCCCTGGCTGGCTTGAGGGCGGCGGCGGCGACCTGCTCGGCGGCGATTTCGGGGGCTGCTGGGACAGAAAGTCGCGGGCGACCCTTGTTTGTAATTGCCCATGGGTGCCGCGGGGGCGGCGCGGGCGCAAGGACTGCCAGGCGGTGCTCGTGGTCTGGCCGGTCCGGCAGCGGGCCCAGCAGATCCCGAGGCCCAGCTGGGGAACAGGGCGATGCAGAGACAGATGATGTATAGAGAGCCAGGCGGCGCGCATGGTTTGGCTGGCCTGGCGCAGATGCTGCTCCAGGGTGGGCGCGATAATGATAGCGAGGTGGGCTTCAGGTTTGCGGCCCGGCCGACCCTCCCTGGCGCGCGCTGGGGGCGACTCCGTAGGGTCATAGTCGCAGCGAGCTAACGGCGCAGGCGTGAGCTATCCAGCGCGTCGAGAGGACAGGCGAGATGGGCGATGCGGCCCCGACGCGGCCCGACAGGACTTGGGCCGGCATTTGGCCGTGTCCTCCGCGGTGGCCGGGGCCAGACTTGGCTCGCGCTGAAGTTCCAGAACGGGAAATGGTGGAGATCGTCATCGTGAACGTTGAATCCCACGGCTGCCTGATCGACTATCTTTCCATCGCGTCGGCCATAGTGGCGCTGGTCCAGGAGCGCCGCCTAGTGGCGGAGCGAGTATATCCATCCCGGGGTCGGGCGGGGGGTCTTGGATGGCATGGCCGCTGGGCCCCCGCTATGCCCTGCGATGAGTTTTAGAAAATATTGCCCACAGGCGTTGCCGGACTGGTCTGCGCAGACGTCATGATGGCATTGTCACAGCTGGAGACTCCCTGTTTGCACGAATTCAATTGGGAAGGCCAGGCGCGTTTGTCGCCAGCGACTTGCGCCTGAGCGATCAGGGCGGAAGTGGGCCGCGTGAAAGCCGCGCGCCTCTGCCGCATGGTGAAGCCCTGTGTCGATTGAACGCGACGGGGCACGACTGGCTCGAGGGTTTCGATTGGAATAGCCCGCCCGCAGCGGTGATGTCACACCGTTGGGCGCAGTCTGCCAGAGCGGTCGCCTCCGCGCCAGCTGCGCCCACTTGCCATGTTTCCGCGGCTATCGCCATTATCGAATTCTCTTCGTGGCATCCCCCAGCTGATCGGCACGTTTGGCGCGGCGTATCAAGGTGAATGAGCGGGCCGACTTATGCCCGCGCTCGCCCACGGCGGCGAGGATGCAGCCGCAGGACGTGCCAGCATGGCAACTTCTCCCTGCCCTGCCCAAGGCGTTGCCCAGAGGAGCGCCAGTGGCATGTGCGAGGTGCCCGCTAGAGTGGAGCGCCGAGCAGGTCCAGGGCGCACATGTATAGTGTGCAAGACCTTGGTGTTGCCCAGGATCACTCCCTGTCAAGGTTTGAGAGGGGGCTCGCGAATCGATCCGACATTGGGGCCTAGACCTTGCGCACTGCAGTCGGGCGGGCCCGCTTCGACTTGCACGGCGGCAGGCGCGATGGCAGCCGCCGTGCAAGCGAACTGCCAGGCGGCCACAGACGCATGCATGGCGTGCGGCTGCCAGATGGGTTTTGCACCTGCGACGTGAGCGATGGCGTTTTCGCGACCTGGTATCCATGCCGCAGGCGTCGCGCTCCATCAGTGGGCTCGCCCCAGAGTAGCGCGAGGTTCTGCTGTTTTTGGCCAGTGAGTTGCGCAGCGGGACGGTGCTACAAAGACTACCGTCTCAGTCGGAGTCCTTCATTCGCATCGGCTTGGAGGTGCTCGCGACGCCCGCTTTCGGGTCGGCGCCCAAGGCGACGCTGAAGGAGGCTGGCTGGCAAACGCGCCAGAGAGGACCAGAAGGTAGCACGACAAGCTTGGACAACGTGGGCCAAGCAGGCTTTCTCCCGTGGAGCTTCCGATGCCCGCGGAGCATCGCATGTGCAGCCCCCCGACCAGAATGTTTCGCGGGTCAAGCTGGGGGGCGGGGTGCAGCCATGCACGCTTGTCAACGAGGACATTCAAGGATGGCAGCGAATCTGGACTTTGCAATCATGCGTTGGGTTGCGACCCCTTCCCTGCATCGCAGGACCGGCCAACGCTCCCTCCCATCAGGAGTGGTGGGAAGGGAAGGTGCAGGGCCGCACGCACTGCTGCAGGCCGAAGCGGTCTGGGTGGCCCATGCTGCTGCGGATGTCACCTTTCGCCTCCCTCCCTCCTCCGCCGCCCCATGATCCGCCCGCGGGCTCGGGGAACGACGCCCTGCAAGAGTTTGCCGATCGTGGACAGACGGCGTCCCAGATCGGCAAAGTTCTCGCCTGTGCGGCTTGCTCCGCCTCTCACATTCTGCCCCACGGGGTCCCGCGGGCCCTGTTGGTCTCCTGCCTGGGGGCTTCTGCGGCACCGTCCACCAGGGATAAGCAGCTGAGGGAGTTGAAGAAGGCTCGTCGCGGCCTGCGCCCGTCCACTGGAGCTACTTTTGGCGCTTGATGCGGGTTTGTGAAGCTGACTGCTGCCAAAGTCTGCTGCCTCTCGGCCCCCGAGGCCCCGCCTCGTCTCTCACAAACCAGTCGCCGCCTGAACCAGCAGACGGCGTTCGAGTCGGCGCCCACCTCCCTCCCTCCCCCTCCCTCCCTCCCTGTTTCCTCCTCTCTCCTCCCCCCTCCCTCCTCCCCCTCCCTCCCGCCCCCTCCTCCCTCCCTCCCCCCCCCCCCCCTCCCACCTCCCTCCCCCCTCCCTCCCTCCTCCCCCTCTCGCACCCTCCCCAAGCCCCGACGCCTCGAAGCCTCGCGGTGCCCCCCCCCCCCCGCTTCGGGCGCGCGGAGGTGCGAGTCGAGCGGCGGCGCGGTGGCGAGCAGCGGGCCGCTGCGCCGTCGCTCGACTGAGGCGCGGGCGTCGTCTGAGGCCGCCGCCGCCGCCGCCGCGCCGTCGCCGTCGTCGTCGTCGTCGCCGTCGGCGTCGTCGTCGTCGTCGCCGTCGGCGGCGGCGTCGTCGTCGTCGGCGTCGGCGTCGGTGCTGGCGTCGGCGCCGTCGTCGCCATCGTCGGCGTCGGCGTCGGTGCTGGCGTCGGCGCCGACGTCGGCGTCGGCGTCGTCGTCGTCGTCGTCGTCGTCGTCGCCGTCGCTGCCGCCGCCGCCGCTGCCGTTTGTCGTCGTCGTCGCCGTCGTCGTAGTCGTCGTCGTCGCCATCGCCGTCGCCGTCGCCGTCGCTGTCGCCGTCGCCGTCGCCGTCGCCGTCGCCGTCGTCGCCGTCGTCGCCATCGTCGGCGTCGGCGTCGGTGCTGGCGTCGGCGCCGACGTCGGCGTCGGCGTCTGCGTCTGCGTCGTCGTCGTCGTCGGTTTGGCGGCGTCGTCGGCGTCGTCGTCGCCGTCGGTGTCGCCGCCGCGCGTCTTCGTCACTGCCGGACGTCACCGACCGATTGGCCGTTCGCCGATCTGCCTCGGCCCTCTTCCCCTGAGATCTAGGGCGTTCTCGGCCCTCTTGGGCGTTCTCGGCCCTCCTCCCCTGAGATCTGGGCGCTGCACTTTGTTTACGCTGGGCGTTTTCGCCCTTTTTCGAGCCCAGGGTCTGACTCAAAAAATACATCAGGAAGATGGGGCTGGAGCTTTGGTCGGGATTTTTCGCGTGTTGCATTTTTTCGCATGGGTTTGTGGTCGTGTGGCTCCTGGCCTCTCACACAAAGCCAAGGTTATGCTGTGATGCGCCACGCTGTGCTAAGTAGGATTCGGTATGCTACGCCGTGCAGTGCTAATGCTACTGTCGGCTGTGCCATGCAGTGCTAAGCAGCTGGGGGCGCGCCAGAAACATGTTCTCCGAAGCAACGCATGTATCTCGAACCTCGTGGACGTGGTGCACGTGCCGGCACGCGGATGAAGGGGCGTGATCGGGCCGGTCAGCCTGAGCGGAATTTATTTGCCCTGAGTCGTACAGTCGTGCCATGCGCGAGCTCTCAGACATGGGCAGTGCCGCGCGCAACGCAGAAAGTAGAAGTGAGAAGCAGGTGTCGGAGGGCACCAACTATACACCCACACCGATCCTGGCCCAGGATCACCCTGGGCCCAGGATCGGTGTATGTGCCTTCTTGCGCAAGGCAGGAGGGCGTATACACCGATCCTGGGCCCCGGGTGATCCTGGGCCAGGATCGGTGTTGATGTATAGTTGGTGCCCTCCTAAGGTGTCGGGGCGGACCTCAACAACTGGACGGGTCTGCCAGGGCTTCGCCTCGTGCCTGCCCGTGGGCCCCCGGGGGCCCGCCCGTGGGCGCCTCGCGCCCCGGGGTCGGGCCGCCGAGGCCTCGCCCGGTGCCCGCCTCGTGGGGCGCCTCGTGGGGCGCCTCGGCGTGGGCGCCTCGTCGTGGGCGCGCCGCGGGGCGCCTCGTGCGCTGGGCGGGTCGGCCGAGGGTTCGCCTCGCGGGCGCGTCGTGGGCGCCTCGTGGGCGCCTCGTGCGCCGGGTGGGCGCGCCGTGGGCGCCTCGTGGGCGCGTCGTGGGTTGGCCTCGTGGCCGCCGTTTGGGCGGCTCGTGTGCGCCTCGTGCGCTGGCCGGCCGCTCAGCTTTTGCACCGCATGGCCTTCACGGTGCAGCCTGTGCCGCAGGGCTTGCGGCAGACTGGTGGCTTACGCAGCACAGCTTGCACCACACAGTTGGCACCACGTAGGCTCCACCGCATAGCTCACGCCACATAGCCAACACCACGTAACTTTTGCCGCCTCGCTTACCTTACACCTGCACGACACAGCTTACACCACATATCTTGGACCACGCAGCTTGATCGCATAGCCTGCACCACATAGCTTGCACCGCATACGTTGCACCGTTAGCCTGCACAACGTAATGAGCACCTCGTTGCTTGCACACATCCGCCGTGCAAGAACTGACTGTTCGCGTCCACGGTGGCAGCTTTATGTACAACCCTTTATAGTTATGCGATAGACGCGCTGGAAGACGCCATGCTGTGCTTCTTCCTGCTAAGATCCGATAGCGATATCACGCTGTGTTTTCAGTGCCAGATACGAGCCGCCGCTGCTGCTCCGCGAGCGTCTCGTGCACTGGCTGGTGCTCCGACAGCTTGCATCGCAGAGCTTGAACCACACGGCTTTCACCACACAGCTTGCACCACATAGCTTTGACCGCATATCTTTTACTACATATCTTGCGCCACATAGCTTGCGCCACACAGCTGACACTCCATACGTTACAGGACCTGTGTTGCACCACATGACTTGCACATCCAGTGCTCCCCTTTTTTGGCCTCGCGCGGGCAAGCAGTACTGTCGACAGAAAGCAGGGCAATGTACACATGCACACATGTATCATAAATTCGTAGGGAGATGGGCAGACATGGAGAGAATCAGGGGAAGCGAGAGAGAGGGAGGTACACACATATGTATAGATACAAGATATTACCGGCTCGCTGCGCTTCGCCTTAAAAATCTTGGTCGCATGGCGCCGGGGAGGCACGATGAGATCGGTTGTCGTCACAGCCGCGGTGTGGTCTGGCCATGGGGACCCTGGAGCAAACAGGGCTGATAGGACCCAGGGAATATTGCGGCTCAGAAAGCTCAGAAGGGGTCTCTGCCATCATGGGGCCCAGGGGCTCGCAGCTTCCATTTTAGGCGAGGGGTGATGCTGCCGGTGCGGCTCCAGGGGGTCATGAGACTCACAGGGTTCACAGGGCACGTGGGGTTCGTTGGGGTCCTGGGACTGTTTGTGCACATCGGGCACGGGGCTCATAATGCTGAGTGGCTTTCACAGAGGTCATGGGGGTCATAGGAGGCTCATGGTGCCTATAAGGGTTCTGGGGCTCCTTGGAGTCATCAGCTCTTGGGGGCCATTGGGCACATGGAGCTGGCAATGCTCCTGGGGGCCATAGGGCCCATAGCGTTAACAGAGCGCGTAGAAGCCCTATGAGCCCTATGACCCCTATGAGCCCTAAGAGCCCTATGAGCCCTGTGTGCTTTATGAGCTCCATGAACCCTGTGAGCCCTAAGAGCCCTATGAGCCCTATGATCCCGGTAACCACCATGAGCCCATGAGCCCTATGAGCCATACGAGCCCTATGAGCCCTATGAGCCCAATGAGCCCTATGAGACCTATGAGCCCTATGAGCCCTATGAGCCCTATGAGCCCTATGAGCCGTATGAGCCTTACGAGCCATATGAGTTCTATGAGCCCTATGAGCCCTATGGGCCCCATGGGCCCTATGAGGCCTATGAGCCCTATGAGCCGTATGAGCGTTATGAGCCCTATGGGCTCTATGGGGCCTATGAGCCCAATATGCCCTTTAAGCCCTACGAACCCATGAGCCGCATGAGCCGTATGAGCCCTATGAGCCCTATGAGCTTTGTGAGCCCTATGGGCCCCATGAGCCCTATGACCCCCACGAACCCTATTACTCCAATAAGCCCTAGGAGCCCAATGAGCCTTAAGAGCCCCACGAGCCCATGAGCTCTCCGAGCTCCATGAGCCCCATGAGCCTGATGAGCCCCTTGAGGCCTACGAACACTAGAAGCCCCGTGAGCTTTATGAGCTCACGAGCACCAGGAGCCCCATGAACTCAATGAGCCGAGCCCCATACCCCCCCGACCCTCTATAACACCATATGAGCGCGATGACCCCGATGAGGCCTATGTGTCCTATGAGCCCTCAGCACTCGGAGCCGTGAAGCCTTGCGAGACCCATAATACCCCCCTCTGAGCCCTACGAGCCCAATGAGCCGGATACGGCCTATGGGCCTTATGAGCTTCGTGGCCCCGACTTGCCTTTTCACCCCAATCGGCCCCATGAGCCCTACGAGGACTACGTTCCTCCTTCTCGTCCAGCCTCTTCCTGTTTCCCTCCTCCTCCCTCCTTCGACCTCCTTGCTCCTTCTCTTCTCCTTGCGTGCCTCTGTCCCGGGAGAGCGGGCTTCACCTGCGGCTCTGAGTGGAGGATTCGCAGTGGGGCACTTTCGGCCGTCTCGTGGTCCTCATGGGGCCCTGGTGATCCGTCTTCCTGGGAGGATCCGTAGAACGCTACGTCACCACATGTGTGCCGAATGTCCCCTCACATGGACCGCACCCCACAGGGAGCTCCACCAACGGTGAAGAGCCAACGTGTGCATGCCGCCTCACCGCTCCACCGACGGTGAATAGCCAACGTGTGCATGCCGCCGCACCGTCCATGGTGGCACACCCGTGATCTGGATTATGAGTTTTGGGGGCCCTTCGGGGTGTCGCGGCGTGTGGAGGTGAGAGCTCTGGAGGTATTAGGGTTCCCAGGCCTCGCAGGGCTCATGGGACACCATGAGGCACCATAGTGGTCGTAGGGCTTGTGGGGCCGACAGGCCTTATATGGCTGATAGGGGTATGGCCTCTCGGGGCTCTCGTGGGGCTCCTTTTGAGGCTCTGCTGGGCTGTCTGGCGGCCCTCCTGGGCCGTCCTGGGACCCTCTTGGGCCGTCCTGGGGGGGTTGGGCCGTCTTGGGGCCCCCTTGGTTCTTCTTGGGGGGCTCCTGCGGCCTTCATGGGGCTATTTGGGAAGCCTTTTGTTGCTATTTGGGGCTGTCTTGGGTCCCTTGGGGACTTCTTGGGCCGTTCTGGGGCGATCTTCGGGGCCTCTTGGGCCTTCTTGGACGCGGTGAAGGCCAAAGAAGCGGATATTCTAAACATATGCGTTTTCTTCAGGGAATGGGGCGATTTTGACCTCTTGGGGGTCTTCTTGGGGGCCTCTTGGGGCGTCTTGAGAGCATCTTGGTCCGTCTTGAAGCCACCTTGAGGCCTCTTTGAGCGCTCATGAGCCGTTATGGAGCGGTCTTGGGCCGCCTTGGGGCTTTGCGGGGCCGTCCGGGGATGGCCGGGAGAGGCCCCCGAAACCGAAATTCGAATTTGACGTCGGTGGGAGCGCCCAGGAACGAATGTATGTACGGGGGGGGTCAGGGGGGGTTGACCGCTATAAGAAGATTCGAAGAGGAATATGGGTATGCATGTGGACATGCAGAGAGACATCAGGCGCAACCACACACATGTAAGTAAACATGTCAGTTACAGGGTAAGAAGGCATCAGCCACGTATATAAGAGAACCAGGTCTCGGCGAGAGAGGATGTGTATACATTTCTGTGAATATAGATAGGGGGCGAGAGAGAGGGAAAAACACAGTACAAACAAACACAGGGAGAGAAAGAGAGAGAGAGAGAGAGACAAGAAAGAGAGAGAGAGAGGGAGAACAAAAAGGTAGCTAGTTCGAGAGAGAGAGAGAGAGACAAACAAAAAACAGGAGAGAGAGACCAAGGGAAACACACCGATGCGGGCGGGAGTCCGTCCGACGGCCGTGCGGGCAAGCAGCTCGCGCCGCCCCCTCTTAGGGCACTGGAGGGCGGCAGCACAACATGGGGCTGGCCCCAACGGCGAGCCTGGCCCCCCCGCGCATCTGCTGACGCGACTGCGTGGGCGTGACCCGCAAGGGATCCGCTTATGACTCAGGAGGGAAAAAACACACAGACACAATTAATCGTCGATTCCCCAGAAAATATGGAAAAATATGGGAAGTGGGGGGAAGACAAAAACCCTGAAGATATGGGAAAATATAGGTGATCCGGTTATTTGTGTGTATTTATTTGTGTGTCCCAGGGCCCCTTCGATGACTGCGGATCTGTGGTCGGGAGCGATGAGGGCGCGGGGGCGATGGGCGGTGCTGGCATGCCGCCCACTCCGCGGGCGGGAGCTTGAGCCGCTGCGGGGGGGGGTCGGCCCCCGCCGGCGCTCAGGCGCCAATCCGCGGCTGGCGCGTCGGACTGGGACGTGGGACGCGGGAGGCAGCGCGCAAGCGCGCGGAGGCCTGTAACCTGGCATCGCTCGGACGTGTGCTTTTTTTTTGTCGGCGAGAACCGTCGAGGACCATCCTGGACCGTCGAGCAAAAAAAACACGCACGAAACCGAAAAATGCACGCGAAGTGGACGTCCGAGCGATGGCAAGGCAAAGCCGCCAGGGCAGCCTGCGCCGCGGGGGGCAGGGCGGCCACTGGGGCACGGGCAGGGGCCGCTGCCTCGCGGCTGGGAGGGCAGTGCGGCCGTGGACGCCTGGCTTCTCCCCCCGAGCAGCATTCTCCTGCATATCGGCCCCCGAGTTCTCCAACAGCGACCTCGCGCAGTCGATCGTCGTGCCCCCCCCTCCCCCCCTTCATAACTTGTTATATGCCGGTGTCTTGCATGTGCATGCTGTCCAGGCACGCCAGACTTCTGAGGCCGAGGCCTTGCCCACCTGGTCTTAGCTGGGCCCGGACGATGTCCGCAGCGGCGGTCTTATCGTTTCGTACCGTATCTCATCGTATCGTATAGTCAACGCGCCTAGTACGGACGCGCGCCTTCATCTAGGGTACCATTGTGTCCTTGCCTCTGAGGCTCGTCCTTGCCAGTATCACTGGTCGCCCGCCGCCCTAAGAAACCCAACTTCGGCCTCCAAGGGTCTTGCGTCCTTATCACCCGTCCTTAATATACGTTTTGACTGTATCGTGTCGGAGTCTTCTGATAAGCCCCCCCCCGGACCTCGCGACCCGAACCGTTCTTGCGAGGTCGGCCGTGCCCCACGCGCACGCCACCCACGCCGCCTGTCCGAGCCCAGAGCGCAGGCCGTGAGCTTGAGCGGGCAGTCTTCAGGAGCACTCTGTCGCAGTGCTTCTGCTGGCCCCACCCCATCTGGACGAGGACAGCCCAAGAGATCCATAGGTTACGAAGCCGATCCGCGGGCCCAGGGCAACGGGGCCAAACATATGTCCCGCAGGTCACATGGTTGGGGCGAGCACGATCACCAACTGGCCCGGATCAGGGGGGCCGTAAACATCACCCACGAGTGAGAAGACGCTTGTCGGACCAACTAGGTCGGCATCTCGAGATAGCCTGGCCAACATGGGCGTCTGTAGGTAGCGCCGGAAATGGACCCACTCGCCTGTCAGGAGCGTGGGCAGGGCTTCCACGCACCCGAGGGCGGTGCGGAGGGTGGCCGCAGGCCAGCTGCAGCTGGGTGGCCGGACGCCCCTCCTGCAGCCAGCCGGCCGCAGCTGGGTGGCCGGACGCCCCGCCCAGCTGGGCCGAAAGTCGTCCTCAAAGCCTGGCAGAAGGTGGCGCACGGACGCGGCCGCCTGCCAGCGGGTCCGCCGCGGGCCCCAAGACGGCCCAAGAAGGAGGTGCCGAGGCGGCCCGAAGGGGGCCCAAGAGAGGACCTCCATGCGGCCCCTGGGGGGGAGGAGGAGGAGGAGGAGGAGGAGGAGGAGGAGGAGGAGGAGGAGGAGGAGGAGGAGGAGGAGGAGGCCCCTGGGGGCCCAAGAGGACGGCCCTCGAGGTCCTCGAGGAGGCCTCCAGACGACCCCACGAGGCCCCCGAGATACATATCCCGAGAGCGGCAGGCGGCCCAAGTTGCGCCCTCCGGCGGACATCTCTAGGCCCCCCAGGGGCCTTCCAGAGGCGCCCCGCGGACGCCCAAGATTCCCCAAGAAGCCCCGGAGAAGGCCCAGAGGGGCCCCCAGGGGCTTTCAAGTCATGTCGAACGCCACGTCCTGGCATCGCTCGGACGTGTGCGTTATTCCGTCGGCGAGGACCATCGAGGAGCATCCTTGATCATTTGGCGAAAAAGCCACGCACGAAACCGAAAACAGCACAGGGAATGGACGTCCGAGCAATGGCGAGCAGGGGCTTGCAAGTCATGTCGAACGCCATGTCGACCTGCGCAAAGGCGGCGTCAGAGGGCCCTTCCCCCTGTGGCCGCGCCCCCCAGGAGTGGCCCCCCCCCCCGGAGACTTGTGCGAGTCATCGTAGGGTTCACTCCCGGGTGGTAGCCCGCGCCGCCAGCAACGCCATTGGGGCCTGTCGCCAAACTAAATCGAGGGCCCCGGGAGAGCCCAACAGTCCCCATGAGAGCTCCCACAAGGCCGTGAGGCCCTGACACAAGCCCTGGGGGGGCCCAAGACGTCCCGCCCCCCTCCCCCCCGCGGAAGAGCATCTAAACGGCCGTGTCAGATGCTCTACCGCGGGGGCACCAAGAGAGCGCCCGGAGGGCCCCAAGAACGCTCCACGAGGGCCCGAGAGGGCCAGGGGGGCCTGAGACATGTCCTGGGGATCCCAGGAAGCTCCAAGAGCCCCCCCACGGTAGAGCATTCGAATCGTCCGCTCCAGATACTCTACAGCGGTGAGCCCGAGAGGTCGCCAGGAGGGCCCCAAGATGACTCCGGAAGGGCTCAAGATGGTCCCCACAAGGGCCCTAAGATGGCCCGAAAAGGCGCCCAAGAGGCCCCGAAAGACCCCCAAGATGCCACCAGGAAGCCCCGAGGAAGGCCCCGAGCGGCCTCAAGAGTCCCCAATGGGCCCCCCAGAGGCACCAAAGATGCCCCAAGAAGCCCCAATGACCGCAAAAAGGCACCCAAGAAGTCCCAAGGGGCCTCCGAGAAGCGCCTAAGAAGAT
Organism: Prorocentrum cordatum; assembly: GCA_963575745.1. Taxonomy (NCBI): domain Eukaryota; class Dinophyceae; order Prorocentrales; family Prorocentraceae; genus Prorocentrum; species Prorocentrum cordatum. The sequence goes on along the minus strand of CAUYUJ010005102.1, from coordinate 227,353 downwards.
ACCCGACGACATTCCGAGAGACATCGAAGAGGCCTCTGGTCCTTCCGCTTGCCCTCCTCATCCTCCCCCTCCGCCTCCTCGTCCGCCTATTCGTCCTCCATCTCCGTCCTTACTTCACATATCCTCATCCTCCTTCGAACGGTAATGGCTGTCCTCCCCTTTGCTCCTGCATGCCCCTGCTCACCTCGACTCGCCTGGGCGTCGTTACTGGATGGGCTGGTGGGGATTTACGATACGTCAAGAATTCGTTTGCACCTAATTCCGCCAGCAACACAGAGGCCATTATGCGTATGTACGGTGTTGTTCAAGATGAGCACAACTAAATGGTCCCTGACCCCGGATCCAACGACCCGGCCATACTTCAAACCTAAACTCACGCGGCCAATTCTGGTCTGTTCCGAAACGGACGCGCCTTCAAGAAAGTACCTCGTGCGCGGCGCTTGACCGGGGATGTGCGCGCGACGCCCCCGACGCCTCGGAGCAACCCCCCGGAGAGGGACAGGTCAGCGCGGGCCCGCTGCTGGAGGGCGTGCGCTACCGTTGCGCTAAGTGCAGCGGTGGCAGCGGGCGCAGGGGCAGGCACGCCGTGGAGGCGCCGGGGGCAGACGGCAGCGTCTGTCAGGTTGCCCTGGAGCTGCAGGGGGCCCCTGCAGGTGTGGCCGCGGTGGCGGCTCGGGGGCCGCAGGGGGAGGGGGGCCCCATAGAGGGGTGCGGAGCGGAGGGAGCAGCTCCGTCGCCGACAGTGAGGGGCGGAGGTGCGGCCGTGGGGTGGCGGCCGAGGGCCCTGCCATGAGTCCTGGGAGGCTCCGGGGCGCCGCGCCGCGAGTGCTGGCCCGGAGGGGCAGAGCCGGCCACGGCGCAGGGCGGGGTGCCCGCAGCTGGAGAGGAGGCTCGATCACCACCACCCGACGACCCCCGCAGTGCCCGTGGGGGGACACGGGCCACGGGGGGGGGGCATGCCCGGGAGCGGGGCAACGGGGTGGGAGCGGCGCCCAGAGGTCTATAGCAGTCGCGGCGCCGCGGGAGCCGGTGGGCGTGCCGACGGGCCCTGTTGGGCGTGGGGCTGAGGCAGTGGGTTCCCGTCGAGGGTGCCCGCCGTGGGAGGCGGCGCTGGCCGGGGCAACGGGGCGGGGCGGCCTGCACAGAGGAGGCCCGAGCGCCCGCACCGAGAGGGTCCATCTCGGCCCAGGGCAGGCCATCCGTGGCTGTTGCCCACAGTGCTGGTGCCGTGGTGGTGGCGTGTCCAGCCGCCGGGTCAGGGCAGCCTCTGGTGGGGGGGGGGCTGGTGGTCGGTCAGGCGGGGGCGGGGGTCGCTTGCTCTGTCTCCGTCGTCGGCAGCCTCTTCGCGGTTGTCGAGCGAGCCTCCAAGACCGATGGGCTCCTCGTCGTCGTCGATGTGGCATCCGAGGGGTTCGTCACGATTCGTCAAGCGGGTCGTCGTCGGGAGCCCGCCCCCGTCAGGGCCAGCCTGGTCGGTCGGCGGCGCAGGTGGCCACGGTGGGCTTCCAGGTGGGGGTTGGAAATCGCCTGTAGAGAAGTGAGGGCCCAATGGCCCGCAGCTCCCCTGGCATGTAGCCCGCACGGCGGTGTGGGAGCGGAAGGGTGCGGTGCTGCTTGTCGGAGATGGCCACTGCGGTGGTGTGTAGGGCCACGGCCAGCCAGTGACGGTACTCGGCGCGTGCAGCTGCCTCTTGAGCGAGCGCATGCTGTAGGGCAGCCAGCGTGGCAAGTTCGTCGGCCTTGCGGCTAAAGCATTCGACGGCGATTGAGATGAGCCCCAGCTCAGCGCCTTCGTTTCCGAAGTGGCTGGCAGCTTAGTCGACTCGGAAGAAGTCGGGCTTGGCCTGGATGACCATGGATCTGGGCCCAAAGGTCCGCGTGGGCACCACGAGAAGGCGGAGGAAGCCTTCAACTACCGCCTGGTTGTCAACGAAGGCGTGGACAGGGCGCTTCGCGGTGGCCGCGAGGTGGAGAAGGGCCAGTGTCGCGGCCCGCTGGGCAGACTTGGCCAGCCCGTGGACACGTGCGGCATGGTGAAAGCGGTGGTCAGCGCCATAGAGGACGTCGTAGGCAGCCCACGCCAGCAACCGGTGAGCCTGGTTAGTGCAGGCTCCATCTGTGGTGGCATGCACACGGCGGGCCTGAGTGTGCTGGTCCTCGTATTCCATGAACGGGACGTCATCGGGCCCCTCAGGTGGAGGTCGCGGGATAGGTTGCGGCAGGGGGTCCCCAGCAGACTCGACGTCTTGGTCCAGGAAGTACGGGTCCTTCTCAAGGATGCCGCAGTGGCGCGTGTGGGGTGGGAATGCTCTCCATTGGTCATCCGTGACCAGGTTGGTCAAGGTCCTGCACTTAGTAGCCCAGCAAGGGCAGCGCATGATGGTGTACTCTTGGGTCTCCTCCTCTTGGTCGCACCAACGACAGAGAGGAGAAGGGTTCACCGAGACGCCAGCACGGGCCTTGCGCTGCTGGGTTTGATCACCCCGACAACGGGAGGTTGTGGAGGAGGCCCCTCTGCCAGGCGGAGCATTTGGCCTTCCACTCGCGTGGACCTCCCAGGTGGTGGCTATTCTGCTGTAGTGTGCTATATCGTCACGCGTGGTGGCCAGCTGCTAGGCGGAGCACGTCAGAACAGATCAGACCTCGGGGAGTCTCCCCCACACGTCTTTGGCGGGAGGCCCCTCTTGATGCGATTGAACACATCTTTCCCAGCGCAACTGGAAACCTTGCACTGCCCCGCAAGTTCACGGGGCGCATCAGTACAGTAACACCCACAGACTTCACATAACCGCATTCCCCTTCGGGTTGCCGCTTGGTTGGTCGGGTGACAAAACTCAGCAACAGGATGATCCATCGCACCAACCCCTCCTACTTCCGACGGTCCCAGCTCATCACGATGCGGAATAGGCTCTCGAGCCATTGGGTCAGGTGCCCGATGCGTGAGAGCCTGTTTTTTGTTGCTGAATTGCATCACGGGGCTTGCAGGGGGACGGCCAACACATATTGCACTTTAAGACCGCAGAGCGGACAGTATCATCATTACCCATCGGTAGTTGAAACTAGGTGTTTTTGGATTCCCAGACTCCAATCTGCTTTAGGCGCCTTCCTACTTCTATGCTCGAGTGGCCTCACTTGTCCCGTCCTCCTTAGGAGGCGGACGGACCCCACTATTCCCAACGCTGTCCTACTTCATGCTTCTACCTATTTCTTCTGCCCGATGGGCACTGGTATCACGCAGTCAGCATTTCCTAACATGTTCACTGGACACCGAACGCTTAATCTGGGTGCGCGGAACAAGAGGGCGGGCCCTCCCA
>CAUYUJ010005102.1:199039-219039 GCA_963575745.1 Prorocentrum cordatum | reverse complement strand
TGGTGGTCGGTGATTGGAACATCGATGTAGAACGCTTTCGCACCTCTCCTTTCTTAGGCAAGATACAGGGGCACATCATCAAAGCCCCAGTGCAGTACACTCAGGTGGGCGGCAACGGCGATTCCCATATCGATTTTGTTGTAGCCAGTGCCGCCTGCCTTCCTTATATAGTCAGTGTTTCCGCAGTCCAGGATGTGTCCTGGGCACCGCACTGCGGCCTGAGCGTCACACTTCGCAGTTCAGGGAAGCAGATGATTGCACGCAGCATGCCTACTGCCCCTCGTTTTCCTCAGATGCCGCGACCCTCTCCTGTCGCTCAGCCTGACTCCAAGCCTAGTCGGTCCAGGCAGCAGCAGGCTTTTCGAGTGGCGTCCGCGCGTGGAAAAAGGCGTGAGATATGTGCTACGCTCTTCTCTGATCTCTTTCCGTCCCAGCAACAGTGCCAGGAGGGAGAGGAGCCCGCTGCTGTCGACGACGGCGGCAGGCTTCACGAACTCGATGGCGCATGTGACGAAGGAGAGTTTTTTGATTTTGATCCTGATGTTTCTGGCTCGGGGTTCCCCGACGATGATGGGGAAGACCCTTGGGCCGACGAAACATGTTTTTCGCATGCGCCTGTTATGGCACCCGCTCCTCCGTGCACCAGTCGCTCCGAGGATGAGGTGGAGAGGCCACCTTTACAGCAGGCCCCCGCCCGCGGTGTGCTCAGCAGACAGGTGGTGCAGTATCCTTGCACTCTGGAGGAGGAGTCTCAAGTTGGCGAGCTTTCGAGGGGGCGCCGGGCCCACCCCAGCGACGGCACTGCCCAGGATCCTCTGGCCAGGGACGTTTCGGACGCCCGTCCCACTCCGGCTGCTGATGCGCCTGCTGCTTCCTCCCCGTCTTTTGCTCTTCCGTCAGCACTTTGGCTCAAACATCAGAACCAGGTTGGTTGGTTGTCACACTCTCTTCAAGACGTCTGGCCAGCGATTCGCTCATCGCTCGCGTATGCAGCTGGCGGGCCCCACATCCTGGCTATCAGTGGTCGTTTCGCAGCATGGGTGTCAGTGGCGGAACGATGTCTCAGTGAACACCATCATCTTGACGCACCAGCTCGCTCCAGGGCTGCAGGGCCTTCTCAAGAGGTGGGGCCAGTCCATGCTGCAGCCCGCATTCGCGACCAGCCCATGCGGGACGTGGCAGCATCTTGGTGGGCCCGCATTCACACTCTCGTTCAACGTGTCGAACGGCATCGGCGACGGCGCAACGGCGCGATTCAGGTCCAGCAGCTGGCGGCAGACGCACGGAGGCTTGCACTCGACGTCCCTGCTGGTGTTCAGTCCTTGTTCCCAGCAAGTGGCGGCGTCTGGACCGACTGGCTCGCTGCCATGCGGCAGCTCGAGTTCATGGAGCTCCCAGCGCTCACGGCTGCCGTCGCTCTTGCAGACCGAGGCGCACGGCGAGGCCGTGCGAGAGCCACGCGGCAGTCTCTGCAGGAGTTCCAGGAGTGGATTGGCTCGCAAGGCGCTCTGGGCATAGTCCACAGGAGCATCAAGCGGGACCCTCTCGCCTCGGATGAGCTGCATTTCGAAGGAGGTTGCGCTGTACACCCTATCGAGATCGTGGATCGCAAGGTTCTTCGCTGGCACAAGCTCTGGAAGTCTACGGAGCTCACGTACACCAAGTATTTGGCCACCATGGACCGTATCCGCCAGTTGGGTATGGTCGAGGAGCTGGTCCCTTTGTCAGTGGCCGACCTGCGGCATGCGCTTCGGCGCATGAAAGCGCGGGCTGGCCTGGGCGCCGACCAGTTGTCACCAGTGGACCTGGAGCGGCTGCCCGACGAGGGCCTCGACGGCTTGTGCCAGCTTTTCCTCATGGTGGAGCAGGGCATGTCCTGGTCCTGGCAGCTGCTCATCGTCATTGGCCGCCTCCTCGCCAAGAAAGGAGGAGGCGACAGAGTTATCGGATTAGTCACCATGCTTTGTCGAGTTTGGAGTATGGCTCGTGAAGAGCAGATGCGACAATGGTCATCAGATTCAGCCCCCCACACTGGGACGCTGCAGTCGCTGGCAACAGCGCGCTGCGGGAGGCCTTTCTCAGGAGCCTCAACTCTGAAGTGTACTCCCGCATGGGGGTTGCACACGGCGAGGCGCTACTGGACGTCGCTTCCTTTTACGACAGTATAGAGTTTGAAGTTCTGGCAGACACGGCAGCGAGGCTCAGCTTCCCTCCTGTTATCCTATTTCTGGAGATGCAGATCTGCGCAGCCCCGCGTGTTGTCTCCCAGCTCCAGTCTTTCTCACTCCCTTTCCAACCCGCCCGCAGCGTGGTCCAGGGGCTGAGGAGCGGCACCAGATTCGGACGGTGCCTCACATACTTTGCCCTAGAAAAGTTGTGCACGGCTCACCCCAATATGACAGAACGCATATGGATCGACGATCTGGCCCAGAAGGTTTTTGGCTCTCGGCATCAGGTACGGACGACTTTGATTGCTGGTGTTGCCGACACAGTTGAGGAGTTCAGTCGTGTTTCTTTGGGTATAGCTGCTAAGAGCGTTGTCGTGTGTTCTCATCACGCCGACGCCAAGGCAGTCGCTCGGGCACTCAAAGCAAAGGGCATCGTTCTCAAGGCGGAGCTTCAGGCGGCCTACCTGGGAGTTGACCAGGGTGCAGGCAAGCGAGGAGCTCGTGCCACCGCCCGCAGGCGCGTGGTCAAGGCTCGAGCCCAGCACGGACGGCCGCGACGCTTCGCGGCCGCGTCACGGCGCTTCTGGGTTACGGCACGGGTGGAACGTGCGGGGCCGCAGGCAGCCGCCATGTGCGGGCACCAGATCTACGGGGTGTTCGGCACGGCTGTGCAGCAGCAGCGTCGGAGCCTGGCAGCCGCATCTGGCAGGGTACGCCGCGGCCGCTGCACCACTACCTTGCTGGGGATTCGAGCCCCCACAGCTGATCCAGGTGTTCTTCTTCCACGGCAGTGCCTGGCTCAGTGGCTTCAAGTTTGGATTACCGAGCCCTCTCTCAGGGCGGGCGTTTACCGCGTATGGCCACAGGTGGTATCCCATCTCAAAGGTATCCCTGAGAGCCAGAGGTCACGGCACATCCGCGGCCCACTCTCCGCTGTGGCGGCGCACCTACTGCAGGCAGGCTGGGACCCGAAGACTCCTTCTGAATAGGTTTTGCCGAATGATTGCGGGCAGCACTCGTGGATCTTTGATGACGAGGCTCTCTGCTCACTTGACCAGGCTGACGACTTATTAAGGGAGTTTGAAGGGTCTCTAGCCCTGCGGCAGTGGCGTTTCGCTGCCGAGCTGCATTGCGGAGCAGGGCTGGAGGGAGGTGCAGATCTTTTGGGTCTTCGGAAGTTCATACATAATCTTCAGTTTGTGGATCGTGGCCGTCAGTTGTCAGAGTTGATGGTTGCTATTTCAGTCGCAGGTGTTTGGGCCAAGGCGAGGAAGTATGAGGTTCAGTTGTGTGCTTCCAATGTGTGCGATCGTTGTTCTGAGGCTCCCGAGTCCGACTTCCATCGCAACTGGGCGTGTGCATGCAACGCTGATTCTCGTGCCTTCGCAGACTCAGACCAGTTTGCGGCTGAGGCCATGGCAGACCAAGAGGCGCATGCATGCTTCTGGAACCGTGGTCTCATTCCAGCGGCATGGACCGCAGTCCCCCCCCCAGCAGGTGAGGAATGCTGGCGAGGCGGGAACCTACTCACGGCTGAAGCAGGGCCAGGATGTCTGGGCCATGGCACAGCCGACCTCCCTGTTCGAGTGTTTGGAGATGCGTCAGGAGGTCGTGACACCCACGACCCACGCCTCCGTCGTGTTGGACTTGCAGTGTGTGTTATCGCAGCATTCGACCCCTTCCGTCTGGGGCCACATCTGTTCGGACCGCTAGTCGGAGGTGTGCAGACAGTGGCGAAAGGCGAACTGGTGGCTCTGGAGCTGGCGATTCGATGCACTACGGGCCACCTTATATTTATCACAGATTGTGAGGAAGTCTGCAGAGGATGGTGGGCCAGAGCATACAGCCGCCCCGCTGGCCAACTAGCGGGCATCTGGAGGCTTATTGGTCGACATCTTCAGTCTCGTTCCCCGACCGAGATCGCAGTTGTTCAGATCCCTTCCCACCTCGAGGCCGAAGAGGTGGTCCGTCACAATCACTCGAGCTGGATGGTGCAGGGCAACGAGGCTGCAGACAGACTGGCGCAGGAGGCCGCCACAGACCATCGAATGTCGGAGGTCGATCGATTTCGCGTTCAGTCCGTGGAGCAGAAGGCGCTGCTGGCACGGCGGAGGCTGCTGCGGGCAGCGCTGTGCAGCATCCAGAAGGAGCGTGAGCTGGCCGCGGAGAGCGTGCGGCAGCGGCGCGAGGCGCGGCAGCAGCAGCAGCAGCAGCCCGATGGCAGCGAGTTCGAGGCCGCCACCCCTGTTGCTGCCCCGCCGCCTCTCCCTCCCCCCGCCCCTTCGACCATTGCCCGTTTCGGAACCAGTCACGTGCTCGGTGAGGACGGCAGGAGTTGCGTAGTGTGTAAAAGCTTTGCGAGTCGGGCGTCTCGGGATGTCTGGCTTTCTAGTGAATGCACGCCGCTTGAGAATGTTGATGGTAGGGTGTCTCGGGTCCGTCGGGGGTGCCGTGTACATGTCGCTGGGGGGTGGGCCCACCCCTCGCACGCCCTAACGTTTCATCATAGTCTTGGAATATGGTTCTGCAGTGATTGTGGCTACTTCGGCCAGGCCCAGCTCAGGGGCCTCGGTAGCCCCTGCACCCTCCCCATTTCCAGGACCAGGCGCGAGTACCTCGATCGGATCTCTCGCGACCTGTTTCCCAAGGTGTAACTGAGCCACGAGCGTTGCTCGTGTTAGAGATCTTTTTCGCTACGCGAAGGCTGTAATCCCTGTAATCCCCCCCTCTCACCCCCCCTCTCTCCTGTCTCCCCCCCCCTCTCCTGGGGGCTGGCAGGGGGTGGAGGTGCCGAGCACTGAATTCATCAGTTAATGACGTCTCCCCCCCCCCTCCCCCCCTCCCAAGCAGAGCCAAAGCTCATGCTGAAGCAGAGTTTCAGCTTAGATTCCTTAAACTCACACGCCGGATTGGTGGATTTCTCACTATTGTAACACTCCTCCTCCTCCTCACCTTCCTCTCCTGCCGATGCAGACGCCGACGTAGACGACGGCGACGGCACCGCCGACTCCGACGACGACGACGACGACGGCGGCGGCGGCGACGACGACGACGACGACGCCGCGATGCCGACGCCGACGGTGACTGACTCCGCCGCCCGCGCCGACGCCGACTCAGACGCCAGCGACGCTGGCGCAGATGCCGACGCCGCTGGCGCAGATACCGACGCTTACGGGCGGCGACGACACCGACGCCGACCACGACGCACGCCGACCGTGACGACGACGGCGCGGACGCCGACGACGGCGCGTGCCCCTGCCGGGAGGCGAAGGGCCCCGCCGCGGCCACGGACAGGAAGAGCCAGGCGGGCGCCTTCGGCGCGGAGGCGTCCGCCGCCGCCGCCATCTCCGCGCCCGACGCGTCTGTGGCGGCAGCCGGGCGCGCCCTCCCGGCCGCGCTGGGGCGCCATCTCGGCTCAGGCACAGCAGGTCGCCACTGGCAGGGCCAGCATCCCCTGGGATCCGGGCGTTGCAATATCTCGCCATCGCTCGGGCGTCCATTCCCTGTGTTTTTTTCGGTTTCGTGCGCGTTCTCTTCGCCAAGTCAAGGATGCTCCTCGATGGTCCTCGCCGAAGGAAAAATGCACACGTCCGAGCAATGCCAAGATATTCGTCGCGCCGGGCGTTTTCGCCCAGTTCGTCAGGCCCCAGGACCGTCACAGATCGATCTTGCTCGAGACAAGCCGCGGAAAGATGGGGTTTTGGGCTCGGGTCGTGTTTTTGTAGCCAAGCCCTGGGTGGGTCCACAGCCGATTGAAGATTGAAATATTCAATCGGCGACTTCAGTATTTGAGTTCAAAACCTCGGAATTGAATTCGGCCGCCGCCACTTCACTATTGGAGTTGGAAGCCCCAAGTAGAAATTCTGAAAGGTTCAATTCTGGTCTCCAGAATTGAAATATTGAAATTAAAATCTCAATATTGAGTTTTAGCTCAATATTGGGTTTCAAATCCAATATTGGGGTTTGAACTCCAATAGTGAACTCAGGATGCCGTAGGCCAGGCCAGAGGAGAAAAGGGAAAAGCTCGCACTTCCCAGGCTGGGGAGAGACAACGGGCAGAGTGGGGGAGGGGGAGGAGGTGGGGGGGGAGGAGGAGGCCGTAGCATGAAAAGCACGCCCCGCCCAAAACAGCCACCCGAGGCGTTTGGTGACTGTTTTGGGCCCGCCCGCCCAGAACAGTCACCAAGAGCCTTGGGTGACTGTTCTGGGCGGGGCGGAGCCCCGCGGGGTGGACATTAAAGCACGACGCAGCTCTCGCGGTGGCAGGCGCTTGCTCTAGCTTGCTCTAGCGGGCCGGTCTGGCCGGGCGGGCGGGACCTTACATGTTGACGCAGCTCTCGAGGTAGCGCGCGCTTGCCCTGGCAGACCCGTCGGGTCGGGCGGGCGGGACGTTAAAGCACGACGCAGCTCTCAGGGTACCCAGGCACTTGCTCTAGCGGGCCGGTCGGGTCGGGCGGGTGGGACGTTAAAGGTTGACGCAGGTCTCTAAGTAGCACGCGCTTGCCCTAGCGGGCCGGTCGGGTCGGGCGGGGGGGACATTAAAGCACAACGCAGCTCTCGAGGTAGCGTGCGCTTGCTCTAGCGGGCCGGTCGGGTCGGGCGGGCGGGACGTTACAGGTTGACGCAGCTCTAGCACACGCTTGCCCTAGCGGGCCGGTCGGGTCGTGCGGGCGGGACATTAAAGCACAACGCAACTCTCGAGGTAGCGCGCGCTTGCTCTAGCGGGTCGGTCGGGTCGGGCGGGCGGGACGTTAAAGGTTGACGCAGCTCTCTAAGTAGCACACGCTTGCCCTAGCGGGCCAGTCGGGTCGGGGGGCAGGTTTGAAATTGCGAACTCAGGAGGAGGAGGATGAGGAGGAGGAGGAGGAGGAGGACGGACTTTTTCGCCACGGGCGCCCGGCCCAAATCAGTCACCGGAGCCTCTTGGTGACTGTCTTGGCGGTGGCGTGGATTCAAGCGATGAAGATCGGCAGCAACCGGAGGAGGGAGGAGGAGGAGGAGGAGGAGGAGGAGGAGGAGGAGGATGAGGAGGAGGAAGAGGAGGAGGAGGAGGAGGAGGAGGAGGAGGAGGAGGATGAGGAGTTGGAGGAGGACCAGGAGGAGGAGGAACTATGCCTCTAACCTCCACTTTCGCAGGTCAATCTAAAGTCCAATATTGGACTTCCCAACCCCGGAATTGAAAAACCCCAATATCGGGTTTCGGAAACTCCAGTATCGGTGTTGGAACCCCGATATTGGACCAAGACCTCAATATTGAACCCCAAGATTTGGAAAGTTCAATATGTCAATCCGGAGTTTGACGACTCCATTTTTGTTTATTTCAATATAGGAGTTTGGGAACTCCAATATTGAAGGTGGGGATTGATCTTTTTCAATTCCGGAGTCGAAGCCCTAATTTTGGGGACCCACTGCCGGTGGAGCTAACGTGCTTTTCACGATGTGTCAATGTTTGGCGACGTCGGATCTCAGGGTCATTCAGGGGCAACGTTAGAGGGGTGGATAGGCTCAGGGGGGGATGCATCGACCCTCAGGCACCCACCCCGCCCATGAACGTGGGGCTCCGATGCATGCTGCTGTCAGGGCCCTGTCACCGACCTATCGGCGATGCATCGCCGATTCTAATTCGGTGTTTCCCCTCCTGAGCTGGTTCCCCCCGATCGTTGCCCCCATCGCTGCAAGGAGCCTCCTGAGGTCCTCCTTCATCGCGAATTCTAGCGGGCCTCGTCCGTGGGTGTTGCTGGGGGTATCTGCCGCGGGGGGGGAGTTGTGCAGAGGAAGAGGGAGGATGGGGAGTAGGATGGGGAGATAAGAATGGAGCAGGATTGGGTGTGGAACAATGAGGAGGACTAGGAGGAGGAGAAGGAGGAGGAGGAGGAAGAAGAGGAAGAGGAGGAGCAGGAGCAGGAAGAGGAGGAGGAGGAGGAGGAGGAGCAGGAGGAGGAGGAGGAGGAGGAGGAGCAGGAGGAGGAGGAGGAGGGGGGGGGGGTCGAGGAAAAAGAGGAGGAGGATATTAGAGGGCAACGCCAGCTACGAATTTTCGGCCTTCGTTCAGGCAGAATAGGTGGGGGGCGGAGGCTGAGAAGACGTGTATCTAGCGTGCCATCATGGGCATAAGCGAAGTCAAGGTGTGATGACGTTACCCATAGTGCGAGACACATACGTTAGTTAATCGCCAAGTTGCCGAAATTCAAGGAAGACGCCGCAGATGCGTACACTTTATATAGCGGTATCGGGGGCGCGTCGGTTGATGCCACTTTGAGAGTGCATTTTTGCTTGTCGTGCTCAGCTGTATTGCTCTGACAGCGGGTGGCCACCGCGGCAGCCGCTTGCGGCCAGGAGATCACAGCCATCAACCAGCGGGTGCGGAGAATGCTCGGGATCGAAGCGGCGTGCTTGCTTTTTACGTCAAGCAGCGTCTCTGTGCATGTGTGGCATTCGCGGCTCACTGCTTCCCTACACTCACGCATGGGTGATTCTTCGTTCACAGTTCTTCCCCGTCACAAGCGTCTTGCGCAGGCTTGTTCTGGTTCCGCGAGCCATCAGTTCCAAAAGCCAGGATGACCAAGTCCGTTTGCATGTGTGTCATGTGAAGCAAGCAGATACCTCTAGCCGATATTTTCGCTTTCACATGGCCACGCGGCTGCAACGCATCCCCATATGCGCTTCTTATGTGTGACTGCTTCATTCTGAGACCGATCTAGCGATCGTTTGGCTACGCGCTCACCTGTTTGACTTTCCTGCTCCTTCATGTTTCCACCTCACATGTGCGAGCTTTCTGGAGATATGCGATTGTTGGCTCGAGTACTGGAGATGTTGCGATTGGCTGGTATCGAACTGAATGCGCCCTCTGGGACACCGACCGTTGAACCGCAACCGGCGCAATGAGCTTTTCGCTTCATCGTCATGCGTGCTCTTGCTACTCTTCTTGAACTGCTCGCGCCTATATTGATTGCTCACAAACAGCGCTGCATTGCCATCGTTGACGCTTCTTCTCGTTTGCACTGACTTTGGAGACCTTCGGCTCGGACCATACCTTCATTGGATGTTCGCGTCGGGAGCCTCTAGTTAGGTCGGGCACTACAGGCGGATTTCGGGCGACAAATGAAAAATACTCAAACAATATTGCAAAGAAATTGAACATTATAAAGTCGTCCCCAGACTATTTTCGACTATTGTGGAATAGTCCTCCTGTAGAGGGACGGGCCCGACTTCACTCTAGCGGCCGGAGAGGTGCGCGCTTCTCCATGGGGTCCGCGGCGCGATATGGGGTGCAGCCGGAGGAGGGGCGCAGTCAGAGAGTGCCCTCCAGGACGGTGCTCTGGGGGGCAGGGCGTGGGCAGGGGCAGCGTCTGCAGCGCCTTGGGTATGGCCTGCAGATCCCCAGATGGGAGCGGTGGATGATACAGTGCCGTTTTTGATACATGCTCCGCGTGCGGATCATGCATGAAAAAGACATGGATGTAGTATCAAAAACAACGATGAGTTCATGCATGAACTGTTTCATCCCTGAACCATGTATCCAAAATCAGATATCTTACGCAGAACAAGTCGATGTATTACAAGCGGCCCTGTGGTCACGGTGCCTCGCCCCTCCTCGGCGCGGGGCCCTCGGAGGGCGCTCCTCGTGTCGAGGGCCCCGCGGCGCAGGCTCCCGGGCCTCGGCGGGCGGGGCGGGGCGAGAGGTCTCCGGCCTCCCGGCGCGGCAGGAGCGGAGGCGCCCCCCTTGCAAGGCTGCAGGCGCCTCGGCTCGTTCGGAGTCCCGCCTGCTCGGACCCCACCCTGGGGGCGGAGGGGGTGGGGGCGAGGGGGGAGGAGGGAGGGGGGAGGGGGGAGGAGGGAGGGGGGAGGGGGGAGGGGGGAGGGGAAGCCCAGACATGCGAGGCCCTGATGTTTCCAGCGCCTCCGCCTCGTTCGTTCGGGTTGGCCCCAGCGGGGCATGCCGAGGACATTCAACCGGACCGAGCTGCTGGAGATGGACGCGGCTGCCTTGCTGAAGATCATACGGGAGAAGGACTGGCAGGGCCCGAAGTGGGACACCCTGCGCGAGGGCCTGAAGAGGGGGAGGCTGGAGCGCGAGTCCGCCGAGCGCATCCTGGAGCAGCAGGAGCTCGGGGGGTGGGAGCGGCCGCGGGGCCCTGGCGTCTTTGCTGGCGTATGGGGTAGCTGCTCGCACACGGCCGCGTGGTTCAGCACTGCGTGCGCACGGGCGCACGCACGCGCACGCGCCCAGGCGTTTTGTGGCCATGTCGGTTCAAGGCTGGGAGGCATCCGCGGTTCGCCCAACGTCCCTCCCAGGACTGCCCCAGGACTGCGAGGACGGCCGTTGGACGTGGCAGATGCCTTGGAGGGCCCGAGCAGATGATGCCAGCGTCGTTCACGGTTGCCGGGGCTTGCGCCGATAATGTGTGCAAGCATTCTGTTGTCGCAAAAACACAAGAAGTTTTGGGCACCCACCTCGACCGAGCGAACAAGCTCCTCCTCCTCCTCCTCCTCCTCCGTAGCCATTTTGGCTCAAGGTCCAATGTTCCCCAGGGACCAAGTGGATACCGCTAGTCCGCGGCCGGCAAGACCCCTGTGGTCTGGCAGTGTTTTGCATCGATCCGCGCTCGTGCGGTCGGGTAAACGGAAGCGTTTCCCGTTCCTGGCCGCCCGATCGCTCAGCCCCTCCTCTCATGGGATTACCCATGGGATTACCGACTGAAGCGGACAATCGACGTCTGGCTGATGAGTTGGAGGCGGCCCCCACGTTCCCTTCACAAGAACGAATGGCTGGCTCTGGCAAGGGGGGCAAAGGCGGTGCGGCTAGTGCTGCTTCCCCTCGTCCTGCTGGTCCTCCTCCCACTAAACGGCGCACGCCAGCAAATGGTGATGTCAGCATCGGTGAAGTTGATGAGTGGGATGGAGATGACTATATGCGAGAGCTGTGCAAAGCCGAGCTCCTGCCTCTCATCGAGGAGTGGAAGGCCCATGCCAAAGAAGAACTGGGCAAGTCTGTCAAGGAGTCCGTGGCCGCTGGCAACCAGACCGTACTCGAGTTGCTCGAAGCTGTTCGCCAAATGGTACAGGACAACCAAGCTACCATGGATGAGAAGATTATGTCAGTCGTCAGGCCGCAAGTGGATGATGTATCGCGTCGCCTTCAAGCCCAGCTGGATGAACAACGAGCTCTCATCGGTGATCAGGGTCGCCGCATCAATGAGCACGACACAGCAATCGACGCCCTCAACCGACGCCTGGATGATATGCAGCGAGCATTGGCACTGGCAAATGAGCGACCACAACCACCCCCTCGGGTTCCTGCGGGCTTCGACCGCGACCCTGACGGCACGATCGTGGTGGCGATGTCGCAGAAGCACACTACTGTGGCCCATGCACGTGAAACCCTTCAGCCATTTATCGGTGGGCTGGGCTATGAGGCGTCGGAGTATGAGATCAAAGCTGCGGGGGCCGAACCTTCCAAACGCTTCGTTGTGGCCTTCAAGGGTGCGGTGGCTCCAGCGACACGCAAGGCGAACACGGTGTTGCAGAACCTCAAGGTGGACAAGCAGTGGCGGGAGTTCACGGTCGGCGTCACAGGAACGGCTGACTGCAGGCTCTTTCTCGGACCAGACAAAAGTCCGAAACAAGTTAAGACGGAGATACTACTTCGACGGTGCCGCTCGGAGATTGCGAATGTGTACCCTCAGGCCAAGCTGTTCACGGACCGTGAGAGAGGTTGTCTGCTGGTGGGCTGGGACAAGATTCTCAAAGTGGAGGTTGGTGCGGGACAGGATGAATCAAAGCTCCATTGGGAACCCAACCGTATCACGAAGAACAACATGGACATCGAACGACTGCGGGCATGCACCAAATGCTTGGTCGAACCCGCGGCTGAGGAGCAGTGGTGTCTTTAATGTATGGCATCTGTTTCGTCATTCTGCCCCTCGTGATGGGATGCCTCCTCGTTCACTACGATTCGCATCATGGAACTGTCGCTCGCTACTTCAGGCGGGTGGGCAGAAATCCAGCTTGAAGAAGCACTACCTTTCACGCTTGCGCTTGCAGGAGACAGTGGTGGCCCCCCAAGAGGTTCGCCAAGATGAGGTCCAATTTCAGTCATATCTACGTGCCGTCGACCCCTTCGTGCACATTGAGTCATCTTTCGGGGACTCGCTGATTCGCGGAGGAGTGGCAGTTTTGATTCCACCATTGCTGTCTTCAGCAAACGGGGAGACTCGTGTTGAGTCGCAGCCTGTGGTGGCCGGCAGGGTCATTCGAGTTGCTATTCTTGCACCAGAAGCTGAGCTCATCATATATAATGTACACAACCATGAGCTTGATGCTGGTACTGTTCGTGACGTCGTTCGTCGAATTCGATACGATCTCTCATATGCGGAGGAGTTCCCAGACAAAGCATTGGCGATCATACTGGGCGGCTTCAACTTTGCGGCGGAGGAGGCGCTCATCCTGGATTCAGCTGTGGCCGCGGTGAAGCAGCCAGAGCGGCGCCATCATGGACGTGCTGCGATATGGAAGCAAGCCTTGGGGGCATGCTTGAGTTCGAGCACTCGCTCCCGACGCACTTCGACCGCCATGCGGGCACGGAGGCGGCGATTGACCGCATCTTCTGCTCCCTCCCCAGCTGGCAGGCCTGCCAGCTGTTTGTGATGGCGACGACGTTGGACGCTCCTGCATGTGTGTCTGATAAAGGGATTTCGGATCATGCTGCTATTATTGTTTCTTTGACCCCTCGCAGTGCACGTTTGCCAGAGACTAGGTGCGTGCCCAAACATGTGTCTCAGGACCCTTGGCTCCAGAAGAGGTTGGCGGGGCTCGTGTCGGACTCTAAGCTGGATCTCTTGTCGCCCCCGTTCCAGTTGGAGCACTTTAAGGGCCTCGTGCAGATCGCTGGGAGAGAAACCAGAGACCAGATGTTCAAGACCCTCCCCGAGCACCCCAAGACCCTCCTCTTGCTCTCCAGGATGATTGCGCGAGTGACCTGGCGTCAGGACTGGCAACTGGCTTCTCGCATTTTAGCGTCGCATAGCTTGGCATCTGCACATGTGCGGGTGGATGGGCATGCTGTGGTGCTACTTCATCCACCGTCGTTCCAGCAATGGTGTGCGCAGGTACAGCGGGATGCTGCTGACCTGGAGCGGTCTGCGTTATCCTCGTCTGCCTCGGCATCGACTCCTGGGGCTTCCTCGCGATCGGCTCGGATGCAGCTCAGGGCTCTAGAGAGAAAAGCTCGGTTGTGGTCTCCCATCGGTCGTCCACTTGCTCTGACATGTGTGCATGGGTATTCTGATCATGTTGTCTCGGATCCCCAGGAGAAACTGAGAGTTCTAGGTCAATGCTGGGGCCCTGTAGTTGCTAAGAAGTCTTGGGATCAAAATACTGCGTGTACTTATATTCGACAGTGGCTCCCGCCAGTTGGGGATGTTCATCTTCCTCCGCCGACCCCTCGTCTTCTGCGACGTGTCCTGCGATCGGTGCAAGACTCTGCTCCTGGGATCGATGGGGTGCCGTATGCTGCTTGGTCTGCTGATCCTATGGGTGCCAAAATTTTGTGGAATGCACTCGAATGGCTGTGCGATGGGCAGGCGCTCTTCGACTGTGCTAGTGCTACGATCCAGGCCTTTCTTCCCAACGAGATCGCCGATGCCGAGCTGCGTGATGGGTCTTGCACGCGGAGCCCAGAGAAGGTGCGGGTATTTGGCCTACGGAACACAGATATTAAAATTATGTCGTCGGTGATGAACTATGCTGTGCGTCCTATACTCGAGGTGGCTGTGCCGAGCTGTCAGCGCGGGTTTATCCCTGGACGTAACTTCGGGGCCAATGTGCTGGAGCTCGATGTGCATGCGCGTTGTCAATCGGTTGCCCCGTCTGGTTCCCTGGATTACCCAGTTTTGTTTTCCCTGGATTTCGGCCAGGCGTTCCCCTCTCTCAACCAGGACTTCCTGATGTTCGTGCTCTCCTGCCTCGGCCTCCCTGACGTTCTCCTCACCTTTATTGCGCGTTTGTATGAAGCCATTGAGGGCGTGGCGTCGTTGAAGGGGGAGTTCGTTAGGTTGTTCTGGATTCGGAGTGGTATTGTGCAGGGTGACGCTTTATCGGGCTCACTTTATGCTCTTGGGACAGCAGCCTTTCTGTGGGATCTGGCTACCTGTATTGATGGGGACATGAGGGGACTTATAAGGGCGTGTGCTGATGATATAGGTGGGGTCCTCTCGGCAACTCGACATCTAGTTCACGTGTATCGTGTTATGTCACTGGCCGAGACACTAGCGAATCTGCAGCTGAAAGTCGCTAAATGTAAGGTGGTTCCTTTGTCTGGTCGGTTTGATATCTCTCTCCAGGGACATGTCAAAGATGCTATCGCTCATGTCGTTCCTCGGTGGGCCTCGTTCGATGTTGTTCCCGAGCTCCTGTACCTTGGCCTCTGGCTGGGCCCCGCTGCGGATTCGAGAAGATGCTGGATTGACCCCATAGCCAAGCTTCGTCTTCGTGCCCTCGCTATTGCTCATGGAGTTACCCCGGCTAGTATCCCGGCGATTCTGTATAACCAACGCGCAGTGTCCACTTTATCGTACATATCGCTGTTCTGTTGGCTTCCGCCGCCGTTGTTGCGGCTCGAGCTCTCCGTCTTGGCACAGGTCTTTCGTGTTCCCTTGGGCGCGTTCACACTCAACAGCTGGACTCAACTTGAGAAGTGGGGCTGCCCGCGTGTGCTCAGGTGGGGACATCTCAATACTGCGTCATTGGTCCGTTCAGCTCTATTGACCTTTCCACAACATGCGGAGATTTTGTCCCGACTGCGGGCGCATGTGGAGGCACACCCGATGTGGCACTCCTTAGATATGCTTGGCACGGGACGTCTCTATCCTGGTTTCTGGAAAGCCCCTGCCTTTGTGGAGACCTTGGCTGATGTCGCGAGTGGAGTGGCTCTTGGACCCCGCGAATGTCGGATGGTGGCTTGTGCGCTTCCCGTGGCGCATGATGATCTGATCCCGCAAATGGGCAAACGGCTGCGACCACAGCGTGCTGCTCATCGCGCTCTTCGCGAAGCTGATGAAGTGGAGGCTCCTCTTGTGTCGCTGCTGAGGAAGCGTCTTGGCAAGCTCCTACCACGGCATGCGGGTGCACTTGATGCCATCCAGTGGGACACAGTCCAGGCGGTCCTCACCTCCTGTCCGTTCTCGTGGGCATGGGCTGCGATGAGGACATGGACGGATGCGTGGCTCACATCGAGTCGGATATTGCATCCCTTTTGACGACGGTGCTGCGCGTTTGGGTGTGTGGGTGCGACGGATGCTCTTCGACACTATGCTTATTGCCGCCCACTTCACGTGGCTGTTCGCCGTGCTCTAGCTCGACCTTTTCCCTCTTCCAGTTCTGTAGCGCTGGGGGCTGTGCCCGCCGACAGTCGAAGCAATGGCATACTTGGCGGTCGTGTATGCTGCTTACAATGAGGCGCGACTCATCCCAGCTTGGCCTATCTCGCCTGCCCAATTGCATTCTTGTGCCTTGGCAGGTGTTCGGTCTATGACTATGGCAGCGCCACAACGTCTCCCCAATGGTGTGCGAGAAGGCCGAGTACCGCTGGACTTTCAACGTCGTCGGCGGCCTGGCTCTGTTTCTTCGTCGTCGTCGTCTTCCTCTTCATCATCTTCGTTGGTGGAGGCTGAGAGTGGTGGGCTTGGTCTCCCTGTTCGTCAGCGCCCTGGTCACCCTGACAGCCCGCGGCTGACGCCGGTGGTCTCTTCTGCGTCGCCGCCCCCTCGATCGAGAGCGGCGTCGGATGCATCGGAGGACTTCGTCATGCTTGACCTGCGCCCTGATGTCTCAGTGGATGGAACATCCTGCCCTGGAGCGGATGCCGTCTCGCCCTCCCCTGCGACTCCTGCGACGCTTCTCGCGACACCTGAGCGCGCGGGTCGTCTTGCGGACTTGGATGACCTCTGTGATGACCAAGGGCATGGAGCTGGTCCTGAGACTCCTCGAGCTGGTAGAGTTATGGGCGTGGATGCCCTCTCGGATGATGTCGTCGGTGGCGGTCACTTTGAGGGTCAAGACACTGGGTGCTCCTCGAGCCCAGTGTTGGGTGGCGTTAGAACGCTCTGCCCTTCTCGCTGCCGCGGGTCGGGCATCCTCTCGCAGATGGAACTGGTTCGGTCGCGTGGTGTCAGATCGCAAAATCCTGACGGGGAGGGCTCCTCGACCTCTCCGCTTCAGGTTCATGGAGTAGATTGTGAGAATGAGTCTCTTGCTGGCGTCAGTCCGCAAAATCCTGGGGGTGGGTGCTCCTCGAGCCCGCTTGCCCAGGTTCACCGAGTATACTGCGAGCCTGAAGTCTCTACTGGAGTAAATTGTGAGCCTGGAGCCTCGAGCGGACTCTCGTATGACTCTGTTTGGGTGAGCTCGTGTGGGAGAATTGCGCCTTGTGGGACAGTTGCGTGGACGTCGCTTGAGCCCTCTCGACCGATGTCGTGCCCGCGGTCGATGACGCTGACAGCTCCAAGGATGCAGGCTGAGCCCTGCCAGCAGCGTTTCTCCCCTGCTTCCCTGCCCTCCCACACGGCTGCCGCTCTTTCCCCCATTGTGTGCGTCCCAGCCGCTGGGCGCCCTCGCACGTTCTCCACCCCGTCCGTCCCTCTGAGCTCTGCTGATGCTGGTGCGTGCCTCTCGCTCACTTCTCCTCCCCCCATTGTGCGACAACGCTGCATCCTGGCGACTGTCCCTGTCATGCGCTCTGGCTCGCCTGGCCGTCCCATCCATGTCTCTCACCCGTCCTTTCTTCGTTCTGCTGAGCCTCCTGCCGCTGCTGCTCCCCTCCAACGCCCGCTGAATAATAATGCGGCTATCCGATCATCGACGTGGCGCTCCTCCGCGGCAGGCGCGCCCGAGCCGCGCCCGCCAGGCTCCGTGGCCCCTCCCCCGCTGTCGTAGGCGGGCGTCGGGACGGACAGGTCTCACGCTGGTCTCCTCCTCCTCCTCCTCCTCCTCCCCCTCCCTCCTCCTCCTCCTCCTCCTCCTCCTCCTCCTCCCTCCTCCTCCTCCTCCTCCTCCTCCTCCTCCTCCTCCTCCTCCTCCTCCTCCCGAGCGCGCGAGGGGGCCCGTGCTGGGGTGCTGGCTAGACCGGCTGTCGCGCCCCTGCCGCTCGCGCCATGTGCGCGGGGGTCACTGGCGGCGGGGGGCGGCACAGCGTTGATGGGCATGTTGGAGGGGGAAGGGGTCCTCCTCCTCCTCCTCCTCCTCCTCGTCCTCCTCTTCCTCCTCTTCCTCGTCCTCTACCTCCTTCCCCCCTCCAGCTGATGGTGGTGGTGATGGTGGAAAACAGGCCCATCAAGCGTGGTCCTGTTCCCGCGGGCTGCGGGGGCCAGTGATGGGCGCGGGGGTTGTCGCCCGCAGGGGCGCCTGGTCCTCCTCCTCTCTTCCCCCTCCTCCTCACGAGCAGCGGCGAGTCGTCTGGGCCTGCCCAGAGGCGCACCAGGGAACGTTCCAGGACACTGTCGTGGCTTGCGCTCGAATGTTCTCAGGAACTCTCTGCCCGAGGCAGTTTTGCTTTATTGCATCGGCGTCGCGTTCCAAGAGCATGGCCTCTGTTGTTCGAGCATCCTTGCGTTCTCAGCACACGTTAGCCAGCGGGTGCCCCAGCCGGTGTGCTTCTCGCTGGCGTGCGCGCGCGGCCGACGGGCGCGAGTGGCCCCCCATGGTGGTTTTTGACAGGGATCGTGTCCCCCCAGCAAGCTCGCAAAGGCGTTCGAGATGCCCGCGTGGTCTCATTGGAAGAAAATGTTGAATATGTGTGGCTTCCGCAAGAATTTGCAGACGCGCGCGCGAACTTGTTTGGAAGCGGCATGTTGCACAATCGTTGGCCTGTTTCTTCTGTTCCCGGGAACCTCGAACTTGAACTCTTCAAGACGCAACGTGTTTTTTCTTGCATATTTCTTTGCGACAAAAAAGATTTCTGCATGCGCGTGCGACGCCGGGCGCGCGTGGACTTTGTCTCATTGTTTGCGTGGGATCCGTGCCGCCAGCAAGCTCGCAAAGGGCGTTCGAATGATTCCGACATGTGCGCGCGGGAAACCCGCTGGGTCGTATGTGGTGAACCTGTTGAAGCCAGGCTGTTTTTCTCAAAAAGGCGCAAGACCGCGCAGACTTGTTTGAACACCTATGTTGTAAAACAGTTTTTGTATTTTCAAAATTGTTTTCGGGAGCGTCGATCTTGAAATCCTTACGCAGCAGCCGGTTTGTTTGAAGGATTCCTGCATGCGCGTGCGACGCCGCGCGCGTGTGGACTTTCTCTCATTGTTTGCATGCGGTCCGTTTCCCCCCCAGCAAGCGCACAAGGGCGTTCGAATGATTTCGACACGCGCCCGCGAGAGGTCCGCTTGGTTTCATGTGAGGAGCATGCTGCACAATCTTTACATATGCTTCAGAATCTGAGCTTTGGAGCAACATATTGTGAAAACGTGTTTTAGAGTTCTGATTTGAGGAACCTCGATCTTGAATCCCCTGCGAAGCCCACGCTTGTTGGATGAATTCTGGCATGCGCGCGCGTCGATGCGCATGTGTGGAACATCTGAAAGTTGATAAACGATTGCGTGCGCATCGTATTTCAAACGAGGATGATGGGGGCGGATTCCAGTTTGGTTGGGACAGTCTGAACTCTTCTTGGAGATCAGCGAGTGGGCAGAGTCATGTATACATCGTGTTATCTCTGGGGGAACCGCAAAAGCCAGGGTGGTGGTGGTAGATCCGACTTCGTTATGAGGGTAGAAAATCTATGTGGTGCCGCGCATGCGGTTCAATTGACCAGTGCTCAGTAGCGAGTTGCCAAGTCCACTGCTCGCGCAATCACCGCACCCACCCACGCGCAACTTGGTTTGCAAAACCCGTTCGGCGGCGATTGCGATGATTGCTTGGCGCTGGCTAGCGCTCCGCTGCGGCTGCGCTGGTGCGCGCAGGCTCGCGCGCGGAGCGGCCAGCTAGTCTGGCGCGACCGACGCGGCCGCGGTGGCGTTGGGCGCTGGGTACTTCTCAGCGTTTCCCGCAGGCCGCGGTGACACGCGGGCGTTTCAATTCGAGTCCGTGACTCGGGCGGGCGCGGTATAATGGCGACGTCGACAACGGCAGACACGATGATCATTGTAGCGATGCTAGTGCCGGCGATGACGATGATGACGGCGCGGCAAATGATGGTGCCGATGCTGATCACGCCGATGACGATGATGGTGTCCACGCGGCGGGAATGAATATTTTGGTTTGGAAGAATTTCGACATGCGCGCGCGGCCAACGGGCGCGGGGAGCCCGCATGGTAGTATTTGTCAAGGTTCATGCCCCCCCCCAGCACGCGCGCAAGGGCGTTCGAAAGATTCGACGCGCGCGCAAGAGGCCCGTTAGGTCGAATGTGGTCAAACCGTTGAATTTCAATGGTTTCTGGCAGAATTTGTAAGGGCGCGCGGGCAGACCTTTTCATGAACATTCATGTTTCGAATTAGCGATGGGGCACAACCGAGTGTAAATTGCCCATCCCCAGGGCGGGTTGAAAATCTCGCCTTTGGGGGGTGATGGAGCTGAGTTCCCTTTCGAACGGAACCTTGCGTTGTGCAAGTCTTTACGCTTCGCGTATCCCCACCACCCTTTGCGCCACTGCGCGTCGTCCCGCTGTCAGTCTCTGGCTGCCGTTTAGTTGCGGCTTAATCGTGTTGAGCTGGCGCCGTCTCGGCGACTCCTCGCATACTCGGCGCTAAGTTGCGTCTCCCTGAATTTAGTTAATTTTGTTCTGTGCATGTGCAGCTGCGAGCATGCTTGCAAGGCGCGGTCGGCTGTCGTCAGGACGGCTG
>CAUYUJ010005102.1:186539-196539 GCA_963575745.1 Prorocentrum cordatum | reverse complement strand
GGAAGGCCGCCGCGGCGGGGGGGGGGGCGGCTGGGCGCCTGGACCCGCCCACCCCAAGACCCCTTGTCGTGCACACAGCCGTCACGCAAGGCTTCTCGCCCTCGCCGGCCCCGGCACCGAGAAAGGCGACTGGCTCTTCGTCCTCCGCCGCGGAGGACGAAAAGCCAGTCGCGGGGACTGGATCGGGACCACCTGGGGGTCCACGCTACGAGAAAATCACGGCGTCGGGGTTCTGGGTCTCGAGGGTCGCGGGTCGAGGCAGACCGGCCGCAGATGGGGGGAGATGAGGAGAAGAGAGGAAGGAGCGGGGACCTGGTTCTCCTGCTCTCCTCCAGGTTGGTCCGCCTGTGACGCCAGCGTTTCTGTTCTTCGCCGTGCACAGCGGGCGCACCCGCTCTACGAACAAAGAAACAAAAAGACCAGCCACAGCTGGGGGAGCTGTGGTCCTGAGAGGCATGCTTTCCATGGTCCGGCTACAATCCGGGTTATATTGGGCCCGCCCGGCCCCCCTCCCCCCACGGATAACCTGACCTTGTCGGTTGCGCAGGCCCCCGTTCTTCGTGGCCCCATAGGGAGCTCCACCGAAGGTCCCAGTGCTACCGCCCGCATGCGTCCCCCCACCCAGTACAGCGCTTCGTGGCCCCATAGGGAGCTCCACCGACGGCCCCAGTGCTACCGCCCGCATGCGTCCCCCCACCCAGTACAGCGTTTCGTGGCTTCAGAGGGAGCTCCACCGACGGCCCCAGTGCTACCGCCCGCATGCGTCCCCCCCACCCTGTACAGCGCTTCGTGGCCCCATAGGGAGCTCCACCGACGGCCCCAGCGCTACCGCCCGCATTCGTTCCCCGCCACCCAGTACAGCGTTCCGTGGCCCCATGGGGATCTTCACCAAAGAAGATATTCACACTTGCGGTACCCAGAACTGCATATGGTCGGGTCCTTCGCCAGGATAGTGTTTTGCTTTGTCTCTCTCTCTCTCTCTGTCTCCGTCTCTCTCTTTTTTTTTTTTCTCTCTCTCTCTCTCTCTCTCTCCCTCTCTTCCCTCTCACCCCATACCCGATCAGAGAGACCCCTGGTGCAGGAGTGTGCTGCTGCCGCCTTCGCTGCCACCATCAGGAGTCGCACTCCCACATTCCGTAGCCACTTTGGCTCAGGCGCCCGCCAGCCCCTCCGGCAGCCACGCCGTCCTATGGAGGAGCGACGCGGCGGCCGCGGCCTGCGGCTCGAACAGTACTGGGTAGTTCGGCGTCACCGCGCGCGGCGACCTCAGGGGCAACGTTAGGGGGGGGCTAAAGTTTGAGGGGGGCATGCATCGGCCCCCAATCGCCGATTCATCGCCCATAGGACCCCGATAGTCAGGAGGGAAAGAAACACACAGACACAATTAATCGTCGACTCCCAGGAAAATATGCAAAAATATGGGAAGTGGTGGGGAAGACAAAAACCCAGAAAATATGGGAAAATATGGGGGATATCTTTATTTGTGTGTATTTATTTGTGTGTTCCAGTTCCCCTTCAGATAGGGCCGCCCCGCCCCGGGCCGTGCGATCTCGGAGAGAGAGCGAGAGCTCTGTGCGCACCGGCGGCGGGAGGGGGCGCAGCACCCTCCGCCCTGGCGCGGGGGGGCGGTTTCAAAACTGACCCCCGCACCTCGCTGGTGCAGCACGTAAGGGGGACAGTAGATGGACAATAGATTCGAACCCTCACACGTTCGAGGGGGATTCTAAATCACCCCCGCGCCCCCGGCATCGATGTCGATCTCAGCAAGGGCGGTGCTTTGGGGCTCGAACATTTCTGTCCACTCACGCCCCCCCCGTCGCCACGCCATCAATATTAGATTCGGGGGTTCGGGGGGGCATCTTGGGCCACAGGGTTCGAATAGAATGTCAATGTACGTGAGGTTCCTGACCCCCCCCCTTTACTCGCTGATGGCAAACGACCACGGCGAGTTCCGGCGCCGCACGACGAGTTTCTTACAGGGCTCGGGGCATTCTTGGGGCCGAGTTGGTGCTGAGTTCCTCAATCAGTGTTTGCCCTTAAGCACTTGTGCCCCCAAGGGAATGCAGTGGTCCTGGGGGGAAGGTCTTAGGTCTGGGGAAGATTAGGGTGGGGGCGGGGCGGGTTCAGAGGGCGGCCCCCGGTGATTTTTTCCAGGGGGGGCGGGGAGGGGTCGAGTTCGGGGACCCCCTAAAAAAGTATCTTTCAAGCCAATCAGTGGCCGTGGAATGCGCTCTCTCTGTTGACGTTTTCGGGGTCTCATCGCCGATCTGTCGATGTTTCCCCTCCTGAGCTGGTCGGTCCCCTCTTATCGTTTCCCCTCAGTGGGCCTGAACCACACCCAGGTCGCCGCGGGCCAAAGGCACACCGCCCTGCTGAGGAGCGACGGGACTGCCGCAGCCTGCGGCGAGAATTGCCACGGGCAGTGCGACGTCCCCGCGCTCGGCGAGGGCCTGACCTACACGCAGGCCGCTGCGGGTTTCATGCACACCGTCCTACTGGGGAGCGACGGGACGGCCGCGGCCTGCGGCGAGAATGACGCTGGGCAGCGCGACGTCCCCGTACTCTGCGAGGGCCTGACCTGCACGTTGGTCGCTGCGGGTGCCATGCACACCATCCTGCTGGGGAGCGACGGGCCGCGGCCGCGGCCAGCGACGGGAGTGACCCTGGACGGGGCGGAGTGCGCGACCGAATCCGGGCGGCTCCCGCCGATCGCCCGTCGGACGGGCGCGCCCGATTGATTGATGGCTGGCCGCGTCTCGCGCACGCTCGGCCCCCGCGTCTTCCGGCGCCGACGTCCTGCCGGCGGGCTCGCTGCGGAGCCGGGCTCTCCGCCGGAGAGCTGCGCGGCGCCGTTCGGGCGAGCCGACGTCGGCGCGCCCGGGCGTGAGAGGCAGACGAGACACAACACGAGCGCCGCCCTTCCGCAGGCAGTCGTCGGGACAGCCGCCGTGAGAAGTGGGGGCGCGCGTGCAGGGCGGTCCAGGCCAGTGCGAACCTTGGCGGCGTGCACAAGGGGGTGGGGGGAGGGGGGAGGGCTTCTTAGAAGCAGGCTGCTTCTTAGAAGACGCCGGCCTTGCATCTATAGATCAGGCCCACGCCTTCTAAGAAGCGGGGGTGCTTCTAAGAAGCCCTCCCCTCTCCCCCTGCCCCCCTCTGCGCGTGGCTGAGAACAGCCGTCGCTGGTGGCGAGGGCGCTGGTGGACCTGGTTGGGCGGCGACGGCGGCCATATTGGCGAGAGGACAGCGAGGACTGGTAAGTCAGCAGCTGTGGCTCCGCAGGCGGGGGGCCGCGGCGTCGTTGCCGCCAGTTGAGCCGGGCGCGGGCCCAGCCTCGACGCCGCGCCTGGCGCGCGGGTCTCGCGCGAGCGGCCGTGCAGAAAGCCTGCCCGCCATCCGTCCCCTTCTCACTATGCCCCTCCCCCCCTCCTCCCCTTCCTGGTTTCCCCTTCCCCCCCTTCACCCCTCCCCCTTCTTCGCCATCTTTCTTCCCCGTTCTCCTTCCCCTGTTCTCCCTCAGGGCCAGCCCTGCGCCCCTTCTCCTGCCTCTCCCCGCAGCTGTGGTGCTATCAAGCAGCCCCCCTCCGTGACGGACGGGGTCTGCGCGATGGCCCACCCCCTCCGCGGGGGAAGGAGTTGGCAAGGACAGTTGTTCGCCGATTTTAGCTGGTGGATTACGGTAGGTTTGCGTCGTGTCGACCGGCGGCGACCCCGCCAGCGGCGTTCAACCTTGAACGCCGCCGGCGACCCAGAATCGATCGATGTTGAACGATCGGACGTTGCGGCAGCGGCCGATCGTTCAAGGTTGAACGATCCCCGCGGTGTCAGAAACCAACGCCGAAGTCGGCACGACACGGACCTGCCGTACATATGAACGGTCGATCGCGGCGTGCTTCAGGAGTGGGGGTGGGGGAACTGTCAGCCCGTGCGTGCCACAGGCTGACGGAGGGAGAGCGGTCTTGGGCCGATGCCGGGAAGGCGCAGGCTCGGCGTCTCTGGGCGTGGCACGGAGCTCGGAGGAGAGGCCGCGCTCGTCCTTCCGCCTGCGGCAAGGGGGGGGGGGAGCAGCGGGAGAGGGGGGGAGGCGGAGCGGCAGCAGCGGGAGGGCCGAGGAGGACGGCGACGAGGAGGAGGAGCAGGAGGAGGAGGAGGAGGGAGCTCGGAATTCGGAACCCGATGATCCGCGCACGAGATCAACGGAGAAAAGGACGAGGAGGAGGAGGAGGAGGATACTGATGCTGATGCTGCTGGTGATGCTGATGATGCTGATGATGATGGTGCTGATGCTGATGATGATGATGATGATGCTGATGGTGATGATGGTGATGGTGATGCTGATGCTGATGATGTTGATGATGATGCTGCTGATGTTGATGCTGCTGATACTGATGCTGATACTGATGCTGTTGATGTTGATGTTGATAGTGATGATGCTGATGATGCTGATGATTATGATGATGAGGAGGATGAGGAGGACGAGGAGGACGATGATGATGACGATGACGATGACGATGACGATGATGATGATGATGATGATGATGATGATGATGATGATGATGATGATGATGATGATGATGATGATGATGATGATGATGATGATGATGTTGCTGATGATGATGATGATGATGATGATGATGATGATGATGATGGGGTGATGATGCTGCTGCTGATGATGATGACGATGATGGTGGTGGTGGTGGTGACGATGATGATGATGATGATGATGATGATGATGCTGATGATGATGATGATGATGATGATGCTGATGATGATGATGATGATGATGGAGGAGGAGGAGGAGGAGAAGAGGAGGAGGAGGAGGAGGAGGAGGAGGAGGAGGACAAGGATAAGGGGCTCCCGTAGCCACTAGGGCTCAAGCCGTACTGGCCCCCGGGCGCCCAGCGCGCTGTTTTTAAGACTCTGTCAGAGGCTTAGGTGTGTTTTTTTTGGCTTGCTCGGGCGACTTGAAGGGCGCCCGCCCGGTTTCCAAGAAAGGGCCACCCGAAGACCGGCTGCTCGCAAGAGTGACCTGTCGCCAGTGTGACCCCCTATGTGGGCCCACAGGGGCTCATTCAGGCACTGGCTGGCTGCGCCTGCATTGAGGCCCCCCGTGTCCGCCTGAAGCCGCGCACCAACGGTCACTCCCGCCCAAGGTCACTCCTGCGCGCAGCCGAGGAGAGCCCTCCAGGAGGACTTGGACCCAGACCCCCCGACCTCGTGCTCTTTTCGCAGCGTGGTCCCCCAGAGGGTCTCGGCCCCCCCCCCAGGACCAGCTCTTCGTCTCGAGCCGTCTCTCGACGGCTCCAGGGCCCGGCAGATGCCCCTGGAGGCCGCGCATGGCGAAAAACCTGCCGTCGTGACCCTTTCGCGACGCGAGGGTGGGCCTGGGGACCCTGAGATCCGGCGGCGCGAACGATTGCAGCACCGCGAGAAACCACGACTGGAGCCCCATGACCCCAGCTTCCGACGGCATCGGCTCGAGCGAGATCGAGCGGCGAAGGCCCCTGGGGCCCGAATCCAGGCGAGAGCACGCCTGGCTTGAGCAGAATGCCGACGCCTGGCTCTCAGGAGTCGTGGCTCCTCTACTCGGGTGTTGCTAGAAGTACCGCTAGCCCACAGTACCCCCAGGGTTCTCGGGGTGGCCCAGGCGGCCTCCAGGGCACCCCTCACGAGGCCCAGAGGGCCCCAGGGGCTCCAAAATAGTGCGAAAAGCCTGGGGTACCTTTGGCCAGGGGCACTTCTAGCAACACCCGATCTACCACGCCAGGGTTTGGCCCCGAAGAGCTTGACGACGCTTCTGAAATCGACTGGTGGGCATTTTTAGCCAGCAGGTCCTGCGCGAGGCGGCACAGACCTATCCAGGACCATCGAGGGGGATCCAGAGCTGCCCAGCTCAATCTGGAGAGATCCTGGAGGCTCTGGCGCGAGTGGAGGAACTGCAGCAGTTTTTCCGCCCAGACGGACCTCCGACGTCGTGCTTTTCTCACAGCCTGCACGCTCTCCATCCCGGGCAGCTTTTTGACGCCCTCCGGGGCCCAGGGAAGGCCCCAAGAGGCCGAAAACGGCAAGTACATAACTTTACCCATCGGTCGTTGAAGTAGGTATTCTCGGAGTCCCAGCTTCCAATCTACTTTAAGCGTCTTCCTGCTTCAACGATCGAGTGGCTTCACCTTTTCCGTCCTCCTTCGGGGGCGGGCGGACATCCAATCTACTTTCAGCGCCTTCCTGCTTCATGTTTCTGCTGATTTTTTCTCCAGGAGGGAAATTCGTCGTCGACTCCCAGGAAAATATATGGGAACCTATAGAACTGGGGGGGAAGACGGAAACACAGAAAACATGTAGAAAATATAGGGAAATTAGTCGTCGACCCCCAGGAACATATGGGAAACTATAGAACTGGGGGGGGAAGACGGAACCACAGAAAACATGTAGAAAATTATGGGGAATCCTGGGCTTTGCGTGCATCGATGTGTGTGTGTCCCGGGGCTCCCTTCTTGCTCCGAAACCGATGGGTAGCGACACGTTTCCCTCGGGCCTCCGGCGGTCGGTCGGGCTGATTTTTTGGGCACGCCGGGGGGTCGCCCCCACAGCGAGGCGCAGAGAGAGCACCCCCCGAGGCGGGAGAGAAAACGATGGCAGCTCACCGAGCAGTCAGAGAACCTTTAGGGCGACGAGATCTATGCATATCCACTGCTCCCTCCTCCTCCTCCTCCTCCTCCTCCCCCTCCTCCTCCTCCTCCTCCTTCTCCTCCTCCTCCTCCTCCTCCTCCTCCTCCTCCTCCTCCTCCCGGCCAGGCCAATCCTGGGCCCAAGAGCTGTGTATACGCCCTCCTGGCTTGGCCAGGGGGGCATGTACACCGCTCCTGGGCCCAGGATGGGCCTGGCCAGGAGCAGTGGATATGCATAGATCTCGTCGCCCTATTGTGGGCATCTTCGAGTGAGGTTTTCACAATCCGAGGGGAGTTTGGGCAACCCCTGACTTCGGTTTCGCCGCACTTTGGCTGATCTTTCGACCTCAAGCTTGTCGAGAATGCATCGCGCTTATACGCACAAGGAGGGTGAACAAAGTCTGCTTGAGAAAGTACGGCCGATGTGTCCGCAAAAGTATCGCGGAAAGCTCGACGGCAATGCAGGGCAGACATCGACATCAAAGGAGCTTGGACAGCAGGGCGAGAATTTCCGCCCTACTTGCGCAATCGCCCAGAGAGTACGGCAGATCCAGAGTCTGGGTAGGGTTTGGTAGTTAGAGCGGGGGTATTCCACCACTACTACCGTAGGTTGGACGGGGGAGAAGGGAGGATGGGGAGGTCCTCCTCCTCCTCCTCCTCCTCCTCCTCCTTCTCATCCCCATCCTCATCCTCATCTTCATCCTCATCCTTCTCCTCCTCCTCTTCCTCCCCATTGTTTCCTCCTTCATTATTATTCCTTGTAGATGACTCCTCCCTGTCGCATCCCGAGGCCGGTCGACAGGGCGGGCCAGCCGTTTCGCCCGAGACGTCCTCACCAATTATGACCCTGATGCGTAACAGGTGACATCACTTTCACAGATGGAGGGCGGGTCGCTTCCACAATGTGGCTCTCGCCTTAGCCGCGCACACTTTGGTTTTCATTATCTTGCTTCGAGCGATCTCCACCGCAACCTTCGGCGTTCGATCCCGAAGGTGCGCGCGCTCATTGGAACGATGTGCGCGGGGCGCGGTGGTCTCGGCCAGTGCTGCGGTCGGGCCATGTCGCATGTCGCGTTGTGTGGTGTGGTGTTATGCGGTCGGGGCGCCAAAGTGCGCCTGGGGAAGAAAGGGGGACTTAGGGTATCTCTTCTTACCTCACTTTGCAGCTGTGGCTTCGCTGTGTTTAAGCCCCAGCTGCCTTTCTGACTTAAGGACTAAAGGAGTTCAGAGGTTACGGATTCCTATCCTCTGTTCCCGAGTCCTGCCTTCACGGAGGGAGGCAAGGACTTCTGTCATAGCTTATGGTATCATGCTATGACATGTTTTGCTATGCTATAGCATCTCATGCCGCGCTCTGTCATGTTAGGTGTTGCCATGGCCTGTGCTGACAGGTGCTGTAATGCTGTGCTATCTTGTGGTTTGTGGTGTCATAGTATACCATGTTATGGTATAGTTTCTGATGCTCTGGTATGTATTGATCTGCCATGTTATGTTATGTTGTGCTATGATATGTGTGTTCCGATCTAGCATGCCATGCGTTGATATGATGTTGTTTTATGATATGACAGGCTTTGCCGTGTAATGCGATGATGTGATCTGGTATGTTTTGTTATGGTCAGTTCTGAGTTGGCTTGTTATGGTATGATTGATTTGTCATGTTATGGACTGATTGGTATTGTGATACGGTGCTATGGTATTCACTGCGCTGTCATGGTGTGTTATGTTACAGTATGCTCTGTCATTATGTGGTATGTTATGTTCGGAAATGTTCTGTTCGGTGGTGTGGTGTGGTGTTCTGTTCTGTGGGAGACCTGGGGATCTGGCGGCCGATGCAGAGTGGGCGAGTCGGCGCTTGGTCGGGACCCTTAGGGATTATCGGGGGGCTGGGGATCTGGCGGCCGCAGTATGCAGACTGGGCAAGTCGGCGCGAGGTGCGGGACCACCAGGGATTATCGGGAGTCTGTGGATCTGGCGGCCGCGGTATGCAGGGCGGGCGGGCTGGGAGGTCTGTTCTCAAAATCAAGCGGCCCCAACCTGTCGGGTGTGGAAAACTTTTAAGAGTTTCACGGTTGAGGGCGGGCCGTTTTTTAACATGTGGTTCTCGCTTCAGCGGCGCGCGCATATTTTACACGCTTGAAAGACTTTCACGGGTGGAGGGCGGGTCGTTTTCAAAACGTGGCTCTCGCCTCAGTGCCGCGCACATCCGACATTCGTCGAACACAAGCAGCAATACTTTCACGGAGTGAGTGCGGCTCGTTTTCAAAATATGGTTTTCGCTTGAGCGCCGCGCACACCTGTTTTAACAAGTTGCAAGAGCTTCACGGAGTGTGGGCGGTTCGTTTTCAACACGTGGCTCTCGCCTTAGCGCCGCGCGCGTTCGTTCTAGACATTTGCAGGGGTTCCACGGATCGCGTTCCACATGCTGCTCTCACGTTAGCGCACGTTCGTCTGACAAACATGGCATGAGCTTCGCGGATCAAGGGCGGGCCGTTGTTCAACATGTGGCTCTCGCCCGAGCGCCGCGCACGCTCGTCCCAAACATTTGCAGGAGCTTCACGGATTGAGGGCGGGTCGTTTTCAAAATGTGGTTCTCGTCCGAGCGCCGCACATTTCGGTAACGTTTATCCGATCCCCATCCCCATCTCCATCGCCTTCGAGACCCCCACCAAATTACCATCCCAGTGGGGGATACACCCAAAGAAACCCGAAGAGAACGACCCGTACTCATTTCAAGGTGGGTAAATCGGCCAGTGGGGCCCAGGCCACGCCGCTGGGGATGGGGGATCGGTTAAAGGATATTCAACATTGCATGAGTTTCATGGAGTGTGGGCGGTTCCATTTCTAAATGTGGCTCTCGCCTTAGCGCCGCGCGCAGTCGTCCTCACCAATTTCAAGACTTTCATTGGCTCGCATGGAACCATTCAGGATTGTCAGGGCCCCTGTCTCCTCCGGCTTCCGGCTCTCTCTTCCCTTTCGTTCCTCTCCCTCCGCCTTGCCGATACTCTGGCAAAGGAGGCTATGTGTGCCAGTGATGGCCTGGAGGGCCCTTGCCGGTGCCGGCGTCGGAACATAGTTGGCGGCCTCCTGCAAGCTGGATGCCTGATCTCCATTGGTTCGAACCCTGTCCAGAGGAACAACAAATGTTACGTTTACTCGCTGTGCTGAAGGCCCAGAAACGGTGTTCTGGCACGACTCAGGATCGCCAAGATGTGACAGTCAGGACAGTCAGGTTAGCTCGTGACGTTGAAGTCCTGAGAATGGTGCTTTGGTGCACTTCAAGATGTTCACACGGTTGTCCACCGACGGGGCAATTCCCTCAGTGGAAATGCTTTTTT
>CAUYUJ010005102.1:151539-184039 GCA_963575745.1 Prorocentrum cordatum | reverse complement strand
CCTCCCGCCGTGACTTCCTCGTGACTCGAAGAGGGTCTGGGTTCCGGTGCCCCCCCAGTCGGCAGGCGGCGCCGCCGGCGCCCCCCCCGCCAGAGCGCGGGCGCGAGCGGGCCGCTGGCGACGCCGCCGGCGACGCCGCCGGCGACGGCGGCCCGCTGCCGCCCGAGGGCGGCGGCGCGGGCTGCGAGGCGGGCCCGCAGCCCCCGCGGGCGGCGCCTGGGCGCGGGGCGGGCACGCGGGGGCAAGAGTTGGGGATGGGGTCTCGGCTTCGCGCATCCCAGGCCCCCTCGCGCCGTGGCGCACTCCTGTGCCCCTTCTCTTCGGCCTCCAGGGGGCCCTTCCTGGGCCTCGGGGCCGTCCCACAAGGACTCGGGATGTATCGAGCCGGTCCTGGGGAAGGGGTCCAGACCTCTTCGGGTCGCCGTGGTGAGAAAAATAGACGGCGTCGAAGGCCTGGGCATCGCTGGCTCCAGGTCCATGTCCCCCGCCCTGTGCCAGTCCCCCATCCTCGCTGCCCCTCAGGCACGCAGCCTGCCGAGCTCAGGGGTGCGCAGAGGGGAGGGCCTCTGGCCCTTCACAGGCGGGGCGCAGGGACTGACCCAGATCTCCGAGGATCTACGCACAGTGCCGTTTTTAATACATGCTCCGCGTGCGGATCATGTATGAGAAAATGCAGGGTTTCAGGATCAAACAAACAACAACGATGAGTTCATGCATAAATTTTTCCATACATGAATCATGTATTACAAATCTTATATCTTTAGACATCCAATGTAGTAAAAACTGCCCTGTGCAGTGTCTGTTCGATCTCGGTCGTTTTTTTTGTTCCCCG
The DNA here is from genome assembly GCA_963575745.1 of Prorocentrum cordatum. Classification (NCBI taxonomy): domain Eukaryota; class Dinophyceae; order Prorocentrales; family Prorocentraceae; genus Prorocentrum; species Prorocentrum cordatum. The sequence continues at coordinate 183,207 of CAUYUJ010005102.1, read as the reverse complement.
GGCCTCGGCTCCCCGGGGGCCCGTTCTCGGGCCCCCGGGGCCGCCCTTTCGAGACGGAGCCGAGGGCGCACAGCTGCCCCCTGGGCAGGGGGCGGGATGCCGCGGGATGGAGGACAGCACATCGGATGCTGGTGGACGACACGAGGGCATCCGACGACACCGGTTGCCGATGGTGGTTGCAGCTTGCTTGCGACACTTGTGTGTGGCACAGATTGGGGGGACAATTTGTCACGCATGCGACGGCTTCTTTATGAACATCTCCGGCACCACGGTGTAGGGGCCCCGGCCCGCCCGCGCCGACCCTCAAGGGTCCCGCTCCGGCGGACTTGCGCGCTTCGCTTCGCTTCGCTTCGCTTCGCTTCGCTTCGCTTCCCCAGGGGGAGGGGGGGGGGGCGACGCAGGAGGTGTGCAGAGGCACGCGAGGTGCTCTCTCGTGCTGGGCCTGGCCACCTCGGGCAGGTCCTCGACCCCGCCCCCACTCGGGGGAGGGGGGGGGGGAGCTTGGCCCCAGGTGGGGCCAGGCGGAGCCGGCGTTTCCTCCTCCAGGGGCCGCCCACCGCGTGGTCACCGCGTGGTGAACCAGTGGGGGCTCGGGGTGGCTGCACGGGTTTCGGACTTCGGTCGTTCTCCGAGGGCGTCTCGGGCGATTCGAGCCTCCGAGGTCCCCAAACCGTGCAGTGGTGGACCGCGCGGTGAGGTCTATGGGGGAGGCCGAAAACGGGCAGAAGCCCTCCGTCGTGATGGTTTTGTTCACGACGCGAGGCCTGGTTTCCGGGCCGTGACTTACTCTTGCAGCTCCCGTTTGGAGCGATTCGATCACCTCCGAAAGGCCTTCGGCGAGGAGCAGTTACTGGAAAGAATCCCGAGGATGGAAAACCTGGAGAAAACAGCGAGAACGGCCGAAAGCCTTGAGGAGGGCCCTGGCCCTCCACGGCTTGGGGGTAGCAGTTCACCCCAGACCTCCCCGGGGGTGCGTTCTGGCAAGACTTTCGACGAGAATCTCTGGCCGTGGCCGCGTGGGCGCCCCAGGACGCCTCCCCAAACCAACACAGATCTGGAACTCCCCCCTCCTGGATGCACTTCTTCACCGAGCGATCCTCGAGGTCGGGCCTGTTCCCGTACAGGGGGATTTTCGACGAACCATGCAACATACCCCAGCAATAGTCAAACAATTACCCCAAAATAGTCTGGGGACTGTTTGTGGAGTATTTAGATCCTTTTGGGGCATTTTTGGGGGGTATTTTTTTTTCGTCGAGAATTCCCCTGTACAGGGGGACACGCCCGACCTACGTCTGGCCAGTCAGCCCCGCCCTCCGCGCTCCCCCGACGACGTCGCGGCGCCGCGCGCGAGGGGGCGGCGCCCGCGAGCGGCGGCCGCCCCCACGAGCGCGCCGGCGGCCCGGGGCCGCGCGTGCGCGCCGCCGCCTCCGGCGGGGACGCGGCGACCCAGGGGATGCCAAGCCCGGGCTCAGAGGAGCGGGTCGGAGGAGGAGGAGGAGGAGGAGGAGGAGGAGGAGGAGGAGGAGGAGGCGGAGGAGGAGGAGGAGGAGGAGGAGGAGGAGGAGGAGGAGGAGGAGGAGGAGGGCATCTGGGCGCGCGTCCTGGCCGCTGCGGGCCAACCGCGGTGCCGCGAGCGTCTGTGGGCGCTCGCTGCCCCGCGTTGCCTCCTCTAGGAGGAGCAGGACGCAAGAGGGGGGGGGCTACAGCCGGACCGCATGGCAAGAAACACCCTATGCGTCGTCTGGGTGCCCGGGGTTTCTCTGGCCCGATGCGGGCGGGGAGAGGGCGTCCTCCATCTGTTGGTGCAGGCCCCAGAGCTTATACATGTTCGATCGCCTGGGGCTCCTCTGTGCGAAATTGCTGCGTGCGCGAGGGATCAGGAAACGGCTCGGGTCAGGATGCTACCCTGGGATTCCTCGCTTGCAGCCAAAGTGCAAGAAGCCCGACCATTAACCTAGAAACCTCTGCGGATTTCAGGGTTGGGTTTCCTGCGGTGGGTTTTTTGGGGTGGAATTCTTTCCAGTGTGAATACGGCACTTGCTGCATGCACCTGGTTGCGGTCCCGTCGCCTGGCGCTTTCCTTGATACATGGGCGCTTCCAGCGCCAGGAGGCGCCAGGAAACATCAGCAGGAATGATTCGCTACCCCCCTTTTCTGCTCCCTTTCTCCGCCCGACCCGAGAGGAAGAAAAACGACACCGTTGCCACTTCCTCGTTTCCGCGTTTCTGGGCCTCCCGGGAGGCCCTCGTCGCCACGGCTGGATTCACTTAGAGATTTCGGTAAGAACGCGCCCCCCGGAGAGATCGCGGAATTAGTGGTATCTTTACCTTTTTCTGTCCCGCAAGGTCAAGGCCACCCCCCCAGATCACTGACGATATGCTTTCTTCAATCATGGCTTCGATGGCTCACTATCAGGCCCCAGCGCCACCAGCAACGGATCAGAGACGACAAACTACACGACAAACTACCCTCGGGGAAGGGTCGGGAGCTCTGGGGCCGCGGATTGAAACAGTCAGATCGTCGGATGTCTGTGGAGGCCAATCCCAGACTCTTTGGCGGCGCCCGCAACAGGGATGGCGCGAGGGGTAGGTTTCTAAAAACGAAGGGGTGGGTGGGTGTACAAGGCAGGGGCCTTGGAAGAAGGGCCTGGCAGCTTCTTAGACGCTTTTCTTGACTCGCCAGGCCGTGCGAAGAATGCATTTGCCTCCTACGAAGCCCCCCGCCGCCCCGCCTTCTTAAAACCCCCCCCCCCTCGCGTCGGGGGCGGAAAAGAGAGGGGTGGATATCATGGCGGGGGCCATGATATTTCCCCAGATTTCATGGCGCCTCTTCTTATTTCATTACGTCCCTGGCCCCCCCGCTGGGCCGCGCACGTGCCGCCGGTCATGATTTGCACCCCCCCCTCTTGGACACCCCCCTCTTGGCCGCTCCCGATCGCGCCACCCCCGCGTGGGGGCACCTACTTGGAATCACAGTTTCACCTTTCGCGTGTCCCCAAGAGCCCCTCCAGAAACGATGCCCAGGCGAGTTGCATGATTCTTGAAAGCGTTGGGGCACGCAGTGGAACAAGAGAGGGGCCAGCCGTCAAAACTGAGGTCTGGACCAGCCTGAGCCGACCAAACAGTGAATCACACGCTTCAGCGGACATGTCGAAGGAGGAGGTGGATAAGAACACATGAGGCGGAACAGGCAGGATAACGAAGAAGAGAAGACACATGAGCAGGAATAGGAAAGACCGGCGAGCAGGATCAACACGAGTTTAGTCGAGTACGTTCCCACTCAACGTATTGGGAACCGTAGGCGTACGTAAGGAGGAGGAGGAGGAGGAGGAGGAGGACGAGGAAGAGGAGGATGACGAGGAGGAGGAGGAGGAGGAGGAGGAGGAAGAGGAGGAAAATCATGAGGAGGAGGAGGAGGAGGAGGAATTAACGCTCGGTTCCTTCGGAGGAGGAGGAGGCGGAGGAATATGACGACGAGGAGGAGGGGGGGATGATGAGGAGGAGTTGGAGGAGGACGAGTAAGAGGTGGGAGGAGGAGGAGGAGGCGGAGCAGGAGGAGGAGGAGGAGGAGCACCAGTGTAAACCTAAGAATCATCAACGGTGTTGGAATACACCCTCCAAGCTCCCTCCTCATAGGTCCCTACAAGGGTTCATTTCCACTGAGGGAACTGCCTCGTTGGAAGACAACCGTTTGAAGACCCCGACGCATGCCAAAACATCGTTCTCGGGATCCCAACGCCACGGATCAACCTGACTGTTGCGTCTTGACGATCCAGAATCGTGCCAGAACTTTCCTTGGGATTTCAAAACCGCGAATGGGTGCGCAGCAGACCCAGTACTTGAAGGCGCTTGACTTTTTGCACAAGTGAAGCGACAACATGCAGCTGTACAATGTGTGCAGGGGCCGCACAGGCTGGGCCAGGGACAAGGACTGCGCCTGCTCGCGCGGACTAGCCTTCCCCAACAAGCTTTCGTGGAGGGGCCTCAGCGTTAACTCGCGAACCAATCAATGGAAGTTCAAGTGCAAAGTGGACTGGAGGGCGCTGGTGACTGCCCAGGAGAGTTTCCCCGAGGACCAGCTCATGAAATAATGGGTGGGAAGGATGAAGAGCAACTTCGCCGAGGACCGCGCCAGATGGCCCGAGACCGGCTGCATGTCGCGATTCCACCCGCACCGCAACGACCCGTCGATGGTGGTGAAGCTTTTCGTCATTGGCAAGTGGGAGGCATTTGCAACCGAGAGGCTGCCGCATAATATCGACGACGCCATCAAAGCGCACCACCGCCAGTTCTTCGACGCAGCCCATCAGCTGACCCCAGGTGATTTGCAGGCGATGATCCCGCCCGTCTTCCCGATGACGCACCACGTAAAGGGCTGCGAGCTGGTTTCAAGGTAGCCAGTTGACGCGCGGCAAGCAGCAGGGAGGAAGTATTTCTCGAGGCGCAGCTGGCGCGAGTTTGCGATGCTGATCGCGAAGAACGACTTGGAGAACCCGCGGAGCGTCATGGAGACATCCGAGAGGGAGCTGCAGACCATCGAGAAGCCCGAGAGGAAAGAGGTCGAGTGGCTCCAGCGTCGCCAGGAACTGCGCGAGAGCACGGGCACCCTGCTCGACGGCGCCGCGGCTCTCGAGAAGCACGCAGTTTCAGGTAGAGCGTCTAGCCCCCGCGGCCGCGCGTGAGAGCGCCCGTTGGCGTCTGCGGCTGCTCTGGCGGTGGGCATCTCGGAGCGCGGGCCAGCGGGGCCTGCGCCGAAATGAGCGTCTTTTCCTGGAGCACCGACAGGTACACATTCAGACGGACGCAACACCACTTGGACGACGAGTGGAAAACGAGGGCCCCGCGGAGACCAGTACAGCGTTCTCCTTCAGGGCCTCTCCCCCAGTTGAATGACAGTGGGACGTGGCCAGCGTCGCAGATATGGAGGCCTCTCACACGCCGTGACGTTAATGGTATTGCTCGCCCCTGCATGCGCGCCGACTGGAGGGGGCATTTCAGAGGTGCATTTTGATTACTACAGAGAATTTGGGTGCAGTGTCTTGCAGCACAGGACTTGGATCGGACACTACTTTGTACGGTTCGGCCATCGACCAGCACGTCCAGGAAGCGAAGTGAGTCCAGAGAGGGAAGGGGCTCTGTTCGAAGCGCGGGCCCAGCAGGACTTGGTAAACTATCCATTCGCCCCCCCCAGCATAAGTTTGGCGCGGAAGGGGCCTCCCGCATTCCCTCCTTCCTCCTCTCTCCCTTGCGTCGTTGAGGTGGGGTCGCGTCGTATCCATCCGAACACTGCTCGCCCAGCGCGTTCCCATGTAATGGGCGCGCGAGAGGGCCAACAACCGCCCCCCCCCCCCCCCCCCCCGCACTGATCCGTAGGAGCTCGCGCTCGCAAGGTAGCGAGCCTCTCTAACGGGGCCTCCTCGCAGCTCGCCCCTTAGAGCGTCGGGGCACGTCCCCTGCCGCCCCCATGAGAAGTCTGGGTCTGCGGCCAACTCCAGTCGCAGGGGATTTTGCAAATCGTATCCCGCAGCTCCTTTGCGGGCGTTTCGACGTTGACCCCCTCATGCGGATGCCTTGTCTTGTCGTGTCCTCCCCCTCCTCCTTCCTCCCTGCGTTCCACCCACCCAGTACAGCGCTTCGTGGACACATAGGGAGCCCCACCGACGGCCCCAGCGGCACCGCCCGCATGCGTCGTCCAGCGCTCAGTGCACCGTTTCGTGGCCTCGTTGTGAGCTCCACCGAATGCCCCAGTGGCACCGCCCGCATGCATCTCCCCCACCTGGTACAGCGATTTCGTGGCCCCGCCAGGAGCTCCAGTGGCCCGCCCGCATGCGTTGTCCAGCACCCAGTGCAGCGTTTCATGGCCCCAGAAAGGGAACTCAACCGAAGGCCCCAGTGGCACCGCCCGCATGCGTCTCCCCCTCCCAGTACAGCGCTTCGTGGCCCCATAGGACCTCCACCGAAACCCCCACTAGCACTGCCCGCGTGCGTCAGCCAAGCACAGCGCTTCGTGGCTCCATAGGGACTTTACCGACGGCCCCAGTGGCACCGCCTGCATGCGCTTCCCCTAACCAGTACAGCGCTCCGTGGCCCCATCGGGGTCTCCAGCGAGGGGCACCGCCCGCATGCGTCAGCCACCACCCAGTACAACGTTTCTTGGAGCTCCAGCCCCAGTGGCACCGCCCGCATGCGTCCCCCCCACCCATTACGGCACGTCCTTCACGCGCTTCGTGGCCCCATAGGAAGCTCCACCGAAAGCGGCACCCACAACGTGTTACTCACAACTGCGTATGGTTGGGTGCTTCGCCAGGATTATTAAAACGAATGTGCGCGGCGCTCTGGCGAGAGCCACATTTTGATAACCACCCGCCCTCAATCCGTGAAGCGTTTGCAATTTATTGGAACGCGTGTGCGCGGCGCTAAAGCGAGAACCACCTTTTGAAAACCACCCGCCCTTCATAAATGGTGAGCAGGTCTCAGGCGAAACGCCTGGACCGCCTTAACAACTGTCACCGGGGTGCGAGAGGGAAAACTTATGGACTGGGAAAATGATTGGACGAGAAGGAGGAGGACGAAGAGGATGAGGAGGAGGAGGAGGAGGAGGAGGAGGAGGAGGACGAGGACGAGGACGAGGACGAGGACGACGACGAGGAGGAGGAGGAGGAGGAGGAGGAGGAGGAGGACGACGAGGACGAGACGAGGACGAGGGAGGAGGAGGAGGAGAGGTGGAGGAGGAGGGGGAGGAGGGAGGAGAGGAGGAGGAGGAGGAGGAGGAGGAGGAGGAGGAGGAGGAGGAGGAGGAGGAGGAGGAGGGGAAGGGGAGGAGAAGGAGGTGGAGGACGAGGAGGAGGAGCATGAGGAGGGAGGAGAGAGGAGGAGAGGAGGAGGAGGAGAGGAGGAGGAGGAGAGAGGAGGATGATGAGAGGCGGAGGAGGGAGAGGAGGGGGGAGGGAGGAGGAAGAAGAGGAGGAGGAGGAGGAGGAAAAGGAGGAGGAGGAGGAGGAGGACGAGATGATGATGATGATGAGGAGGAGGAGGAGGAGGAGGAGGAGGTGGTGGAGGAAGAGGACGATGATGATGGTGATGATGATGATGATGAGGAGGAGGAGGAGGAGGAGGAGAGGAGGGAGGAGGAGGTTGAGGGGAGGAGAGGGATAGGGAGGAGGGATAGAGGGAGGAGAGGGGAGGAGGAGGAGGAGGAGGAGGAGGGAGGAGGGAGGAGGAGGAGGAGAGGAGGAGGAGGAGGAGGAGGAGGAGGAGGAGGAGGAGGTTGAGGAGGAGGGCGGGAAAGCGATCGACGACGGCGACGATTCAGATATGAATGGCTTTTTGCTGATGTTTTGCTCTGGGAGCTTCTTGGAGCCACCTGGGAGACCTTGTAAGGTAATATGTGTGATCGCTGATGCCCTCTTGGGGCTCTCTTGGGGGTCCTGGGGGCCCTCTTTGGGCCATCCAGGAGGGCATCGATCAAAGAAGTGGTGGAGATCTCCTGGGGCCCACTTACGTCAGACTCTTGGTTCCGTCGTGGGACATTCTCGAGCCCCTCGAGGGGGCTTTCTTGTGCCATTTTGGAACCATCTTGAGGCACCAGAGCTTATCGGAAGCGAAAGTGCGAGAAGGCAACGCGCATGTATTGTTCAAGGTGTTAGAGTGTTGCTGGACGGATGTTGGCCTCTCGGGGGCGTCCTTGAACGGCTGCGTGGCCACTTTAAGCCGTCGTGGGGTGGGGGCGGGACTGGGGATCTCTTGGAGACATGCTGGAGGCTGTCTTGAGTCGTCCTGAGCTTTCTTGAGCAGACTTTGAACTCATCTTGGATTTGAATGGGCCGTCTTGATTTCATCTTGGACCCTCTGACCGCTCGTCCGCTCCCCCCCCCCGTCCAGACGGTCTAGGGGCAGGGGGGCGAGCTCAAACGTCCCCCCCAGAGGACGGCCGTCTCGCTCACGCCCACTCGCCCTCTTACAGTCAACGCGCATAGTAAGGACAGACGACTTCTTCAAGGTTGGCCTCAGCCTCTGCGGCCCGTCCCTGGCAAGTTTCGCAGGCCAGATCCTCAGGTTCCCTGGGGGTTTGGCCGCCTGCCGCCCAGAATACTTCAACTTCGGCCTCCAAGGGTCTTGCGTCCTTACCACGCGTCCTTACTATACGTTTTCTCTGTACCACATCGCCACATAGTAGCACCCGAATCTCAGAATAGGCATGGGCCGCCATGGACACCCATCGGGAACCAATGCTTGCGCCACCGCTGTGCGCGACGTCCGCGAGGTGCGCCGCGCGTGCCAGGGCACCCCCCATCATCCTTGTCGGACAAGAGTGCAAAATGATCGCGGGGTGCCCGCGCAAGTTCCAATCTTCTGCCGCACCGTGACCTCTGCATGGTTTTTTGACAGGGACTGTTGGCCTGCAAACGTGGGGCATTATGCCAGCATCCCCCTCGCCCCTGCAAATTAGTCGAGGCGCGCCCGAACGTGATCCAGATTTTTACGCACATTGCGCTTTGCATTGGAGAGGCCTTACGGCCGGTGCCGCCGACCCTGGACGATGACCCTCACGATGAGGTTGTGAGGCCCCCAAGAGGTTGTCGATCGTGCTACTAGAGGGCTCAGTGATGCCAAAAGCTTTCGAAAGGGAGACCAAGGAGGAGGAGGGCAACGAATAGGAGACCAAGGAGGAGGAGGAGGAGGAGGAGGAGGAGATGCTTCGGGGCCTCTGTGGTTTCCGCATGCATATGAGGGCAAATGGCTGCGTCATGAGGCTACGTCGGGCCTTCTTGGAGCAATCGTGCTGCCGTCTTCGGTGTTTCCGGATCACCCTCGCCTGGTCTGAGGGCATCGTGTATTTTCTCGGTTGCAAGGCAACGCCACCTTGGCCTCTTGGAGCAATATTGGCCGTCTCGCCAGGTTAGCCGTTGTGGAGGCCTTTTTGAATCGCCAGGGGGCTGTATGGGGGCACTTTCGTGGCGTGCGTTACTGTGGAGGCTCTCAGGGTTCTAATGCCGTCGGGAGCTGGAAAGGGCAAGAACGCCAGCATTACTGAACTGCATGATGACGCTCACAGACTAGCGGCATTCTGGGGGCCCTTGGGCCTCTTGGCAGTCTTTTGGGGGCCCGGGGGCTTCTTGGGGGCCTTATGAGATTTGTGGGAGGCCTCTTGGGAGTTTCTTGGGGCCTCCCAGGAACGTGTTGGCGTTCTAGGCCTCTCCGGGGGCGTTTTTGGGGCCCCTCTCGGGCCGTCTTGGAGGCCGCTTGGGCCGTTTTTGGTGTTCTCTTTCTCTCTCTCGCTATATACTCCTCTTCCTGTATTCTTATAAGCCCCGGCGGGGGGAAAACCCAATCCCCCCCCCCCCAAAACCAGACTCCCGGGACCTGGGGCTATGGAGCCCTCCGGACGGGCCTCGAAGCGGCCCCCGGGCCTCGCACGGCGTTTTGCCAAGCCTTCCCAGCACACTTAGGGCGATCAGGGGGGTCATCGGAGACGTCCCAGAGACCCCCAAGACAGCACAAGAGCGCTCCAAGAGTGACCGATGTGACCTCAAGATGGCCCTAGAGGCCTCCAGGACGGCCCCAAAGAGGCCTCCAAGAGCACTCCCAAGAAGGCCCCCCGATGCAAAAATCATTGATTTTCTGTTGGTTTTTGGGCAATTTTGAGGTTAACCTCTATTCGGCTTCCCGACGCTCCAAGACGGCGGTCTTCTGGGCGTCCGAAGCCGCCTGTGAGGCTCCCAAATCGCCCCACAACCATCCGAAAGGGCTTCCAGGCAGTCCATGAGAGCCCCAAAACGGCACAACACGGGTCCAAGATGGCCCTCAGAGAGCCTCATGGCGGCCCAAGATGGCCCAAAGACACCCTCCGAAGAATTCCAAATCGTGATTCGGTCGTTCAGGGAGACGGCGGTTGGAGGCAGGGTGGCCCGAGGAAGCCCCCGGAGGCCCCCGGAATACGCCCAGGAGGCCTCCAGAAGGCCTTAAGAAAGCCCGAAACAATTTTGGTGAGGCCCCTAGAGGCTCTCCAAGGAGGAGCCTCCGCAAAAAAGAGCTGAGGAGGATGGGGAGAATGCGCAGGGTATAGCGAACATAAGGAACAATAAGCATGGAGGAATGATAACGAATAACATCATTATAGCGACGATGCCAGAAAAGGCAACCAGGAGTTATCGCTAAATTGTCGGCTTGACCTTCCTGCCGTTCCGCCTGCATACCAAACTTCAAGGACCAGGGTGCATGGCGCAAAGCGCCACTGCAGTCTTGTATATATATATATATATATATATATATATTTATGTACATAGATATAATATAGATATGTGTAGATATATGTATGCTCTGAAAAATGAAAAAAAGGCAGCGGCTGGTGCCCTCTGGAGGGGTAGTTTTGGGGCAATCTGTGTGGCCTCGTGGGCCGCATTGGAGCGTCGGGAAGCCGAAAAGGCAGAACATCTGTCCCAAATCTACGGGGATTCAACATTTGGCCTCTGAGGGCCTTCGCGGGCGTGCTTCTAAGGGCCTCTTGGGGCGGATTGGCATTGGAGGCGTCTTGCGCTGTCTCGAGGCCATCCTGTGCGGCCTTGAGCGGTTTTTGGGCGACTCTAGGCTCTCTTGGGCCCCTGGTGGATTTTCTTGGAATCGAATTGCCGAAGGCGCCCCTCACAAGGGAAACGGGGCGAGCGTATTCTGACTGGCCAGGAGCCCCTCGCCCCCCCCCCCCCCCGCGGGTTGGGAAGGGGTCCGTGATCAAAGGGAAGGAGCTTTTTCGATTTAATTTCGACCCTGATTGCAAAATGGCTCGATCTACTTCGAGTTGACGAGGTTGGGGCGCCACAGAGTGTCTCGGGGGAGAATCCGGGAATGGACAAATAATCGAATGACAAATCGTCTCTGAGAACCACTCGGGGACGGCGGAAACAGGGTAGGTAGATTGTTCTTGACAGGAATGGTGTGTGTGTGGGGGGGCTGTTGTCATGGTTTCGGGTTAGCTCAGGCTGTCTTCTGTAGCTTAGGCTTTTTTGGAGCTCACACGCCAGATCGGCGGATTTCTGTCGCAATGGGAATTGCCGTATTCTTTTTGGCAGGGATGGTGGGTGGGGGTGTGGGGCCATTGTTCCAGGTTTGTCGCCGGTCGATTGGGGGAGAGGGTGTGTGTATGCTCTGGGGGCAGATCTCAGCCCCTCCCCGAAGGGGGAAGCTGGAGGAGGAAACGGCTCAGACCACCTCCGTTCAGAGAGCTGGTGGGATTACGAGGTCGGACCTCGGGGAACGGTGCACCAGAGCAGATGTGCCCTGGGGTGGTGGGGGAGATGGCAGTTGCCAGTGGGGGAGCTGGCAATCTGCACCTTCACTGCATTCCTCCTCCTCCTCCTCCTCCTCCTCCTCCTCCTCCTCCTCCTCCTCCTCCTCCTCCTCCTCCTCCTCCCCTGGAGAGGGGCCTCAGGGCACAGCCCGTGGCGCCCGAGGAGCGGGCCCTCGAGCGCGTGCTGCGGCTGGAGCCGTGGCCCTGCGACGAATCCTCCTGGGGGCACGCCGCCCCGGGGTGGGGCACGTGGTCGGGCCCTCCCGAGGTTAGGGACGTCCTCCTGGTCGGCGTGGCGGGCCCGAGCGGCGTCGGGAAGTCGACCCTGGCGGGCCGTCTGGCGCGCGAGTTCGGCTCGCCGGTGGACGCCGTCTGCCTCGACTGCTTCATCTCGCCGGAGAAGGGCGATCAGGACTGGGAGCGGCCGGACGTGATCGATGCCGCCGGCGCAGGCACGCCACGTCCGCCGACCCCTCTGTTCCGGCTGCTCGTGCGGTGTGTCACAGTGAAGGGCTCTGCCTATCATCAGTATTCTCCTCGTCGTTGTACCCTTCCTCATCCTCAGCGCGTCCACCATCGCAGGCCCAGAGGTTGACACCAACACCAAGATCGGCGGCGTGCCTCCGCCGGGGGAAGAAGGCCCCGACCTCGGTGAAGGTGGTGATCTCCTGGCTGCCAGAGCGGCCGACACATTACCACCAACACCGAAGTCCACGATCATCTTCCCCCTGTGGAGGCAGCCCCCCATGTTGGTGTTGGTGCCCATTCCCAGGCCTCCTGCGCCACGCGCCATCCGCCGTGGGCGCCGCACCCTGGAGGGGGCGCACAGCGGCTTCTCGGGGAGCACCTCCCGGGGAGGCCTCCCTGCCCTCGGGAGCCCCTGCCGAGACCAGCCTGGGCAGAAGCGCAGAGATAGAGAGAGAGAGAGCGAAACGTGTACTCCAGATTTCGTAATAAAGGGAGGGGGGTCTCATTTCGGGGGGGGGTCTCTTCCAGGCTATCTTGGAGGGCCTGGGGGGGTCTGGGGACGATGTTTTGGATGGTTCTCCCAGGGGGGGGGGGTCTGAAATGGCTTGTCGTGGAGGGTCCAGACCCCCTCCCTTTTATTACGAAATCTGGAGTACACAGCACTCCGATGTGTTTCGATTGTCTCGGCCAGTCGGGGCGCCCTCGGTCTCTCCTGGGGCTCTTTCTCGGAGGTCTCTCTTGCACGTCTTGTGGCCCTCCCGGGGCCTCTTGAACCCGAGGGGCCAGTGAACATCCTGTGGGGTTTTCGTGATGCTGATGATGTGTGTTGTCCGTCTGGGGCCTTCCCTGGGCAGGTCCTCGCTAGGGCATCTCCTGGAGCTTCTCGTGCATCTGTGCCGCTAACTGCTGGGCCTTCTCGACCTGTCTTGGTGGCCCATCGGGCGGTCCTCGCGGTCGCTCGTGGCCCTCTTCGGCCGCCTTGGCGGGTCTTTCTCTTGGGCCCGTCTGGCCAGGCGCAGCGTTCCCACGGAGTCTCTTGCCGGGGCGGGGCAGGGAACACGTGCCGCCAGCCCCCCCCCCCCCTCTCAGTTCCGCCGCGGTTTCATGTCCCAGGTCGGGTGAGGGCAATCCCGCACGCCTGGTGAACCTGACGGGGTCGGCGGGCTACGTCGCCTTGCTGGAGCAACTGCAGGGCCTCAAAGCCACGCTTGCAAAGGCAGCGCGAGTGCCCGTGGAGCTGCGCATGGGCGTGCGCAATGCCTCTTCGGACGTGGCCAAAGGCAGATCTGGGGCGCTCCTCGCAGACGGTCCCGTGTGCGTAATGGCGGAAGGGTATCTGCTCTTCCACGACAAGCAGGTCTGCGACATGATGGACGGGCACATCTGGATCCAGGCCGACCTGGAGACGTGCATGGCCAGGAGGCGCAAGCGGAAGAAGAGGAACTCTGCGTCCAAGGGCAACTTCGACAGGTGGTACAGGGAGGAGGTGTGGCCCGCCTTCCAGAGGTACCGCGAGACGCAGCTGCGCAACGCCCCCGGCGCGCTGCACCTGGATGGCGCGACCCCTCTCGCAGAGCTGGTGCGCCTGGCCACGGACCACCTGCGAGAGAAGCTCCCGCACCTGCCGCGGGCCGAGGCCCGCGAGCCGACGCCCCAGCGGAGCGGGCCTCTGGCCCTCGGCGCGCCCAAGACTGCCGCGATCGCCGCGCGCCGCCTGGCCGCGGGCGCCCGCTTCCGCCGCCGCGTGGCCGCCCTGACTGCCCGCCCTGCGCCGCCGCTGCCCAGCCCGGCGGGGAGGCGCTCTCCCAGCGCGCCGCCGCCTGCGGACCCGGCGGGCGGCGGCGGCGCACGCGCGGGCGGCCCGCCGGCGCCGAAGCGCGCCAGAGCCGCCGGCCACCCGGAGGCCGCCGCGCCGAGTGCAGAGCCCAGGGGTATCGCGGCCGTCGCCGCCCGCCGGGTCGCCGCCCGCTTGGCGGGCAGGCGGCAAGCGGCCGCGGCCGAGGCTGGCGGCAGGCCGAGAGCGTCTGCGGCGCGGAAGCGCGCGAGGGCCACCAGCAGCGACCCGGAGGATGGTGGCGCGCTGGAGGCTGCCGCGCCTGTGGAGGCGCCCCCAGGGCGGCCGCCGCGCTGCGAGGGATGCAGATACTGGACGTCGTGGAGCGCTGCCACGGATGGCTGCTACGAGCAAGGTTGGCAGTGCAACAACCACGCCCTCTGCGGCTCCAACAGCAACACGCACGGCAGGTTCAGGTGGGTTTGCGCCCGCTGCCAGAACGACTACTGCTCCAAGTGCTTCGCGGGGCCGCGCGAGGGCTCTGCGAGCGAGGCTGCCGCGCGGCCCGCGCCGAGACCTCCAGAGGAGCCGCCGCCCGCGGTGCTGGTCGACATGTACCGCAGTGCTGGCGCCCAAGGGATAAAAACCACCCCGACCCCCACAGCTTGGCCTTTACCAAGAGGCCTGCGCTTTTGCCGAAGGGCTTCGCCCGCCGGCGTGCTTGCTGTGAGGGTGGCTATCCTGCCCTCCAGGCGCAGCCGCCGCCCTGGTGCAGAGACCCCCCGCGCGGCCGCCGCCCTCGGAGCTGGCTGCCTCCGGCGCGACCGCCGCCAGAGCTGGCACCGGGCGGCTTACGCCGAGACCCCCCGGGCAGCCGCCGCCCGCCGCGTTGTTGGCGGCGGCGCAGCCGCCGCCGCCCGCGGCGCTGCTGGCCGCCCTGGACTCGGCCGTCGCCGCCAGCGGGGCGCCCGCCTTGCGAAAAGCAGCGAGCTCCCTCGGATGAGGAAAGGTGCCCATCTTTCGTGGAGTCGGCGGCGAAATCCGAGCCCTGCCCTCGCTGGCCGATCAACGATTCAGGCAACTCGATGTGCGGCGGGGTACTTAGGGTTCGGAACTCGTCGAGCGCGTGGCGAAGTCCGAACCCTACCCCCGCCCCCTATCGCTTCAGGAGAATCGATGACTGGTGGGGATAGGGTGAAGGGCCCTGGACGGTCTTGCTCTCTCCCCGCGCGCTCGTGGCCCGATGGAGGGCCCGGCCTTTTGCGGCCTGCAGATCGGGGGCTACACACTTGCAGGGCTATACATGGGAGGCCACACCTGGGGGGCTATGCTCGGGGGCGACACATTGGGGGCTGCACATTGGGGGCCACACTTGGGGGCTTCACTTGGAGGCTACACTGGGGGGACGTTTCGCCCGCGCCGGCCCCCTCGCACTCTGATGTGCAGGTGCGGGGTTCTGCGCAACTCGGTATGTCTGATCCCCAGGTTCCAATGAGCTCCTTTCCGTTTCAGGATTCGAGGATTCGAGCGGTTTCCCCCCTACCTTCCTCTTCAGGGGCGGGCGGAAGCCCCACCTACTTCCGACGCCTTCTTACTTCATGCTTCTGCCGATTTCTTCCGAACGATGTGTACCGATGCCGCTGCCCGTCCCTCGTCGCCACTGCTGGATTCGCCTCGAAGTCCTGGTCAGAACGCGCCTGACGAGAGATCTGAGGAGCAATGGCATTGGTATCCGTTTGTGCGGGCAATAGTTATATTCACATCCAGTGCGTCTTGGAGTTTTGGGCTTTCTTCCCCAGAAACATGATGCGCACTGGATGTGGATAAAAGTCTGGCCCCCAAAGGCTCGATTTGTATCCACATCCAGTGCGCCTCTGCCTTGCGGCGCCCCTTCCCAAAAAGTCCAAGCACTCTGGATATGGATGTAAACATCGCCCGCAGTTTGGCCCCCCCCCCGCCCGCGCCCGAGCCCCTGCCTCCAAAGGCCTCCGACGTCGCGCTGTTGCTGGCGCAGCGCATGTGTGTGTGCGTGTGTGTGCTATTATTTATGGTGCCCTGTCTCCCCAATTAGAGCTGTGCGTAGCCCGCCTAGCTTTTAGCGGAAGTGGTTCGCTCTCGCCCCGCCGACCCAAAAAGTGTGTGTTATTGTTGCTGCTCGGCGTCGGTGGAGGCCCGTTTCTGGCACCGGGGCCGTGCACGCCGTTGTCGGGCGCCCGCGGTGGGCGCGGAGAGGCCGCTCACACGCGCGGAAGTCACGCCCGAGGAAGCGAGCTGACGCCGAGCTGTGTGAAGCACCCAGGGGCGCCGGAAGGTGAAGCGCCCAGGGAAGCGCCGATGGACGTCTTGGGAGCCACACGAGCACACATACACACAAGCGCATAGACACACATAAACACAGGCATACAAGCCATATATTTCATATATGTATATTCACAGATATCCCAGCTACGAGAGTTGATTCATTTGGGCTAGAATTGACATGTCTGGGCGCTGTGGTGAGAAGTAGTGTGCAAGTGATTTTTCCCAACCAACCTGTGTTGTTGGGTCCTCGTTTTGAAGAGACGGTGCCCCGCGTCTCCTTCTCCCTCCCGCTGCCTCCTCCCTCCGCCCTCCTCTCCCTCGTTGCCTCTGCTCACGGCGCACCCCTCACACGTTTCGTAGCCCCATAGGGAGCCCCACCGAAGGCCCCAGTGCTGCCGCCCGCATGCGTCCCGCACACCCATTTCGGGACACCCCTCACACGTTTCGTGGCCCCATAGGGAGCTCCACCGAGGGCTCCAGTGCTGCCGTCCGCATGCGTCCCGCACACCCATGTCGGGACACCCCTTACACGTTTCGTGGCCCCATAGGGAGCTCCACCGAGGGCTCCAGTGCTGCCGTCCGCATGCGTCCCGCACACCCATTTCGGGACACTCCTCACACGCTTCGTGGCTCCATAGGGAGCCCCACCGAAGGCCCCAGTGCTGCCGCCCGCATGCGTCCCGCACACCCAATTCGGCACACCCCTCACACGTTTCGTGGCCCCATAGGGAGCCCCACCGAAGGCCGCAGTGCTGCCGCCCGCATGCGTCCCGCACACCCAATTCGGCACACCCCTCACACGATTCGTGGCCCCATAGGGAGCCCCACCGAAGGCCCCAGTGCTGCCGCCCGCATGCGTCCCGCACACCCAATTCGGCACACCCCTCACACGTTTCGTGGCCCCATAGGGAGCCCCACCGAAGGCCCCAGTGCTGCCGCCCGCATGCGTCCCGCACACCCAATTCGGCACACCCCTCACACGTTTCGTGGCCCCATAGGGAGCCCCCCCAGTGCATGCGTCCCGCAGGCACACCCCTCACACGCTTCGTGGCCCCATAGGGAGCCCACCGAAGGCCCCAGAGCTGCCGCCCGCATGCGTCCGCACACCCAATTCGGCACACCCCTCACACGTTTCGTGGCCCCATAGGGAGCCCCACCGAAGGCCCCAGTGCTGCCGCCCGCATGCGTCCCGCACACCCAATTCGGCACACCCCTCACACGTTTCGTGGCCCCATAGGAAGCTTCCACCGAAGGCCCCAGTGCTGCCGCCCGCATGCGTCACGCACGCCCAATTCGGCACACCCCTCACACGTTTCGTGGCCCCATAGGGAGCTCCACCGAAGGCCCCAGTGGCGGCGCTCACATGCGCATGCGTCCCGCACACCCATTTCGGCACATCCCTCACAGGTTTCGTGGCCCCATCATCCACCGGAGGCCCCAGTGGCGGCGCTCACATGCGTCACCCACACCCACCCAATTCGGCACACCCCTCACACGTTTCGTGGCCCCATAGGGAGCTCCACCGAAGGCCCCAGCGGCCGCGCTCACATGCGTCCCCGCCACCCATCCCGGCACGCCCCTCACAACAACAGGTTTCGTGGCCCCATAGGGAGCTCCACCGAAGGCCCCAGTGGCACCGCCCGCATGCGTCACCACCCGCACCCAATTCGGCACACCCCTCACACGTTTCGTGGCCCCATAGGGGAGCTGCACCGAAGGCCCCAGTGGCGGCGCTCACATGCGTCCCCGCCACACATCCCAGTACACCCCTCACGCGCTTCGTGGCCCCATAGGGAGCTCCACCGAAGGCCCCAGTAGCGGCGCTTACATGCGTCTCCGCCGCCCATCCCGGCACCCCCCCCGCAGCAGCATCATGTTTCGGGGACCCATAGGGAGCTCCACTGGAGGCCCCAGTGGCGGCCCTCACATGCGTTTCCGCCACCCATGTCGGCACGCCCCGCGCGTGTTTCATGTCCCCATAGGGAGCTTCGCCGAATGCCCCAGTGGCACCCATCTCGACACACCCCTCACACGTTCCGTAGTCCTATGGGGAGTTCCACTGAAGATGAAACCCGCAGCTGCGGTACTGACAACTGCATATGGTTGGGTTCTTCGCCAGGCTAATTGAGTGTAATTTCACACGGGGAGATGTTCATAATTGCGTGGAAGTTGCCGGGAGTGATTCCCCCCCATGTAAATTTATAGACGGAGAGATTCTATCCCCAATTGGTTCTATATTTTTACTTGTGCACCAGGGAGAATCCCGAAAAGCTCTCTCGCCCAATCAGGCCGAAGGCTGCCGTCAGCGCTCAAGATGGATACCTGTCGTTAAGGGCGTATAAAAACGCCCCTACCCTGGTTTATGAGGCGCTGTGCGCTGAACCTCCTGTGGTCTGACTGGGTAAACCTTGCGTATCGCGCGTGCCGCGCGGCGTCCTGGCGGCTCTCTGGCCAGTGGGAGTTCCCAGGAGGTTTACTGACCACGGACTGGTAACCCAGGATATGGGGCGTTTTTTCATTCCTAAATGTCGTACGCATCGGCATAGGCGGGACGAGAAAGCCTGTCCTCGGGAGGGTGCCGAGCGGTCCAGGGGCCCACAGCGCGAGACGTCCCTGACGTCGGATGTCTGTGTGCCCGCCTGCCCCGGCCCTTCTTCCCCTGGCCCTTGTTCGTCGCCTGCGTCGCCAGGGGCGTTCTTGCTTTCTCCTCCTCCTCCTCCTCCTCCTCCTCCTCGTCCTCCTCCTCCTCCTCCTCCTCGTATTTCTCATCGCCCTTCATTCGTCTCCACCTGCCGCTCCCTCTCCTCCTGTCCCTCGTCCGTCTGGTCTCCCCAGGCAGGAGCAGGCTTGAGACGGAGCTGTGGCCCAATCGGCCTAGCCAGGCGGCGCAGCCGACGAGAGCCACGTTATTTTACCAGACCGCTGCGTGGGACAGCCTGCTGCTGCTCCTGTTCCCAGGCTGACCCCCCCCCCGTGGCCGCTGCGACAGGAGCCGCGGCAAGGAGCACGCCGAGGACCGAGGCGTCCGACGTCCCGACTTCGGTTCTCGATGTGGCCCCCCAAACCCCTCGACCCTCCCGGCGGCCAGCCCTTCCTCCCGGCGTCGGGCGCCGAATGGAGAGAGGGAGGCGAGAGAGAGGTGGCGTCGAGCCATCGCCCCTTCTCGGCCCCTGGTCCTCGCTCCTCGCCTCCCCTCTCCCTCCCCTCCCCCCTCCTCCCCCTTCCTCCCTCCTCCCTTCCTCCTCCTCCCTCCCCCTTCCTCCCTCCCTCCCCTCCATCCCCCCTCCTCCCCCTTCCTCCCTCCTCCCCTCCTCCTTCTCGTGCTCGCCCTCGTCGCCCGACGTCCCTCGGCCCCGCGCCCGCGCGCAGGCGGAGGGCCCCGGAGAGGCCGCGCCGCCCGCGAAGGGCCAGAGGGCGGCAGAAGGCGTGCGGGGTCAGCGACTTCGTCCTCGACCTCGTGCTCGTCGTCCTCGTCGTCCTCGTCGTCCTCGACGTCGTCCTTGTCGTCGTCGTCGTCGTCGTCGTCGTCGTCGTCGTCGTCGTCCTCGTCGTCTTTGTCGTCGTCGTCCTCGTCCTCGTCGTCGTCCTCCTCGTCGGCGTCGTCGGCCTCGTTGTCGTTGTCGTCGTGGTCGTCGTTGTCGGTGGCGGCGGCGTCGTCGTCGTCGCCGCCCGCATCTCCAAACATGTTCGCGGTGTGGGACGCCACGAACGACGGGAGATGTGTGGCCGCTTTCGGCCCCAAAGGCCTCGCCAGGCCCCGGGATCATCAAGAAACGCTTTGGGATGACAGGGGTCCTGGGGAAGGCTTGGACTTCGGAGACACCATCGGACGACTGGGTCCTCGTGGTCCTAGACCTAGTCCTCGTCGTCGTCGTCGTCGTAGCCGTGATTCTGGTCCCCGTTTTTGTCGCGTTTGCCCTCGTCCTCGTCCTGCTCGCCCCCGCCTTGGTCGTCGGCGGAGGAGGATTCGGGCGAGGAAGCGGATAAGGAGAACAGCGCAGGAGGTGGAATGGGGAGACAGGGGAGGATGGGGAGGGCGGGTGCAGGAGGAAGAGGAGGGGGAGGAAGACCAGAGTGGACCCAGGATGCGTCAGCGGTGCTGGAACACACGCTGTCGTTCCAAGCCATCCCCGAACGAGTCCCCACAGTCCCGCTGGGATACGCACTCACGCGACACGCCCCAAGCGGCACGCGTGAAACACCAGAAGGCACGCGAGCAACCCCAGTCTATCTGAGAGAGACTTGGGCATCCAGGCCCCCAAAATTGTATCCAATAGTCAGTGTTGAGGATCTCACGCCTGGCGGCACGGTGGAAGATTGCACCAGATCGTGGAAGAACGCCGTCGTCCATACCAGAAAGGAAAGAGGCAGTGTGCGGCGGGCATCAGTGAAGTCCTGCTGCGGCATGGGGGGTAAGGTCGCATTTGCAACAAGAGAAGGAGGAGCCCAGCTGCCAGCCAATGCGTCTCTCGGGCACGAGGCGGGCACCGGAGGAGGAGGAGGAGGAGGAGGAGGAGGAGGAGGAGGAGGAGGAGGAGGAGGAGGAGGAGGAGGAGGAGGAGGAGGAGGAGGAGGAGGAGGAGGAGGAGGAGGAGGAGGGAGGAGGAGGGAGGAGGAGGAGGAGGAGGAGGAGGAGGCCGGAATGGCAAGTCAGCGCACGGGGGCGGACACGCAGCGGGCGCGGGGCGGGCACCGCGCGAAGGGCCGGGATCGCCACCCCGCGCGGCGGGGCGGGCACGAGGCTGGCACGGGGCGGGCACCAGGCGGCATTCGCAGCAGCCAGCCAATGATTATTTAGCGAGGCGAGCCAGAAACCCGTTGTGCAGCCACTGTTGTAGGACATGTGCGCGGCGCTGAGGCGGGGGCTTCATTCTTGAAAGGAATTGCCCTCCCTTGTGTGTGTGGCTGTTGAGCTGTCAAGCATCACGATCGTAGTTGGCGGACAGATCTCAGGCAACACGCCTGGTTTCAAGTCTGGTGGTGCGACCTAGAGGTACTATGCATCATCAAAAGGAATGGAGGTGAAGATGATGGTGACGACGGAACTCGTATTGAAGATGGTGGTGGTGACGGAGATGATGAGCATGATGATCATGATAATCATGAAGATGCTGAGGATGAAGATGACGATGATGATGACCATAGCGATGCCGATGAAGTTGGTGACGAAGGCGATGCCGATGATGATAACGAGGACGATACTGACGAAGTTGGGAATGATGATGAGGTTGACGATGATGATGATGATGATGATGATGATGATGATGATGATGATGATGATGATGATGATGATGGTAATGATGATTCTGATGATGATGATGACGATGCGATGATGACGATGATGATGAGGAGGAGGAGGTTGATAAAGCCGATGCTGGTGATGCTGGTGGTGATGTTTCTGATGATGATGGTGGTGATGATGACGCTGATGATGACTATGCTGATGATGATGTTGCCGATGATGACTATGAAGATGGTGGCGATGATGACGATGATGATGATGATGCTGCTGCTGCTGATGATGATGATGATGATGATGCGGGTGATGATGATGATGGCGATGATGATGATGATGATGTTGATGATGATGATGATGATGATGATGCTGTTGATGATGACGACTATGATGACGATGATGGTGCTGGTACTGAGTATGATGATGATGATGATGCTGGTGGTGATGATGAGTATGGTGGTAATTGTGATGCTGATGGTGGTGATGATGATGCTGATGATTTTGATAATGGTGACTATGATGATACTGATGATGCTGATGATGCTGATGCTGATGCTGGTAATGATGATGATGTTGATGATGATGATGTTGCTGCTGTTTATGCTGATGATGATGATGATGATGATGATGATGATGATGATGATGATGATGATGATGATCATGATGATCATGATGATGGCGATTGTGATGATACTGGTGATGGTACTGCTGCTGCTGACGAGTATGATGATGTTGATGATTAGGAGGAGGAGGAGGAGGATTATGATGATGGTGATGACGCTGCTGATGATGATGCTGCTGCTGCTGTTGATGATGATGATGATGATGATGATGATGAGGATGATGAGGATGATGGTCATCAGCATGCTAATGATGGTGATGCTGCTGATGCTGATGATGCTGACGCTAATGAGGAGGAGGAGGAGGAGGAAGAGGAGGAGGATGCAGAGGGAGGGTGGAGGAGGAAGTGGAGGAGGAGGAAGAAGGGTGGACGATGATGATGATGAAGAGGAGGAGGATAAGAAGAAGTAGGTAAAGGAGCAGCCGAGGAAGGAGGAGGAGTAGGAGGAGTAGGAGGAGGTGGAGGAGGAGGAGGAGGAGGAGTTGGAGGCGAGGGGCATCCTGGGGCCCTAGAGACCGCTGGATGCTTGGGGAGGTATCTGGGGATATTCGGTGCTTTGGGCTTTCCGAGGACCTGGAGACCTCTTGGGCGAGAGGGCGGAGCGGAGCAAGAGAAGGAAGGGAGGGGCGAGTGGGGAGGGATTAGGAAGCAGGAGCGGATGGACTGCTGCTGCTTGTGCCTCCCCCTGAGGTTTGATCCAGGTCCCCACAGGGCTTTTTAGAGAAGAGCTGCTGCTAGTGCTTTTGAACGCGGGCCGACTTGCACCCCAGCGGGGTGCCCTTGTTGGCGCACGGCCAGGGTTTCTGTTGATGGTATCCCTCTTGTCTTAAGGCTTTGATGGCGGATTGGTGCCTGAGGACAGCGGCAGCTTGTCGGTGAATGTCTGCGAACGTAGTGAAGTCAGTATCGGCGCGGGGGCATGTCATGCCAGGGCCTTCTGGGCTTGGCCTGGAGTGCCCACTGGTGTGTTCTCGTCGGTTGGGCTGGGCGTATCACTGCCCTTGGGCATGGCTAACATGTTTCAACCGTTTTCACCTTCCCTCATGTAGCTTCTCCATACCACGCCCCTCTTTGTTACCATTATTTCCTGCTTCTCCTCTCTCCCCCCTTCCCCAGTCCCCGCGAGAACGCGATCCAGCGGGCGCGGGAGCCCGCGTCGGGGAACGGGGAGTGGGGCGACAGAGAAGGGGGAGCAGCAGGGGGAGGAGCAGGATGTGGACGGGGAGGGGTATGGTGGCTCTCCTCCTCCTCCTCCTCCTCCTCCTCCTCCTCCTCCTCCTCCTCATACATCAGACAGTGGCCGACGGACGCATATCAGTTTTGTGCGACATCAGCGGACGTCCTGCAGCAGGAAACCAAAACGCAAGGGCCAGGGAAAGGCCACAGTGAGGGTGAGGCCGAAGGCCATGAGAGCGACCGCAAGCATTCAGTGCAGCTGCGCTCAGCTGACGCTGCCCCCATCGCAGTGCCTCAGGCTTTTCGAACCAGCGAGCGGTTCCGACATTTACTCAGGGAAGGTAGGCCTCCTCCTCCGCCGCCCACCGAGGCTTCTCCCCTCTTCCAACTCCATGGGCCACGCTTCCCTGAGTCCTATGTAGTGCACCTACCCCCCCCCGAACCCAAACGAAAAGGCAAGGGCCGAGGGGGGAAGGAAAGGGGTAGTGAGGAGAACGCGAGAGGGCACTAGTAAACGCGCGTGCTACCCTGCCCGCGGACCCCTACGTGGGGAGGTCGGTGCAGGTAGGGCCCGAGCGCCCCGTGGCGCCCGCGTCCCCCTGTCCAGAAAGTGACCACAGCTAGGCCGCACTGCAGTTTTTGAAGGCTCGCTGTGCTAGTCGTAGTCCAGTAGCCCCAGACAGGCCCGAGAGCTCGATCGATCGATCGATCCTCCTCCTCCACACCGTCCGTCGTCATTGTGACAAATTCTTCCTCGTCGCGCGATCTGACGTGTCGGCAGGGCGTTCCAGGCGTTTCGTGCGAGACTTCGCGCAGCACGTTGTCCAATGTTCAACATGTGTTCTTCCACAGCTCGCTCTTGCGTGCGCGCCGCGCGCATTCTGTTTAAACAGCTTCCAGCATCAGCAGCGCCAGCGGAAGGGTACCGCCGACCTGAACCCAAATGGAGACGGAGGAGCAGAAGGGTGAGATTTTACATAGGTGCGCCAGTCAACATCAAGAGGTAAGGGTTCCTTCTGGGAAGTGACCCGCTTACTGCTGCCGCCCCAGATCTTCGACCCTGGAGGTCCCCATGGGCCCCGAGAGGCCTCTGGAGGCTCCCGGGGCCCGATAAGGCTTAGACATATGCCGCAAATTGGCACGATCCTTTGTCCAGGGTCTTCGATGGTCGAGTGCACATCTATCTTTCTATGCAATTGCATTGTTGCCCAGAAGGTATCTGGTAGGTCTGGACCCCTTCCGCGGGACTGGTCTTCATCATGAGCCGTTTGATGACGGGTTGGGGCCCAGGAAGGGCCCCCAGAGGCCCAAAATTGTCAAAAACCTTTTGCGGCGTTTTTTTCCGCAACGCGGGGGGGTCTGGGAGGTTGGCGGCGAACCCGGGGGGGACGTGAGAAGTGGCGGGCCTTCTCAGAAGGCTCGGAAATCCCCAGGCCTTCTGTTGAAAGTTTTCTAAGCCTTCCCCGAAGATACAGAAAACCATTCAGACGGCCAGAGCGCTTCTGAGAAGCCCCGTCGCCTTCTGAGCGGGCCTTCTCCTCCTCAATCCCCCCCCCATCGCTCGCCGCCGAAAGCGGGGGAGACGCACTGCAGAACGCTGCCGCAAACTTCTGCCCGGACCCACCCGGGTCGAGAGCACAGCCCAGCGCGGAGGCGAACCACCCGTGTCCGATCGGCACCCATCCGCGGCAGCGCCCGCGCGCGCTCCGCAGGCGCTGCGGGCACGGCGAGGCCAAGGGCGGGCGGACCGGCCGCCAAGGACGCCCTGCTGCCCCCCCCGCCTTCCCTTTGCCTGCCCCTCGGCTGCGCGCGGAAGGCCACGAGCGACGAGCACCTCCGCGTCCAGGTCCTCGCGGTCTGGGCGTCTGCTTCCACCGGCCGCCCCGCGTGCACGGGCGTCGCGGCGGAGGGGTCTGGACCGCGAGGCTGTGGATGTGGACGTGCCCGCCAACGTCTCTGTGGCGGTGCGCCACAAGGGGCTGCCCCGCCTGCCCCGAGGAGGAGGAGGATGAAGAGGAGCGGAGGAGGAGGGGGGGGAGGAGGAGGAGGAGGAATAGGAGGAGGAGGAGGAGGAGGAGGAGGAGGAGGAGGAGGAGGAGGAGGAGGAGACTCAGGAGGAGACTCAGGAGAAGGAGGAGGAGGAGGAAAAGGAGGAGGACGAGGTGGAGGCCGAGGTTCCCAGATCGGCGTTCGAGGGTCAGTTGTTCGTTTTAATGCTGTTGTTGTTGTTGTTGAGCTTTCGCTCCTGAAGAGTAATGCTTTTATTGTTGATCCCCCTTTCCACCTGTTCTAACAGGGTTTTCAAATAGAAGCGCCCCCCTGCGGGGCTATGGCTTTCGTGTGTTTCTCCCCTGTTTTCATACTGCGCTCGTTTTTTTGTCTCGGATCAGCGGTCGATTCGGCTCGACTCCCCCGAGGTCTCAGTTGCAGTGTCGCTCCCACACAAGGTGGCGAACTCAAGCTCAGCGCGTCCCGCCTGCGTATCTTGAGAACCGCCGACTGCAGCTCATCGGCGCGCCAGAGAGAAAACGTTCGTGTGCGTGTAGGCCTGCAGGTGTGTAGGTGTGTGTGTGTGTGTGTGTGTGTGCGTGCGTGCGTGCGTGCGTGCGTGCGTGCGTGCGTGCGTGCGTGCGTGCGTGCGTGCGTGCGTGCGTGCGTGCGTGTCTGGCCGTGGCACGGGCCCTGAGGCTGCGAGCGGCGCGGCCCCCTCGGGCCGCGCGCCCAACGCGTTTAGCTCACCGCTGCGGCCAGCCTTGGCCCCGCCGCCTCCCTGAGCCCCCTTGCCCCCGCTCGCCGACGCCCGCGCCGCCCGCGCGCCCCCGCGCCGAGGGGGTGCGGCTGGGGTAGCCCCGCTGGACCCCTCTGGCCTTCTGATGTTCCAACCTACTATAGCCTTGATCACCCGAAAGAACTTCGAGCACCAGGAAAGTATAGAATCTGGAGTGTGTTTACTTACGTGTCGGGCTTCGGAGGCGGTACTCGTTCGGCACTGTTTCGATACTTCTCTGGGTGCTCGACAGTTGTTTTGGGATGAGGCCTCATAGTACGACGGGGGCAGCATAGCCCTGTGGACGCGCCTGTTCCGGGGCGTCCGGCGCCTCCGCGGCGGCGCTACCTGCTAGACAGCGAGGCCACGCGCACGCGCGCAGGTGCAGCCGCATGGACAGCACCCGCGAGCTCCAGGCCCTCCAGAAGCCCCCTCTCCGCCCTCAGCAGGGAGGAGCTCGTCGAACTCGCCAACCGATTGATATGTGCCGTCCAGGATCCCGCCCAGGCGCCGCCCAACAGCCCCAAGGACCCCAACGTCCCCGCGCGGCTGCTCCACCATCTCCTCACGGAGCGATGGATCGAGCTCGTCTCTTCGCCGCTCGGGGACGACGGCATCTCAGCAGCGTGGCGCGGCTCTGCCCCTGTCGACGGCCCCAGGGGCAGGTTTCCAGGGCTCTCCCGCCAGCCGCCCAGACAACCCAGACCCAGACCCCCGACGTCGTGATCCTTTCAAAACGTTGGTCCCAAGAGGTCTGCACCCGGAACCGGTTTTTCGTCCCGAGTCGATGTTGGACGGTCCCGAGGCCCGGTCAGGGCCCCCGGCGGCCGAAAACAGCGCAACATCTCGCGTCGTGCTTTAGTATCGCAGCGCGAAGGGGTCTGCGGCGCGGGCCCTGCGCCTGCGCGCGTCTTCGCCGCCATGGGCGAGGACGAGAGCCGCCAGCGGACCTTTGCGCACCTCCAATGCAAGGGGCCCGTGGCCGACCGGGGGGCGCCAAGGGGCGCGAGGGCCCGAAGCACCGCAGCGGGCCCACGCTCCTTCTCAGGCGCGTCTTCTTCCGCGACCTCCTGGGCGAGCCAGCCCAGAGCGTCACTGATCGAGTAGGGGATCGACCAATTAGATACTTGATGTGCCCCAGAATTGTCTTCGAGTCCACGAGCCATGCGTAGAACGCATCTGGGTCGAGTGTCGACGAGAGCAGTCCTCTCGTGGTAGGAATGAGTTCTGTAGTCGACCCCCCCTTCGAACCGAGCGCTGCGGCGCCCGCACCACGCAGCTGTTGGCGCCCTCCGCAGGTCCTCCCGCGGCTCGCCAGCGAAGGAGGGGTCCTGCGGCGCCCCCCGCGGCGCTGCGGGCCCTTTTGAGCCTCCGCCTCGGGCGCGCCAGGGGGGGCAGGTGGGCAGGCCTCGCGCCCCTCCACGGCGTCTCCGGCGCTCCGCCAGCCGTTAGGGCCAGCCGCTCCTCCTCTCCCAGCCATGCTCGCGAGCCAGCCAGCGGCGCCGCCTCGGGCGCTGCGCCAGAGGACCCCGCCGCGGACGCGCCCCCCCGGCCCTCTCCGCGGACCCGGGGGCCTCTCGCCAGGCCCGCCCGGTCACCCATCAGCGAACTCTTGCGGCACGACCTGGTGCTCGTGGTCCAGGGCTGGGTGCAGATGGGGGTTTCACCACAGGCTTGATGCTGGCGTGCCTTTCTGTAGCGCTCTACGATCGCCTACGGATCCAGGGCGCGACAGGGTGCTAACCAACCGGCGACCCACGTGCCCGACTCTGGGCAGCCCCGCGGGTACGCCCCAGCAGAAGCCTACCCGCCTGCCGACCTCCTCACGTGCGTCCAAAACATTCGGCAGATTCTCGGAAAGCTGGGCACGTGGCGCGAGTTCCTCATCCACGTTGCCCTTTCCGGCGAGCCGTTCTTCCACCCCGACCCGCGGCTCCTCGAGCCTTGATTCCTCTCCGCTTCGTTAGTGGCGGCTCTGTGGCCGCGAACAGAGGCGGGACCTCGCCCACCGCCTCTCCAGAGGGCGGCTCAGCGAGCTCGCACGCGCCCATGTGGGGAGCGGCCCGCCCAGACGACCCCCCCCCTCTCCCCTGGCCGCACGGGTGCAGCGGTGGGCAGCCCCCCCACCCATGGCACGCTCCGCCTGGCTCCCGCACGCGCGGCCAGTGTCCCGCGGCTTCCCGGTCCCACCCCGAAGCGCCCACCTGGCGTGGGAAGCCCCCCAGCACCTCACCCGACGAGACTGTCCTGGTGCGGCAGCGCGCCGCCAGACCTGTCAGCCTACGCAAGGGCACCGCTCCCATCCGCGAGCCAGCAGGACCCACAGGGGCGCTCCCATGTCCCGCGAGGCGGCCGCAGAGAAGGCCGCCGCGGCCAGCCCCCGGTTCCGCGGGGCAAGCCGCCGGCCCCAGCCAGGCCAGCCTCTGCCTGCCTTCTCCGGGGCGGCTGCCAACGGTCCACTCGGGCCCCACGACCGACGGCGCCACCGCCGCCGCCCGCGCTCACTGGGGCGCCGCAGCCAGCTCGCTTCGCCGCCCCCGCCGCCTCCGCCGCCACCTGCCGTCGGGCATCGGGGCGGCCGCGCCTCCGACGACCCCCACGGCCCCCCAGCCATGGGTGCCTGGCCGTCGGCCCGCAGCGGCGCGGCACCGGCCTCCGCTCAGCCCGCACCCAGCCCCGCGCCGCCGCCTCCCTCGCCGCCCAGCGGCATCGCAAGCAAGGCCGCTGGGCCAGCCCCTTGCTCCATGCCGCCGCCCTCCCCCCCGAAGCTGCCAGCCGCGCCCAGTGGCAGCGGCACTCCGGGCCCGCCGGCGCCCTGCGAGGCCCAGCGCACCGTGGCTGCCCAGGTCGCCTCGTGGATCGACGGGCAGTTCGAGGGCGCGGCCTACATTCGTACGCAGTGGAAGTGGCGCCTCTGACTGGCCCGCAACTGCGACCACCCCACACTCTCTGACAACCTGACCCCGTGTAACTTCCCAGTCGACTTCCTCTTGCCAGCTCGTCCACTCCATTCCACTCCCGCTTCTGCGGGCCGCACCCTCTCTGGCCCCCTCCGGTGGCAGGTCCACTGGCCTGTCAGAGAGTGCTGCGGCTCCCCGCGAGCGGCCCGCCTCGCGCCCGCACGCCAGGCGGGGCCGGCGGGCGCGGCGCAATAAGGCTCCAGAGACGGCGCTGCCTCTTCTCGTCCCACGCTTCCTGCGCTGCCTCGCGCCCCTCCCTCCCTTGGCCCCAGGCCGCTGCCCGCGCCTCGCTCGCCTGCGTCTCGCTCTTGCAGCTTGGAGCGAACTCCTTCTGCTGGCACACCCAGGTGTGCTGTTCGCCGCACCTCCCTCCTCCCCTCGTGCTGACGTATCGGCAGGTCCCTCGGTATGCGTGCCACCTCCCTGCCATCCACGCTTGGCTGTGCTGTGTGGCGTGCCTCCTCGGCTCCTGACGCCGCATCGGGCAGGGCCAGCGGCTGGCGCGCCACCCCTCGATGCCATCCGTGCCTGGATGTGCTGTACGGCGATACGTGCTGCAGGATCCACAGCGATCCGTGAGAAACCTGCCGCGTTCCCGCGCCTGGTACTGCCACTGACTCCGCCTCGTCGCCGCGCGCGAGTTCACTTCCGCTACAAAGTGTGTGTGTGTGTACCTGTCTCTTTCCATTTTTCTGCATAGTGGCATAAGTCGCATCAACGGCATCCCCGTTGTCATTGCTCCTCCGGCAGCGCAGCTGCTCTGCCTAGCCGCCGACGTACAAGGTGTGTGCGTGTGTGTAGGGGGCCACATGCGAACCCTACCCCTACCCCCCGCGATTTCTGAGGGGGAGGATGGGGTTCGCTTCGCTCGGGAGCTCCCCAGCGAAGCGACCCCCCCCCCCCTCAGAAATCGTGGGGGGCAGGGGTAGGGTTCGCATACGGCCCCCTAGAATGGTTGTGCGCGCGTGTGCGCCTGCTCGGAGCAGTGGTGCGCCGTGGATGAGCCCCGCGCCACCCCCGCCCGGTGGCCGCGCGAGGGCCCGGCACGCCCTCGCCCCGACACTGCCTGGCTCCGCCGCGTCGTTGCGCGCGAGGCCGCGGTAACCAAACAGGGTGTGCGCAGATGCCCCGACTGAGCTGATGGCCCAGA
The DNA here is from genome assembly GCA_963575745.1 of Prorocentrum cordatum. Classification (NCBI taxonomy): domain Eukaryota; class Dinophyceae; order Prorocentrales; family Prorocentraceae; genus Prorocentrum; species Prorocentrum cordatum. Next base: position 153,470 of record CAUYUJ010005102.1, on the reverse strand, counting down.
GATTTCGCCCATCAGCTGTAGCGGCGACGCATCTCCACGTGCGAGAGAGAACGCGCGTGGCGCGCGTGCGTGCGGTGCCCGCGAGGGCCCGCCCAAGGCGACCCGAGCGCGGCGGCCGAGGGCGCGAAGCTCCGAGCGGCCAGCGCTCTCCCGGTGCAGAGGAGCTCGCGGCTCGGGCGAGCAAAAAGTGACGATCGGAGGTGCGAGACGTGATGATGATGCTGATGATGATGGTGATGATGGTGATGATGGTGGTGGTGGCTGTGGTAATGGGGTGGCTGCTGATGATGATGATGGTGGTGATGAGGAAGATGAGGAGGAGGATGAAGAGGAGGAAGTTGCAGCGGAGGAGGATGAGGAGGAGAATGGGGGATGACGATGATGATGACAATAATGCTGATGATGATGATGACGATGATGATGATGATGATGATGATGATGATGATGATGATCATGATGATCATGATGATGAGGATGCCGATGATGACGATTATGATGATCATGATGATGAGGATGCCGATGATAATGATGATGATGCTGCTGATGATGATGATGATGATGATGATGCAGATGAGGATGATAATGATGATGATGATGATGATGATGATGATGATGATGATGATGATGATGATGATGATGATGATTGTGATGGTGATTGTGATGGTTATGGTGGTGGTGATGATGCTGATGCTGATGATGATGCTGATGATGATGATGATGATTATGATGATGGCGATGACGATGATGACGATAATGATGATGGTGATGATGATGAGGATGATGATGTTTATGATGCTGCTGCTGATGATGGTGATGGTGGTGGTGTGCTGCTGGCGATGATGATCATGCTGGTGGTGATGATGCAGACCAGTATTATGCTTATCATGAGGATCATGATGCTGATTGTGATGCTGCTGATGCTGATGATGATGACGGTGACGACGATGACGACGACCACGACGACGACGGCGGTGACGACGATTACGACGACGATGACGACGACCATGACGATGATGTTGACGATGATGTTGACGATGATGATGATGATGATGATGATGATGATGATGATGATGATGATGATGCTGATGATGATGATGATGATGTTGATAATGATCATGCTGATGATGGTGTTGGTGGTGATGATGATGTTGGTGTTGCTGTTGTTGATGAGGATGAAGATGATGATGATGATGATGATGATGATGATGATGATGATGATGGTGGTGGTGGTGATGATGATGATGATGATGATGGTGGTGGTTGTGGTGGTGATGATGATGGTGGTGGTGGTGGTGATGATGATTACGGTGGTGGTGGTCAGGTGAGGAGGAGGCGGAGGAGGAGGACAACGAGGAGAAGGAGAAGCTGCTGCTGCTGCTGAAGCTGGACTCAGAGAAGCAATCCGTGGTCCCTCACTTTGTGTATATACTGTGCTTTGGGAATGCCCCGATGGCCCCGGCGGTCGCAGAAGCGCACAGGCCCATGCGGCCCCACGGCAGGGCGAGGGCATCGGCCCTCCTTCCACAGGGGGCCCGGGCGCACCAGCAGCGAGCACTGGGGCGCCGTTGCTGCGTACGTGGGCGTTGGAAAAACCAGCGAGCCCCCCAGAAGAGGAGAGCGCGGAGAAGGGAGCAGCGGCGAGGCACGACAAGGGGCGACGAAGCGGGGGGCAGAAGGGGCCCGCGCTGGCGCATCACATGCCCTGCGTGTGTGCGAGCACTTGCCGCAGAGTTACATCGTGCGGGCCACTGCAGCCTACACAGTACACGCAAGCGGACTGGCGCAACTGCTCAGTGTTGACCCAGCGCATGTCGGCCGCGACATGTGTGGAGTTCGCGGAGGATGCGGGCGAAGACGACGCAATGTGGCTCACCTCCTATCTTCCTTGTTAATGAACCCCTGGATTTCCCGGCCGAGGTACCCCGGAGGGG
>CAUYUJ010005102.1:86539-146539 GCA_963575745.1 Prorocentrum cordatum | reverse complement strand
GGTCATTTCGCACATCCAGGCCATGGAAGCACTCAGTCCTGCTGCTCGGGTAGCTTTCGGGGGAAATTCCCCACCAACACCAGATATGGTAATACATTGCTGGTGCAACTGGTTTACCCGTGAGGTGTGCGCTCGGGATAGCCTTCGAATGGCAGCGGGATTCTCTTTCCTGCCGCTCCCAGTCGTCTCCCTTCTGGACTGTCATGTCCTTCCCTTGTCCACCCTTCCCTTTCTGGCCAGTGTCGCAGGCGATTTCTCTCTTCCCCAGTCCCCGAGCTCCCCCCCAAACAATTGGTCGCTCGGAGGAGACGGGGTACTCGCCGATACACCCCCAGAGGCCTAATCGGACGCGCCCCCGTCGACGATTGACGCCCCCTCCGCACTGTGGATCCCCAGGTCGTGCTCATTGCTGATGTTTTGACACATCGAAAACCCCACAATGCAGGGATTGGGATGTCGCACTGCCCCTCGTTGTAATCCCAGACATGCGACGTCCTGATTTCTTCGTGACGGCGTCCCCGGAAGTCCAGACCCTTTTCCTGGGGCCGGTTTTTCATCCTGAGTCGTTTCTTGACGGTCCCGGGGGCCGGCGAGGGCCCCCAGGGGCCGAAAATAGCGAAAAACCTCCCGTCCAGATTTTTTTCCGATGCGATCCTGTCTGGGATACTCTCCTCCTCCCCCCCCTGCGCTTCGACCCGGCACTCTCCATCCTTCCCGCCGGACTCCCCGCGGTGCCAGGGTTGGGCGTGCGCAGCTCGAGCACGTCCAGCCCACTGAGAGGGCCCCACGGCCCGACGGGCACTGGGAGAGGGGGAGAGTTCTGCAGGCTGCTCACGCAAAAGAAGCACATTTCGGGCAACAAGCTCTGGTCTTGCAGTGGCGAAGCCAGGCATCAGTATATAGTCGAACACCACATCTTGGCCGCTGCCTGTCTTGGGGGGCAGGACTTGCCCGCCCCCGCCGCGTGGTGTACAGGTTCGGTGTCTGCTCCCATCTCCTCCCTCACAACAAAAAAAGCACACTTCGGGGAACGAGCACCGACATAAACATAAAAACTCGGAGGTCCGCGCGGATTTCTCGGATCCGCGTTGGACCCCCACGGCGGCGCTTCCGGCGCCGCCCATGGCGCGCTCCGCGCGCCAGGGAGGGGGGCCCAGCGCCGGTCCGAGCAATCCGCACGGACCTCCGAGTTGTTATGTTTATGTCATTGTTCGTCCCCTTCGCATCGAACAAGAAGCCACCCTGCCAGCAGGTGCCCCGGGGAATATATGATTCCCCGACGGCTCGGGGACCCATTCGGAGAGTGCACCCCAGTGATTCTTTTGTCCGGGCTTTTTTATCTCATGTGTCGCGTGTACCTTGCGAGACAGTCATAAGGTGTGTTGTATTATCAGGAGTTTGTTCTGCGGCCCCGGGGAAGAGGATACCTCGGGCTCTTCTATGGCGAGGAGGTGTGAAGAGACGTGGGCGCGTAGAGGATATGGAGCGACGGCAGGGAGGCTCGTCAACGAGTCAACGACTGCTCCAGAGCACGAGCAGATCCAGCCTGCCTTCCGCGCTCATGAATCTCAGCTGGGGAGGTGCCCGCTCTTCAAGCCCGTGTACCAGCCCGAGTGCGATGTCAAGTACAGCGCGGCGACGGGCGTGTGCAGCGCACGCCCCGGGACGGGGTGGGCGGCCGCCGCTTGCCGCCTGCCGCCGCGGCTGCCTTCGAAGAACCATACGTCATCGACATAACACACTGTATCTCTTGGGTCGGCGTTGGACCTCTGGCGCTGCCCTTGGCGCGCCTTACGCGCCAAGGGGCCCAGCGCTGACAGGATAACTCCGCGCCTGTCTCCGGCAGTGGATTTTTGTTTTACCTCTTGGGTCTGTATGTTTCCATATTTCCTCATGCTGTCTCTAGGCTTGGCGCTGGAGGAAATTACGAGCTGTATCGTCTTCGTGGTGACCACAGAGCACGGTCTTCCCTTGCCCTACACTTCCTCCCCCTCTCCCTCCTCCTCCCCCTCATCTCTCGTGAGCTCCCGCGGGCGTACAAGAGGGGGGAGGAGGGAGCGACTCAGGAGGAGGGACCAGTGTCGTCGTTCGCTCCTCCGCCCTTCCGCCGTTGTCGCCTTCGCCGTCGCCCTCGCCCTCGAGCCACCGCCGCCGTCACCGCCGCCGCCGCCGCCCTCGCCGCCCGCGCCCTTGCTTTCTCCCTCGGCCCTCGTACTCGCCGCCGCTGGCGACGTCCTCCTCTCCTGAGATCCGACGTCGCGACAACATGGCAGCACCGTCGTCAAACATCTCCGTCGGAGCCCCAGGCCCCTTCTCCTGCGGCACGTCGCCTCGAGCTGGATCGACCTCCGAGAACCCCAGGGCCCGAATCTGGGTGACACCGCTCGGTGAGGCAGAACTTGCGATTCGTTCACCGCGCGAGGGGTGTCTGGTCCCTGAGGAGCTAACAATGTTTCGCCAATCGACTTCCGGGGATCAAGCCAGACAATTCGAGGTACATCTGCGTAAGTCGATGCGTCTCCGAACGCTCAACATTCTGAGATGCCCGGGTACTTTTGGAGAGCTCCTGGAAGCTCCAGCGCGAGTCGGAGTTGAGGGATAGGGAGATCCGTTATTGTTCGATGCCTCAGGGTTGAAGAACAATGTGTAAAAAGAAAAACGCGGTCACAGCAGTCCCGATCCCGTGCCTCCGCGTATTTTTCGGCGTCACTCCAATATACTTATATAGTATGTGCGTCGCCCCCCAGGGGCGACGCGCGCACCGAGAAATCTTGCAGTATATGCGTCGTAGTGGGTGTTTTCTGGCCACACCGCTCGGGAAACGATACGCTACAAGATGGGTATACCACATGTTCGGGCCGGGCGCGCGCCTCCCGAGGCGGGCATATAGTACTGGTATGTCTCTGTGCGTCACATATTTTTGCGCCCCCTGGCCCGCCTCTGCCCGTCTCCCCCTCCTCCTTTTCCTGAACCTCCTCCTCCTCCTCCTCGTCCTCCTCCTCCTCCTCGTCTCCTCGTCTCCTCCTCCTCCTCCTCCTCCTCCTCTCCTCCTCCCTCCTCCTCCTCTCCTCCTCCTCCTCCTCCTCTCCTCCTCCCTCCTCCTCCTCCTCCTCCTCCTCCCTCCTCCATCCTCCTCTCTCCTCCTCCTCCTCCTCCTCCTCCTCCTCCTCCTCTCCTCCTCCCTCCTCCTCCTCCTCCTCCTCGCCTCCTCCCCCTCCTCCTCCTTCTCCTCCTCCTCCTCCTCCTCCTCCCTCCTCCTCCTCTCCTCCTCCTCCTCCTCCGCCCGCCTCCTCCTCCTCCTCCTCCTCCTCCGCCCGCCTCTGGACCGTCCCCCCCCCCCCCTCCGTGGCCCGACGCAGCAGGGCCCCCGGGGGGCCGACCGCTCGAGGCAGGCGAGCCCGGGGAAGGGAGCGGCGGTTAGCGCCTCGCCGGAGACCGCCGGGGCTCTCCTTAGCCGTCCTCGCGCTGGCCCGAAGGTTTCGGGGGCGGCAGAGGGGGGGGGGACGACAAGGGGGGCCCTGACTCCGGGCCCGCCCTGCTTTGGCTTTTTTTCGAGAGCAGCAAAATTCTACAACTGGATTCTCCTCTGAATCTTAAGGGGAATGCTTCCAGATATGCTCCTGCACATCGCTGTTAGGTTGCTTTGCCGGGATAATTTTCCAACTTGAAATTGCATCGGAAATCCACTTATAAGAGGCCGAAGAAGTGGGGCGGAAAAATTGCTGCAGCCAACACAAAATATAGGGCGGAACAATCCACAGAAACAGCGACAGAAAAGCAGGGCGGAAGTTGGCATCAGCGGGGCTTGAAAAGTAAGGCGGGAATTCCAAGCCCCACTTACGAATTTCCCCAAAGTAGGGCGGATCCGGAGCCAGGGGGGGGATATCATGGCGCGGGCCATGAGACTTCCCTAGATTTCATGGCGTCTCTTCTTATTTCACTGCGTCCCTGGCCCCCCCCCCCTTGGGCCGCGCAAGTGCCGCCGGCCATGATTTGAGCTCCCCCCTCTTGGACGCCCCCCTCTTGGCCGCCCCCGAGATGTCGGGCATGTCCCTCCACAGGGGGGATCTTCAAAAAGAGTCCAAAAATAGTCGGGGGACGATCTGTTTTCGATTCTGTTTGGGGGTATGCTGGGACCATTTTTCGTTGTTCTTCCAGAAACCGCCTGCATCAAGCAGTGGCGAAGCGTCCTGGCGTGCCTATAGGCCTACTAAACAATGTTCTAAGAGCCTTTTGTGGTCTGCACGAGATGTTCTTCGAGCATTTCTGGCTGGGACGGTCTTGTTTTAGCACATCGGGCTTACGTTCTAAGAACATTGTTTCTCTTCTTAGAACATAAGCCCGATGTGCTACAACAAGACCGTCCCAGCCAGAAATGTTCCAAGAACACTTCGTGCAGACCACCAAAGGCTCTTAGAACATTGTTCAGTAGGCCTATAGAAATGCCGGGACGGTCGGTCCCTGCTCAGCAGGAGGGCCTGCCCGACCCAGCGCTGGCCGCCGCAGCCGCCGCCGACCGCCGCGCCGCGCCCGCAGGCGGCTCGGGGCGCCGAGCGCGCCGCCCTCGCCGCCCGCGCTGCCGCGGGGCGCGCAGGCCCCGCGCCTGTCGCAGCAGGCGGCCGACAGGCCCCGCTGCCGCCCGGCGGTGTGCCGCCGACGGCGGCTCGCTGCCGCCCGGCGGGCGCCGACGCTGCCGCCGCCGTATCCGCGCCAGGAGGCTCTCTGCGGCCAGGGGCTTTGGCGCAGCGTGCCGCGCCGCCGGTTCTGGCTCTCCACGCCTCGGCGTGGCACACTCCCCTATCGGTCGTCGAAGGCGGGTGTTTGGGGGCTCTCGGGTTCCCTTCCGCTTGAGGCGCCTTCCTGCTTCAAGGGTCGGGTGGCTTCACCTGTTCTGTCCTCCTAGGGGGGCGGACGGAACCCAATGTACTGTCAACGCCTTCGTACTTCATGTTTCTACCTACTTCTCCCGACCGATGGGTACCCATGTCCCAGCCTCAAAGAGTCAGCGTCTCAAGACACGACCGACCGATGGGTACCCGACCGATGGGTACCCATGTCCAGACACGCAAAGCAAGAATTCCGGACCGTATGCCTCCCGCATGGGGCTCTCGCAGATGAGGTGGGACGATCGTGCCCTATCGCCGCTGCATCGGCGATGCGGCGCAATGTGGAGCCCGATTTTCTCCACGCCGACGGCAACGATGCATCGCTGACAGCGGATATGCATCGGTCACGTTGGCGCTACCATCGGATCCCATCGACTCGGAATCCATTTCGGACGCCTCTGCTGCCGACGTCGGCGCCGATGCCGCCGCCGTCGTCGGCGCCAAGAGGCGCCGGTAAAATCAGCTACCTGAGCTGATTCGCTGAGCCCCCCGCCCTTTGCTGTCCCCCCTTCCGTCCCACCCAGTCCGTAAGTCCTTCCATGCTTGTTCCGCTTGCGCTCCTCGTGCGCCCAGGCATTGTTTTGGGGGGGGTCTAAACGGGGCTTCTCTTTTCATTTCGCCGTCCTGATGGCATTAGCTTGACGCTTGACTGCACTCTCCTTCGGACCCCTTCAGGCGCGCCAGACGGCGTGCTGTTCCTTTTTCTGGCATCCTTGTTCGGGCCCTCCTGGAGGGGTTCCTCGTCGCCGCGGCTGGGTCCGCCTCGAGCTTCCGTGTCGTGACGCGCTCGGGGAGAAGTCTGGGAGAACGTTTCTGGAATGGTGCGGGAGACGCGCCATAGAATGGGTTTCCTGAATACGTTCCGCTCGTACTTCATCAAGGATCGCTCGGCGCATGATTTTTGAAAGCCCATCTCTTCCATTACACTTTGTGCCGACTGCCGTGTTTTCTGCCAGTCTCCAAGAGAAAGGAGGCGGATGAGGAGGAGGAGGAGGAGAAAGAAGAAGAAGAGGAAGGAGGAGGAGGAGGAGGAGAAAGAAGAAGAAGAGGGAGGAGGAGGAGGAGGAGGAGGAGGAGGAGGAGGAGGAGGAGGAGGATGTCCAGACCTCGAAAACAGTCATGGACGGGCGTCTCGCCTTGCTCTCGGCCTCGGCGGGCCGCTCCTCGGGCCTCTCGGGGGGGGCCCACCCGACAGACATCCGCCCCCGGACGCGAGGCCGCCTCTGGGCGTCAGGGCCCACGCCGCCCGTCGCTCCACAGTACGTCACCACCCACCAAACCACCCCAACCCAACCCGAAGGCTCAGATTTACACTCGATTTCCAGTGGGGGGGGGGGTCCGGGAACATCGAAAAAACACGTATGGAGCCCATACCCCCCCCAACCCGAAATTCGGGTCTTCGGGTTGGGTTGGGGTGGTCTGGTAGGTAGTCAGTACGACGCAGGAGGTCTGGGGCGTGCGCTGATGATCGGCAGTCGCGCGCGCGCCACGCCCAGCGCCTCGGGCGGACGGCGGGCCCGCCGGGGGGTCGCGGCGCTCCGCGGCGGAGGGGCTTCCCGAGAGGCCGTTTGGGGGCCTCTGGGCGTGCCTGGGAGCACGTCTAATAGGCCCCGCGTGCGGGCCGCGTCCCTGGACTTTCTGGCGCCTCGGACAAACTCCTCCTCCTCCTCCTCCTCCGCCTCCTCCTGCTCCTCCCTCTTCTTCTTCTTCTTCTTCTTCTTCCTCCTCCTCCTCCTCCTCCTCCTCCTCCTCCCTCCTCCTCCTCCCCCCTCCTCCTCTCCTCCTCCTCCTCCTCCTCCTCCTCCTCCTCCTCCTTGTCCTCCTCCTCCTCCTCCTCCTCCTCCTCCTCCTCTTCCTCCTCCTCCTCCTCCCTAAAGCGGCCGGAGGCCAGTTTCGGGCGTTGGGGCCGTCAGAACTGATTGGGGACGGAAGCCTGGCCCTCGGGACGAGTTCGAGAGGGCCAGGGGGGCGCGGCTCGAGAAGTCGAGGCGGCGCATGCCACGCCCGAGTCGTGGGGCCACCCCTGGGCGCCTCTTTCCAGGGGGGCGCCCCGCCTGCCAGGGGTCGGGGAGATAGCCTCTCTGCATCGGCGGGGGGGGGGGGGCGCAAGGCCGGCCGCATGGGCGGCGGAAGGAATGCGCGGCCGGGGCGACGCCTCCGCCGGGCACTGGCGGAAGGTCGGTGGAAGCTGGCGGAAGTAGAAGACGGTCGGGAGTCCCAGACATCCGCGCGCTGTAAAGAAAACACGGCGGGAGGTTTTTCGCTAGGGTCGGCCTCCATGAGGGGCCCCTGCTGGGCCTCGGGAGCGTAAAAAAAACTACTTGGGATGATCAACGGGTTCTGGGGAAGGTCCAGACCTCTTGGGGTCGACGTTGTGAAAAAATCATGACGTCGGGGGTCTGGGATTTTGGATTCGCGTCTCGCTGCACCGATTCTGGCTTGGCACGCCTCGGCGCAACACGCTATCCACGGCGTCCACGTGCCGAGCTAATTGTTCCAAGCCTCCCACCCCGCGAAGCGGAGCGGCACGCTATCCGTTTGCAAGGCATAGCGTGTCGCGGGGGCCGCCGCCGCGACACGCTAAGCACACGATCCCGACCGTGCGCGCTCCCACTATATGGCAACACGGTTCCAGGCTTTCGGCTGGCGCGCATCCGTGCCTGCTTTGCGCGCTGGCTTGCGTTTCACGATGCACAAAGCGTTTGCTCTACACATTTCCCTTCAATGAAGAGCATACCTGCCAGCGGGGACCCCAACGAGGAAGCTAGTATAGAGGCCTCGTGGCCGTGCCGCCGATCCGGGACGCTCTGGGACGCTCCGTGCGAACTCGTCCTGTCAGTCCTGTTGAATAGTTTGTGAACTTGTCTTGAGGAGGCATGAGGGAGGATAAGGGGGGAGGAGGAGGAGCAGAGGGAAAATGAGGAGGAGGAGGAGGAGGAGGAGGAGGAGGAGGAGGAGGGGGAGGAGGGGGAGGAGGATGATGGCTGTTGGCAGTTGCCTTAAGCATGATGTGTTCAATGGGATGTTTGTGTCGTGTCCGTCTGCTCCGGCCCTGGCCCTGGCCCAGGCTCTGGCCCTGCCAGCCCCCCCGGCCCTGGCTGGCCCCCGGCCCCCGCTTCGGCCCCGGCCCTGGCCCCGGCCCCAGCTCCGGCCCCACCTGGTCCCGGCCCCGGGCTCCGGCCCCAGGCCACGGCCCCGAGCCCCGGCTCCGGCCGCGGCCCCATCCATGTGGCCCTGCGGCCTCCACCCGTCCCCCGAAGGCTCGACACGGCCCCCCCCCGCTCCTCCAGAGCGAAACCAGGCCCCCCCCCCGAAAGCGGGACATAGGCTGAAGGATTGAGGCCTCTTGGGGATTAGGGTCCTCAGGGGGCTCCGAGCGCAGTTGGAGCCGTCTTGTGGTCCTCGTCGGGCCTCTTGGAGGTATGTCGGAAGCTATCTTGAGCCATCTTCGGCTCTCTTGAGCCGCCGTGGAGGCCATCTTGGAGCATCGGAGGCCCTCTTGAAGCCATCTTGGGGGAAGAAGGACCCTCTGACACCTCGCGGCCCCCGCCGAAACACCTCAGGGAGGGGAGGGGGTACCCCCTTCCCATAAGAGAACAGGGCTTTGGAAGAGGAAAGAAAGAACTTGCTAGACCACCTTAGCCCAAGGGGCTGATGGGATAATGCGCGCACACTTCTTCATCGGCCTCACCAGCACCAGCGTTATCCTCATCACCTCATCGTCGTCGTCGTCTTCGTTCTCGTCGTCGTCGTCATCATCGTCGTTGTCGTCGTCATCATCATCGTCAGCCATCATCGTTAGCATCACCACAAGTATCATCATCAGCAGCATCATCATCAGCACCATCACCATCAGCATCATCGTCATCGTCAAAGTTATAGTTTTCGCCGTTGTCGACAACCTCGTCATCAGCCGCCGCCATCCTCATGATCACTCGCCCGCCGGAGTCCAGGATCCAATCATATGATAAGGGTCCTTGCGTCGTTGCAGTGTTTGAGGACGTCAAATGGTTTTCTCTTGGGGATATACCCCTCTTATTCTGAGCCTCCAGTGTGCTACGCTTGGGTTCTGTAGCCTTTTTCTGGCTCAAGCCATGTTCGTGATCAGTTGGACGCTACTTCCTCCACCTCAGCCATGAGTTACGGCTACGGCTACGGCTATGCTGGGTGGTTTCCACCAGGTTATGGTTACGGTGGATATTGTGGAAAAGGTTTTGGCAAGGGCCACAAAGGCAAGGACAGGGGCAAGGAGATGCTGAGGGGCGACCCCGAGCTCAAGGTGTGGGTCGGGGGGATTCCCGAGTCACTGAAGTGGAAGGAGCTGCAGACTCACATGGAGCAGGCTGGGAAGACAAAATGGGTGGAGGTCTTCGCCGGAAAGGGAAAAGGCACCGCGGCTGTGGTATATGCCACCGCCGAGGAAGCAGCTAAAGCTGTTGCCACACTGAATGGTTCCACTGTCGGAGGGGGCGTAATCGAGGTGGACAAGTGGGTCAAACTGCCGAAGCCCGAGGAGAGCGCGGCCCCGGATGCGGCGACTGCAAAGGCGAGTTCTTGAACGGCTGAATGATTTGGCATGCCGGCCATTATGTTTAAGTGCTCTGTGCATGTTTACCCGCCTATTGTACAAAGAGGAGTGGGGTTGGCCTGTCCGCTCGTGTTGACGTGGGCCCCCATGCTCCGCTTTAGGCGTGACTCCCACTTGAAGCTCTGGCGTCGTACAGAAATCAGCGGTCTCACAGAGAAGTATGACCATGCATTTGCCCCGTGTCCGCCTTCCGAGTCGGCGGCGCTGGAGGGCAGAAGTAGGAAGAGGGTGATGATGCTGACGATGATGACGATGAGGAGGAGGAGGAGGAGGAGGAGGAGGAGGAGGAGGAGGAGGAGGGGGAGGGTAACGAGGGAGGATAGAGCAGGCCACAGGGAGCAAGCACACGGAGCGCCCCTGGAAAGGGCAGCGGCGTCCATCAGGACACCCTCGACGCGCCGAGGAGAGCCTCGGAGTTCTGCGCACGCTGCCCCCTGGGCAGCGAACGGCAAAGGGATCCCCGTCCGGGTGGGAGGCACGGGGCGTCGGCCCTCTTGGAGCCGGCGGAGGCAGAACGGCGGTTGGGCCGCCGCCAGAAGGTGGGCGGGGTGCCTCCTCCTCCTCCTTCCTCCTCCCTCCTCCTCCTCCTCCTCCTCCTCCGCCTCTCCTCCCTCCTCCTCCCTCCTCCTCTCCTCCTCCCTCCTCCCTTCTCCCTCCTCCCTCCTCCCTCCTCCTTCTCCTCCTCCTCCTCCTCCTCCTGGGCGGGAGGGCGGCGGGAGTGAGAGTGGGGCGTCGGGGGCCATGAGTAAGAGAGCAACGGGAGGAAGATGCAGAGCAAAGCAAGCGTCTGCGCGCACCGCATCGCGCACGTGTAGGAGGAGCTCCAGGAGTGTGAGTGGGGCGTCGGCTCTTTTTTTTGGTGTCCAGGGGTCAGGATCGGCCACTGGGGGGCGAGGAGTCGAGCGCCTCACCGCTGGCGCGAGGGGCAAGGACAGCTCTGGCTCGGGAGGGGCAGCCTCGCGTTCTTCGCGGCTGGGCTCTCCACCCCGGGAGTGCTCTGCCATCGGGGCTCTTGCAGGACGAGGGGGCCCAGCCATCCGACGTCACTGTCTTTGTTTTCGCGACGCGGGGCCGGGCCCCCCAGGATGAGCATGAGCGAGGGACGCCGAACGGTGTTACACTGTCCCTGTGTGTGCGTGGGCGAAGTGGGACTCCGAGGCCCAGATGATGCTTGCTTGTTGTGTGTTGTTTCTTGGTGTTGTTGTTGTTTGTTTGGTTGGCTGGTTCGTTATGTGTATGACTACTTGTTTGTTTGTGTGTTTGCTTGATGTTTGTTTGATTGCTTGTTTGTTTGCCTGGTTGTTTTGAGTGTTGTGTGTTATTTGTTGTTGGTGTTGTTGCCATTGCTGCTGCTATTGTTGTTGTTGGCGCTGTTGTTGTCGTTGCTATTGTTGTTGGTGTTGGTGTTGGTGTTTTCGTTGCTGTTGTTGTTGCTGCTGCTGCTGCTGCTGCTGTTGTTGTTGTTGTTGTTGTTGTTGTTGTTGTTGTTGTTGTTGTTGTTGAATTCTAATTACTGAAGAATAATTATTGTTGATCCCCCCCCTCCGGCGGACATTGTATTTTTTCAATTGAAGTGCCCCTTCCGGGGCTCGCACCCTGTTTTTTATCAGGGAAAGTCGTGGGCATCAAACTGCGTTGTTGGCCCCCCGGACAACAACAACAACGGCTCCCGCCTGATACTTCCTCCAAATTTACTCAGGACCCCCGCCCCCGCCTGGGACTTCCTCGCAGTTTACTCAGGCGGAGGCGCTCCCGCCTGAGACTTATAAAATACTCCGGACCCCCGCCCTCTCCTGCCTCCTCCCTCCTCCCTCCTGTTTCTCCTCTCTCCTTCCTCGTCCCTCCTCCAAACTCCCTCCTCCCTCCATTCCTCCCCCCTCTCTCTTTCTCTCCCTCTCTCTCTCTCTCTCTCCCTCTAAATCGTCCTCCCCCCTCCGCGTCCCGTCCCTCCTAGCATCTTCCCTCCTCCCTCGTCCCTCCCTGCTCCCTTCCCTCCTCCCTCGTCCCTCCGCCCGCCCTTCCAAAGAGAAATAATCCCCCTAAAGGGGGTACGTTCGAATACTAAGAGGGCGGGTATCGAGGGTGTGCCTCGTGATTCATTCAGGATTCACCCTTTAGTCACCCGCCCGCCAGGTTTCGCCCGCCCGATCCGCCTGTTACAGCCCGCCCGTTCGCTCTCTTGGCATCTCGCCCGCCCGCTTTAAGCCACCGCCCGCCCGACCCGCCAGCGAGGGTCCGCCGCCCGACCCGTCCGTTGGCGTCCGCCCGCCCCGCCAGCCCGACTCGCCCCTCAGAGTCCGCCGCTCGACCCGTCTGTCTGGTTCGTCCGTTTGTTTACCTCCTCTTGTGCCCCCCTCCCCTCCTGCTAACCTCTTTCGTCCTCCATCCATCCTCCCCCCCTTGCCCCTTCCCTCCTCCCTCCCTCCCCCCACTCTTTTCCTCCTCGCTCTCCCTTCCTCCTTCCCCCTGTTCTTCCTGTTTTAGGGGCTGCGCCAACTACACGTGGCGAGTAAAAAAGATATACCCCCAAAGGGGTATGACCGAAGACGAAGAGGGTGGGTATCGAGGGTTTGGGATTTACATATTGAGTGACGCGCGCGCATATAAGAGCGATCAGCCTTAATATGATTGTTGTTGTTGTTGTTGCTGCTGTTGTTGTTGTTGTTGTTGTTGAACATTATTTATTCTAAAGAATAATTATTGTTGGGCCCCCTGGTGCGCGCCCCCCCTGCGCCGCCTAGGCCGCAGCTACATTTTCATCATTTTCGTGAGGAAGCCTCAGAAAAGAGGGTGTGTACAGGATCCGGTTGTTTTGTTGTAATCCGCTTTCCCTTGCAAAAAACAATAGAAAATGACATTTCTTGTTCTAATATAATCAAATTTCAAGAATCCCTTGCAAAAAATAAGGTAAAGTGGACATTCGCGCGCGCAAGACGAAATCCTTCCAAAACCTTAGTGTTCGGAGCGATTTTAACATAAAAACATCAAAAAACCAATGGTTTTTCAACAAAAAATTGTCAAAATCTCATCCCGCGCGCTCTTGCGGATTCGTAGGAAACCCAACACTTTTTAAACATTTCTGTCAAACGGGCTTTTGCGAGCAACTTTTTCGAACTTCTGCGACAACGGTTGCGCACCTGCCAGGGCCATCATCCCTGTCAAATAATACCATGCGGGACACATTCGTTTTTTCTTCGCGCGCGCACGCCGTCGTCGTCGGCCGCGGGGCCCTGAATAGTAGCCACGGTCGTCCGCATGCCACGAAGTGAAGTGTCCGAACGTCATAGGGCGGGAAGCTGGGTGTGGGTGGTGGCGAAGAGTCGTTTGGAAATTTGGTAGAGCTTGAACCGGCCCCCCCACAAAGTGGGGGTATTGCCCGCCTCCTATGAAAACCCTGGCACTGGTGAGAACGGAGTGTCCCCACGTGCTAGTAATTGTTGTTGTTGTTGTTGTTGTTGTTGTTGTTGTTGTTGTTGTTGTTGTTGTTGTTGTTGTTATCGTTGATGTTGTCGTTGTTGTTGTTGTTGCTGTTGTTGTCGTTGTTGTTGTTGTTGTTGTTGTTGGTGGTGTTGGTGTTGTTGTTGTTGTTGTTGTTGTTGTTGTTGTTGTCGTTGTTGTTGTTGTTGTTGCTGTTGTTGCTGTTGTTGTTGTCGTCGTTGTGATTTTGGTCGTCCCCCCCCCACGACCCCCCCGCGACTCACCCGCGACGCACCCCCGACGCACCCCCTCGACCGCCCATTCACGCTTGTCCGCAATTGGCGGGGTGCTGCGCGATGGTTCCTCCGTTCGGGGCCCTTCTTGGTGACGACCCCCTCGGGTCGGGCCTGGTCGCTGCCCCAGTTGGGCCGCGCCATTTTCGGAGCAGCTTCCTGTTGACATACCAGGAGGAGGAGGAGGAGGAGGAGGAGGAGGAGGAGGAGGGCTCGAGGAGGAGGAGGAGGGCTCGAGGAGGAGGAGGAGGAGGAGGGCTCGAGGAGGAGGAGGAGGGCTCGAGGAGGAGGAGGGCGTCGAGGAAGAGGAGGGCTCGAGGAGGAGGAGGAGGAGGACGAGGAGGAGGCCGCCCGCTGCGCAGAGCCTTCCGCCCGACCTGTGCGAGAGTCGCCACGAAGTCTGGCTCGGGCCGGCCAGGACTTCGAGGAGATCCGGCCGTGCCGACGAGGGGGTGCCCCCCCCCCCCCCGGCAGCTGAGGAGAGACCCAAGAGTCGAGGTCCCCCCTCGTCCAATCCCCGCTCTGACAAGTACGGGAAATGTGTGGTGTGTTTTTGGTCGCATGAAGTATGGATCCAGTGCGGGAGCTTTTGGCGGCCGCCCGCCTCCTTCTCAATGCTCCTCCTTCAAGATTATGATTGTGCAACAGTTCCGTTGGTTCACGGTGTTGAAGTCCCAGAAATGGCGTTCCGGCACGGTTCGGGATCCTCAAGACGCAACAGTCAGGTTGATCCGTGGCGTGGGAATCCCGAGCAATGTTTTGGCATGCTTCAGGGTCTTCGCATGGGTGTCTTTCAACGAGGCAGTTCCCTCAGTGGAAATGAACCGTTGAGGGGCCCACGAAGAGGGAGCTTGGAGGGAGGGCTCATTATTCCAACATTGTTGAACTATTCTTGGGTTTACACTGGTTCTCCTCCTCCTCCTCCTCCTCCTCCTCCTCCTCCCCCTCCTCCTCTTCCTCCTCTGTCTTGATCTTCCTCTCCCTCCTCCCCTCTCCTTCCCTTCCTTCCCTCCTCCCTTCCTCCTCTCCTCCTCCTCTCCTCTCCTCCTCCTCCTCCTCCCCTCTCCTCCTCTCTCCCTCCCCTCCTCCTCTTCCTCCTCTGTCTTGATCCTCGTCTTCGTTCTCCCCCCCTGCTCGATCCCAGATCCTCGATCCTCCTCGTCGATCCCCTCCTCGACCCTCGGTCCTCGACCCTCGGCCCTCGGCCCCCTGTTCTCGACACATCCCCTCGATAACCAGCCCCGCTGCCCGCCCGGTCCTCGACCCTCCTCCCTGGCCTGCCCCCCCCCCCTCGGGGGCGGCAAAGAGGGGGGTGATGACTAGGGGGGGGGGGATATCATGGCGTGGGCCATGATATTTCCCCAGATTTCATGGCGCCTCTTCTTATTTCATTACGTTCCTGGCCCCCCGCTGGGCCGCGCACATGCCGCCGGTCATGATTTGCACCCCCCCCTCTTGGACACCCCCCTCTTGGCCGCTCCCGACCCCCCGAGATCGGACGCTGCGGACAAACTGCAATACCGCGGCGAATCACGACCGGAGCCCTGGACCCCCTCTTCCTGCGGCATTTTGTTCCCGAGCCGGGTCGATGTGTCATGGGGCCCCGTGCCCCGGGCGACAACGCCCGAACGTAGGAAAAAGGACACAGAGATGGCAACGCCCAGATCTCGGGGTCGATCCTGCCCCTGGGAGGGAGGAGGGACCTCCCTCGCTGGCGGGGGCGGCACATGAGCGCCCAGCCCGGCCGTGCTTGACACCGTCGAACGTCGTCGTCCATCGCTCGATCAAACCTCGATCAGGCCTCGATCCTCGAGCTTCGATCCTCGATCCATCGAGCAGACCTCGAGCCATCCGCAGATCGATCCAGACCTCGAGCCTCGAGCCTCGGCCCTCGAGCCCCACGGGGCCCGCCCCCCCCGCGGGGCCCTCCCCGGCGGCAGGGTGCGGAGCCTCGCCGCCGAGGTGGCGAAGCTGCCCGTCCCGCAGCAGCGGGCGCCCCCCGCCGGGGGGGGGGGGGCGGTCGGAGCCGCCCTCCGCCGTCGGACGGCCGCGGCGGCGGACGACCGACGGCGGCGGCAGGCCCCATAGAGCTCAGACGGCATGTTTTTTGGGGGTTTTCAAGCTCTGGGGCCCCTCGTCGGGTCCCCCGGGGCCGCCAAGGACGGATCCCAGGCGCACCCCCGAGGAAGGGGTCAGGCGCGCTGGGGCCGCGGGCCGAAGCGATCGGATCGGAGGATGTCTGGGGCTGTGGCGGCTGACGGAGGCGGCGGCCGACGACGGCGGCGGCTGAAGAAGGCGAGGACGATGGCGGCGACGGACGATGGCGGGAGGATGGCAGGATGACGGAGGGAGAGAAGGGATGGATGAGGGAGGGAGAGGGGCGGATGCGGGAGGAGGGGGAGAAAGGGGAGGAGGGGGAGGAGAAGGAGGAGGAGGAGAGGAGGAGGAGGAGGAGGAGGAGGAGGAAGAGGAGGAGGAGGAGAAGAGGAGAGGGAGGAGAGGAGAGGAGGAGGAGGAGGAGGAGGAGGAGGAGGAGGAGGAGGAGGAGGAGGAGGAGGAGGAGGAGGGAGGAGAGGAGGAGGAGGAGGAGGAGGAGGAGGAGGAGGAGGAGGAGGAGGAGGAGGTGGAGGAGGAGGAGGAGGAGGGGGACGAGGGGAGGAGGAGGAGGAGGAGGAGGAGGCGGAAGAGGAGAACTTTTTGTGTACAGCCAATCCGCATTAGTAATAAGGATGGGCATCCTTCCCAAGGGTACCCTTGCATCCTTGCCTCCTCGGTCCATCCTTGGCCACTTTCGTTGGCCGCGATCCGCTCGAACAGCTTCGAATTGGGCGTCCAAGGCCCTTGTATCCTTTCGCGCATCCTTCTGATACGGGCCGACTGTACTTGTTCATCGTCTCGCCCTCCTGCTTTTCCTCCTCATCCTCCTCCTGCTCGTCCTCCTCCTCCTCCTCCTCTTCCTCCTCCTCCTCCTTCTCCTCCTCCCCCTCCTCCTCCTCTCCCGCGTCCTCCTCCAGAGTGGATGAGGGAGGAGTGAACGAGGGATGCAGGTGCAGGGGGGAGGATGAGGTGAAGGAGGAGGACGATGAGGGGGGCGACGGCGAGGATGTGATGCAGGAGAGCGGTTTTGACAAGGGCCGGGGCGGGGAAGGCGCACGCCTGGTCCGCGCCGGGTCCGAGCTGGGTCCAGGCCAGGTCCGGCGGGCCGGGCCGGGATGCCGGATCTGGGCCGGGTCCAGGTTGTGTTTGGTCCGCGCTGGGTCCGGGCTGGGTCTGGGCCGGGCCAGGGCCGAGGCCGGTCCGGAGGTTCAGGTGTTCGGCCAGTAGCAATCGATGGCTGGTCTCACGATGCCTCCAAGACGGCCCAAAGACGGGCCAAGATGAGCTCAAGATCGGTTCCGACGGGGGAGGGGCACTAGAAAGCAGGAGCAAGCACGGAGGAGTGCTGAATGGGGGCTGAGGAAGGGGGATTGACGTGAAGACTCGCGGGATGGAGTGGATCAGGAATGTGGGGGATGGGGAGATCTGTGACGGAGTCGGGAGCGAGGACGGCTGGGGCGGCGAGCGGAGGAAGTGGGAGCAGCAGGGAGGGCAGGAAGGGAGGGATCGGGGGAAGGGGGGGGCAAGGGGGAGAGAGGGAGGCAACGGAAGGATGAGGAGGAGAAGGAAAAAGACGACCACCACGACGACGACGAGGAGGAGGCGGAGGGAGGAAGCAAGGAAGGAGGGAGGGAGAGAGGGAGGGAGCAGACAGAAGGAGGAGGAGAGGAAGGAGGAGGAGGAGGGGTGCAAGCGGGCGGGGACGCAAAGATCGCGGTCCGCCCCCCGTGCCTGCCGCGTCCTCCCTTCCATCCCCATCTCTTTCGTGGCCGACGTTCGCTTCCCTTCTCCGTCCCTCCCCTTCCCCGTCGCCTCCCGACGTGCGCATAGGGCCGCGCCTTGCTCGCGCACGCGCGTGAGTCCAGACATCCGAGCAGCATGGTGAGGGACGGGGTTGTCCCTCACCGTGGGTCGGCTCACCGTGAACGGGTCCAGTACGGCAGGGAGCCATATGCAACCCCATCCAAACGATGATGATGATGTTCATGATGCTACTCGTTGTGACACTTGGAAAAGGTGGCTCTGCTCTTGCTTCGGGTATCGAACAGTGGCGTGCCCATGTGATCTATGGCAAGCAAAATGAGAGGCGATGGTAACGAGTGGATGGGCGTGCCTGCGTTTTGTTGTGTACGTGTAGAGTCAACAAGAGTGCCGCAGTATGTGTGCAGCAAACGGCACCGAGGCGGAAACGCCACCATGTTCGCGCGCCGTGCGAACACGAGCCCCGGAGGGTTCAGCGCCTCCAGCTCGAGTAGCACGAGCCCCGAAGGGTACAGCGCTACTGGCACGCGCCCCGAAGCGTTCAGCGCTGGGCGACTGCGAGCACGAGCACCAGAGGGTTCAGCGCCCCCAGTTGAAGTAGCGGTAGCCATGGAAGGTTCCGCGCGAATGACACGAGCCCCGGAATATTCAGCGCCAGGTGACTGAGAGCACGAGCCCCGAAGGGCCCCCAGCTTGTAGCACGAGACCCGGAAGGTTCAGCACTTCTGGCACGAGCCCAAGGGGGTCAGCGCCGTGGTTTTCGCCCACCGTGGACAGACCTGGATATGGAAAGACCCACAGCACGAGCCCCGAAAGGTTCGGCGCCGGGCCACTACGAGCACGAGCCCCGGAGGGCTCGGCGCCCCCAGCTCGAGTAGCATGAGCCCCTGAGGGTTCAGCGCTACTGACACGAGCCCCGGACGATTCAGCGAGGGCTCAGCGCTCCCAGCTCATTGCCCTCACCCTCATCCTCATCCTCCTCATCCTGCCTTCATCTCGTCCGTAGCCATTTTGGCTCAAGCACGTGTCTGGGCTCTGGCCGCCCGCGCCGCTGCGGCAGAGCGCTTCCCGCCCGCGCCCCCAGCCGCCTGCCGTCCTCCTCCTCCTCCTCCTCCTCCTCCTCCTCCTCCTCCTCCTCCTAGGGGTTCGTTCGCTCCTCCTCCTCCTCCTCCTCCTCCTCCTCCTCCTACCTCCTACCTCCTGGCTCCTCCGATCATCCCCGCCCCGCCTGCCGCGGGCGCCGCTTGATGGTGGACGAAAGCAAGGGGTACTACCTGGCCTGCCTGCGCGCCAGGAGCGTGTCCTTGTTGCAGTTCCCGCAGTCGCTGAGCGTGTTAGGTCGCCGGGCGCACTTGGACAACTTCGACGCCACAGCTGGCAATCTGTGGACCTTCAAGCCAGTGGGCAGCAAGGCGTTGGCACGGCGGGACGCTGGGCGGCTGCGTGGCACGTCGGACGGTGCAGAGTCGAAGCGGTACGTGCTGTCTTGCACCAACGTCGATGAAGACGCCAAGGTGGCGTCCTACCTCGGCCCGAACTTGTCCATAGTGCAATCGCTTGAAAAGGCGCAAATATGGACCTGCACCGTGATGCCAGAGGACAGGAGACGGCGCGCCCCGGTCGTAGACGGTGAGGCCTTGTTGCAGATCCGGACCTTCTCGGCCGAGGGCCCGAGCTTGGTGCTCTGCGCGCACGAGCATCCCCCCACCTCATGAAAGCGACAAGCCTAGGAATAATCGGTGTTGCTTCACACTCGCCCCCTCCGATCCTTCCATCTAGCATCCGTCTCACAAAGTTCTAGAACTCGACTTGTCCCTCCCTTCTTACAACCTGCATACCTACAGCGCCCTCCGCAGCGTCGCATGCAGTAGCGACACGTGCCGATGCATGCGAAGTTTCGGCCACCGTCAGTTGCATGCGATTGTATATTGCAGGATGGTTCGTATAGAGCTCTTGGTTTGCCTGCTGACACCGTCGTTTCACACCCCGGCGAATGCCGCGGTATGGTGGGACATGTCCAGGCCAAGTCCCAAGTCCACGGGCCAGGTCGCTGGGCCGGATCTGGGCCGTGTCCGGACTGGGCCCGTCGCTGGGTGGACGCTGGGTCGGGGACGCCTTGTCAACACCTTTCTGAGACGCATGGGGGAGGAGGAGGAGGAGGAGGAGGAGGAGGAGGAGGAGGAGGAGAGGAGGAGGGAGGAGGGCGGAGGAGGAGGAGGAGGAGGAGGAGGAGGAGGAGGAGGAGGGAGGAGGAGGAGGAGAGGAGGAGGAGGAGGAGGAGGAGGAGGAGGAGGAGGAGGAGGAGGAGGAGGAGGAGGAGGGGAGGGAGGAGGAGGGAGGAGGAGGGAGGAGGAGGAGAGGAGGAGGAGGAGGAGGAGGAGGCGGAGGAGGAGGAGGAGGAGGAGGGAGGAGGAGGGAGGGAGGAGGGAGGAGGGAGGAGGGAGGAGGGAGGAGGGAGGAGGGAGGAGGAGGGAGGAGGAGGAGGAGAGGAGGAGGAGGAGGAGGAGGAGGAGGAGGAGGAGGAGGAGGGAGGAGGAGGAGGAGGAGGAGAGAGGAGGAGGAGGAGGAGGAGGGAGGAGGAGGAGGGAGGAGGGAGGAGGGAGGAGGGAGGGAGGAGGAGGAGGGAGGAGGAGGGAGGAGGAGGGAGGAGGAGGGAGGAGGAGGGAGGAGGAGGGAGGAGGAGGAGGAGGAGGAGGAGGAGGAGGAGGAGGAGGAGGAGGAGGAGGAGGAGGAGGGGAGGGGGATGGGGGGGGGAGGGGGAGGGGGAGGGGGAGGGGGAGGAGGAGGAGGAGGAGGAGGAGGAGGAGGAGGAGGAGGAGGAGGAGGAGGAGGAGGAGGAGGAGGAGGAGGAGGAGGCCCCCGCCCACTAGTCATCCTCTTCCCCATGCCATCCTTACATTGCACCACTCTTCCGGATCATCATTTCCCCTCTTTGACATTCGACGCCTTCGGTGATCGCCTTCAAACCAACCTCCTGTCCGTTGCTGTCGTCTTCCTCTCCAGTCGAATTGGTTTCTGCATGTCTTCCTGATTCTCCTCTGTGTGTGCCTTTCTCGAGGGCGAATGGAAGAAGAAGATGCTCCTGTACCACCCGGACAAGAGGCAGGGGCAGGGAAAGGTTACTGATACGGACAGAGACTTCGCAACGCAGGCTTGCCGAGAGAAAGAGAGAGAGAGAGAGACCATCGTGGCCTGCCTTGCTCTCCTTCGATTCCTGCAGCGCCCCCCCGATCTGGTGGAGCAAGACATCGCGTAAGCATGAACTCTCGGAGATCCGCGCGGATTTCTCGGGTCGGCGCTGAACGCCCCCTGGCGGCGATGGGGAGCGTCGTGGGGAACCAGCGGCTTGCCCGATGGAGACAAAGGTGGAACCCCTTCTTCCGACGTCGCGTTTTGTTTTCAACATGGATCAGCGTGGACTCCTGGGCCGGAAGTCTAGACCACTTTGTTTACGTCTCTCTCTCTCTCTCTATGTTTTTTTCCTTCTTGTGGCTGCAACACCAGCGTGCATGTCAACCGAATTCTGGCAAGCTCTTTCTCAGCGTCCTTTCGGAGAGATCCTATTCATTGCGCTTGGCTTTCACCGCCCGCCTTTGCTGTCCTCCCGTCCCTTGGCGGCTGCCTGAGCCGCAGGAGCTCATTTCTTTTTGCTTGAGGCATGACGGGCGTCATGGCCCCCGCTCCCCCCCCCACCCCTGTGACGTAACGCCCCCCCCCCCCCCAGTGCGCTCTGGGCACGGGCGCTGCCGCCGTGCGCATTGGGATCCGCGTATGTGTCCGCGTAGGAATCCGCATAGGAGTCTTGTCCGCAGTCGTCGTCGTCGTCGTCGTCGTCGTCGTCGTCGTCGTCGTCGTCGTCGTCGTCGTCGCTCGTGGCGTCGTCCCTCGTGGCTCGTCGTTCGTCGCTCATCGTCGTCTTGCGCGCGGACGCGGCTGGAGCCTGTTTTTTGTTCCGGGCCGACGACGGCAATCATCAGGGGGGGTGGAGGGGGTCGATGACGTCACGTTTCGCGCCGCGGCGTCTGGGAATGCCCAGGAATGGCAGAAAGGACGGGTAGCACCAGCATGTAGGTGGCGATCTGCACCACAACGCCTGTGTACACCACAGTGCCTGCGTGCACCACAGCGCCTGTGTACACCACACCGCGTATGTACACCACAGCAACCGCGTGCAACACAGCGTCAGTTGGTGCCACCGTGCCTGCAGGCACAACATCTCTGGTGTACACCACAGCGCCTGCGTACACCACATCAGCCGTGCGCATCACAGCGCCAGTGTACACCACAATGCTTGCGTGCATTGCAGTGCCCGTGTGCACCACGGTGCCTGCGTGCACCGCAGCAACCGTGTGCAACGCAGCACAATTGCTGCATATAGAATGTTAGAAAGAATCCTTATGACAAAATGGAGCGCTTGTGGATTCCACAGAAAAATAAAACAAAACAATCCTTATGGACAAAGGAGCGCCGCTGGAATCTACGAGTCCTCCCGAGTCCGCCCGCACCGCCGTAACGCCTCCCATCTGCGTCCAGGAGGCTCCAGCTAAATTGGCCGTCCGAGAACCAAATGGACCGATTCAATAGACATTCGCGGTGCACGCTGAGATGCGCACGTGCGCTGTAGCGCCAACCCGCACGACAGGGGGTACGTAAGGAGGAGGAACAGGAGGAGGAGGAGGAGGTGGAGGAAGAGGGAGGGGGGAAGAACGTCGCATTCGATTATCAGCATTTTCCTGGCGTGGCGTTTAGTTGTCCGCAGCAGATCCTCACATACATGCTCCTTCCATCTTTCCTATGCACGCAGGCACTGTGGTGTACACCAGCGCTGCGTTGCACGCGGATGTTGTGGTGTAGACAGGCGGCGTGGCGTGCACAGGCGTTGCGGTGCACGCAAGCATTGTGTGGTGTACACAGGCGCTGTGTTGCACGTGGTTGCTGTGGTGTACACATGTACACCGGCGCTGTAGTGTACGCAAGCACTGTGGTGTACACAGGCGCTGCGTTGCACACGGTTGTTGCAGTGTACGCAGGCGCTATGGTGTACACGCGCGCTGTGGTGCACGCGAGCGTTGTGGTCTACACAGGCGCAGTGGGGCAGATCGCCACCTACATGAAGCTCGCGTCGTCGTCGTCGTCGTCGCGTCATGCGCGCAGGCGCGGCTGTGGTGCCGGAGCCACACGGCGGGGGGGGGCGTTACGTCATACCCCCGCCGCCACCCCCCCCCCATGACGCCCGTCATCGCCGAACACCAAGAGACGCGCTCCAGAGACCGGCAGAGGCGATGCAGGCGCGGACCGATGAGGCCACGCGCGCACGCCACGGCAGGACACGGCATCGGTGCTGTGGCTTCCTGGCCAGGCCAGGAGGGCGTCTCCGCAGGTGCAGGGCTCGGGGTGGGCGTGCCCAGGATCGGCAGGGCGGCGGTCTCGCGGAGGAGTGGAAACAGGATCGGCGACCGTGGGCTCCGAGGGCGTCCCCCTGTCTTTGACGCGGCAGTCTCGAGGTGCAGAAGCGGCCAGCGCCGCGGCCAGTCTTCGCTGGTGGGGCCCTGAGGCGCTACAGCATCCTGGTTTCTCAAACAGTCCCCGTTTACGGGGCCCTGACTCGCGCGCTCCAGTGTTAGCCCCGGCAGCTGCACGGATGTGAGAAGTCGGCCCTGCCCGGCATCCCACCCGTGCCGTTCTGGAAGGCGCGCCCAGATTGGGATGGGCGTGGTAAGGCGCCAGGCTGCGGCGCAGACAGCATGTTGGAGCAGCCCGCTAGTCATCTCGAGCCAAAGCGGCCACGGTTCTTCTCGGGAGGAAGCAGGGTCGCGGCGGCTACCTCGCAGGCGCTGGCCGCCTCTCTGGCGGCGTCTGCCTACCCATTCGTCGGTGTGCCTCCCCCCCTTCAAGAATGACCAAACAGTTGCATAGGCGCGTAATCGTAAACTTTTAAAGGTCAGCGCCGATATCTCAGGTCGGCGCTGGATCCCCCTGGCAGGGCCTTCGGCGCCGCCCCTGGCAGGGGGGCCCATCGCCGGTCAAGGAAAACCGCGCGGACATTCGAAAGTTTATGCTTACGTGCTGATGTGATTGTTTGGCCATTTTCGAAGGTGTAAGCACGCCGACGAAACCTCTACGTAAAGGTCTTTAGTTTTGATCGCACCCCCTGTTTCTCTTGGCTTTGGCGGGGATTTATCTCCGCCCCTCCTCCTGCTCCTCCTCCTCATACACGTCCTCCTCCTTCTCCTCCTCCTCCTCCTCCTCTTCCTCCTCCTCCTTCTTCTCTACCCCTTCTCCTCCTCCTCCTCCTTCTCCTCCTCCTCCTCCTCCTGCTCCGCCTCCTCCTCGTCCTCCTCCTGCTCCTCTTCGTGGTCGTTATCGTCGTCGTTCGTCGTCGTCGTCGTCGTTGTCGTCGCGGCGGAGGTGATCTTTCCTCTATTGGTGGGCGGGCTGGGTGGGCTGGATAATGTTGGGGGGGTCTTTTTTCCCGAGGGAATAATCCATTTTATGCTATCTTACACGCGAGAAGATGCGTGAGCATCGGCTTGTGCGAATTGCAATATGAATCAGTGATTGTGGTTGTAGTCGTGGTTATAATCGTGATTACAATCGTGATTGCGGTCGTGATTGTAGTCGTAATCGTAGCCATGGTTGTGGTTGTCATCGTAGTCGTATCGTAGTCGTAGTCGTAATCGTCGTCGCGGCGGAGATTCTTTCCCTCTATTGTTGGGCCGGTTGGATCATGTTGTGTGTGTGCTTTTCCTGGGGAGAGCTGCTCCAAGGCTACCTACCCTGCACGACAGAGGAGATGTGAGCACGTTGGCAAGAGCACTGATCGACGCGTTCTTCGCCGAAGGTGTTGCTCACAATACCTCCGCCTTCCTCTCGTCGTCGTCGTTCTTGTGCGGCGGGTGCCGCGGAGATGTCATGACTTTCCGCAATGGTGATGCCCCAAATGCGTCAAGAGGGGCGGCGACAAGAGAATGAGTTTCCATTGTTTTGTGTGCGGGGCGGTGTGAAGACGCGCAGAGGCCAGGCGGACCTTCGGAAGCTTACGCTCGTGGACGTGTGCTCTTCTGCTCCTTCCCCCCCGCCTCTCTCCCCGCCTCTCTCCCTTCTGCTGCCGCGCCCCTGTGCTGCTCCTCCTGCCCCTCTCGTGGCACTGCCGCTCCTCCTCCTGCTCGGCCCCCCCCCCCCCCCCGGCAGAGCTTCTTCCGCTCGGGAGGCAGCGAGTCGAGCAGTGCACAGTCCGCGGACCCTGGGCTCCTCGATGCGCTGACTCCTGCTCGGCCCCCTCCCCCTCCCTCCCTCCCTCCCCCGACGTCATTCGGGGGCAGAGCTGGTCCTGCCAGCGGTTGTGGCCCCACCATTCTCGGGGAAGCGCGAGACTCGTGTTTGCCACATTTCGGGCTTGCCTCAGGTTCTGACGGTCGTGGGTTGATGTTCAACGGTCCAGTGTTCGTGGGGTGTTTGCAGTGGGCGCTCGCGTCAACTTCCAGGCTAAATCCTGCCATTTCTCTGATTGCCCGTTGGGCAGATTCAATTCCCCCCAACCGAGTCTTATGTTTCTCCGTCGTGTCAAGGACACCCGTACATCCCATAAGGTGTGGGCTGCACGGGTTTTGGGGCAGTCTCGGCGTGAGCAGAGCAGCTCACTGGAGCTGCCCGCGCACTGCCCATGCTCATTGCCCCCCCCCCGACAAGATATTCATGGAGATCAAGCGCAAGATCGACAGCATGGCTGAGAAGAGGAAGGGCTCGGCGCGTGCGCAGACAGCGACCTGAGCCACACCCGACTCGCCATCAGGTGCGGTCCCGTAGAATGCTTCCATGCCTCCCAACCAAGTTGGGTCCGAGTGGAAGGGGTCGGAGAGTCGCGCCGCCCCTCGCCGATACATCGGCGATGCGGCCGGATGCGGAGCCCGGTTTCCTCCACGCCGGCTGCGCCGATGCATCGCCGACGTCACCGGTGATTGCCGGTGCATCGGGGATGTATCGGCGATGCATCGGCGACGCGGTGCGATCTTCTTTTTGTTTTATCTCCTCGGACCCGATTTGGGAGGCATCGAACGCTCCTCCCCCCCGCCGAGGGCGAACCCGTCGCGAGCGGGGGGGCGACATCTCTCCGAGCCCAGCAGAGCTGAGCGCTGTCTTTGGTCACTCTCTGACTGCTCTCGGTTTCTCCCTGCGTTTGCCGCCTGCATGGACGGGCAGCCGACGGTCGATCATCGGAGGAGGGCCAGCTGAGACCACGGCCTGGACATGCTCGCGCGGAGAACAGAAGACACGACGGAAGGTCTCTGAACGCGTTGGGCCTCCAGGGGCCCTCGCTGGGCCTCAGGGCTTTCGGAAAGCGACTCGGGATGAAACGTCTGCCCTGGGTCTGGTTGTCCCAAAAGGGGGTCCAGCTACAAGAGGGTGGTGCAATAGATTTGTAGGTTGCAATAGATTTGGGGCGTGCAATACATTCCGGACCGCAGATGCATTGCTGGATTTTCGATTGCAATACGCGATACATCAGTTGCAATACAATGCAATCTAATCCTCCAGCGCAGTACATTTGCAACACAGTTGCCCAACATCTATTTCACCACCCCCTTTCAGCTGGACCCCCTTTTTGGGTCAACCAAACAAGGAAGCAGAAGGACGAGGACAAAGAAGCAGGTATTCGAGAGAGGAGGGGGGAGGAGGATGAGGATGAGGAGGAGGAGGCGGAGGAGCAGGAGGAGGAGGAGGGGGGAGGAGGAGGAGGAGGAGACGGAGGAGGAGGAGAGGAGAGGAGGAGGAGGAGGAGGCGGAGG
The DNA here is from genome assembly GCA_963575745.1 of Prorocentrum cordatum. NCBI lineage: Eukaryota > Dinophyceae > Prorocentrales > Prorocentraceae > Prorocentrum > Prorocentrum cordatum. Next base: position 120,711 of record CAUYUJ010005102.1, on the reverse strand, counting down.
AGGAGGGAGGAGGAGGAGGAGGAGGAGGAGGAGGAGGAGGAGGGAGGAGGAGGAGGAGGAGGAGGAGGAGGAGGAGGAGGAGGAGGAGGAGGAGGAGGAGGAGGAGGAGGAGGCGGAGGAGGAGGAGGAGGAGGAGGGGAGGAGGAGGAGGAGGAGGAGGAGGAGGAGGAGGAGGAGGAGGAGGAGAGAGGAGGAGGAGGAGGAGGAGGAGGAGGAGGAGGAGGAGGAGGAGAGGAGGAGGAGGAGGAGGAGGAGGAGGAGGAGGAGGAGGAGGAGGAGGAGGAGGAGGAGGAGGAGGAGGAGGAGGGGAGGAGGAGGAGGAGGAGGGGAGGAGGGAGGAGGAGGAGGAGGAGGGGAGGGAGGAGGAGGAGGAGGAGGAGGAGGGGGAGGAGGAGGAGGAGGGGGAGGAGGAGGAGGAGGAGGAGGAGGAGGAGGAGGAGGGGGAGGGGGAGGGGGAGGAGCTCCCTGGGGGGGGAGCCCGGGACCTCCGGGGAGCCCGTGCTGAAAAAGCCTCGACATCGGACGTGTGGGCCCATGCGCGCCTTCTTCCCGGGCGGACCCCGGCCGTGGCGGCGAGCAGCCTCCCCGGGCGCCCCGCCCCCAAAGACAGATGGAGGGGATGGGGCAGCGCGGGGGAGCTCCCAGAGGAGGGGGAGAACAGCGCGAGGGGAGGGGATAGGGCGCAGGGGAGGGGGAGAAAAGCGCGAGGGGAGGGGAGGCACCCAAGAGAACGGGGGGAACGCGAGAGGGGAGGGGGAGAGCGCGAGGGGAGCGCGCCAGAAAAGAGAGTGGACGGGGCAGCGCGAGGGGAGGGGCAGGCGAAGCAGAGGGGACGGGGCAGCGCCCCCGCCGCGGTCGCGACGGCACCGGCCCTCCTCCGAGCCGTGCGCGCCTCGGGGCACATATGCCGCCAGGGGTCCGACGGGTCCCCTCGCCGGCAGGGAGCGAGATCCGAGCCCTGCCTTCGCCGGTCCACGACTCAGGCAACTTGATGTCAGGAGCGAAAAAAGGACGTACACGTACATGAATCCACGCTGGTTTCGAGAGTTCGCGCTGCGCGAATGTTTGTATCACGCGGCAGGTCTCGCGGGTCAGAGGGCCGTGTTCATGTACATAGCTGGGCGCGTACGTCCTTTGTGGGCTCCCCATGATGGGCGGCCGGGGCAGGATTCGAGGTCCGTCGAACACGTGGCGGAATCGAAAACGGGCCTCGCCTCCATCCATGCCGCAGAGTCGACGGCTGGTGGGGGTGGGGCTCGAATGTCGCCACCTACCTCAGAGTTGCCCGAGGGCGGAGCCGGCCCGCAGCGTGCCGTGCACTTCCGGTCGGGTGCCAGCTGCTGTCGGAGGCGCAGCCGCGGCGGCAGTGCCGTGTTTTTTTTTTTGTTTCCCCGGCGTTGCGCGGTGGGGAGACGGTGCTCTCAGGGGCCACGTCAGCGGGGGCTAGGCCGAGGGGGGTGCATTGACCCGCAATCGCCCACGGATCGCCGATGCCAGCGGGGGCCTGACAGCCCACCCTGCCCAGGGAACGCATCGGGGGCCCATCGCCGATCCATCGGCGATGCATCGCCAACTCCAGCTCGATGTTTCCCGCCCTGAGCCGGTCCCCCCCAAACGTTGCCCCTCACGCTCGCGTGGGTGCGGCAGTAACTTCGCGGCTGGGGAAAAGTTGCCTGGCGAAGGAGGACTCAAGCATATGCAGCTGTGTGCACCGTCGTTGTATGCACCGCACTCGGAGGAGCTCCGTATAGGACCACGGAACGTGTGAGGGGTGTGCCAAAAATCTGCGCGGTGTGCGCATGCGACAGCAGCCACTGGGGCTGTCGGTGGAGCTCCCTATGGGGCCACGGAACGTATGAGGGGTGTGCCGAAGTAGGCGCGGTGGGCGCATGCGAACGCAGCCATTGGGGCCGTCGGTGGAGCTCCCGATGGGGCCACGGAACGTATGAGGGGCGTGCCAAAATGGGTGCGGTGGGCGCATGCGAACGCAGCCACTGGGGCCGTCGGTGGAGCTCCCTATGGCGCCGCGACAGGTGTGAGGGGTGTGCCAAAATGGGTGCGGTGGGCGCATGCGAACGCAGCCACAGGGGCCGTCGGTGTAGCTCCCTGTGGGGCCACGGAGCGTTTGAGTGGTGTGCCAAAAATTTGTGCGGTGGGCGCATGCGAACGCAGCCACGGGGGCCGTCGGTGGAGCTCCCTGTGGGTCCACGGACCGTGTGAGAGGGGTGCCAAAATGGGTGCGCGGTGGGCGTATGCGAACGCAACGATTGTGGCTGTCGGTGAAGCTCCCTCTGGATTTGTGAAACGTGCGAGGGTTGTGCCAAAATGGGTGCGGTGGGCGCATGCGAACGCAGCCACAGGGGCCGTCGGTGGAGTTGCCTGTGGGGCCACGGAGCGTGGGTGGCGTGTGCCAAAGATTGGTGCGGTGGGCCTATGCGAACGCAGCCACCGGGGCCGTCGGTGTAGCTTCCCTGTGGGGCCATGGAGCGTGTGAGAGGGGTGCCGAGATCGGCGCGGTGGGCGCATGCGACCGCAGCCACTCGGGCCTTCGGTGGAGCTGCCTGTGGGGGCAGGAAGCGCTGCGTTGAGTGGGGGGGGCAGGAAGCGATGTGATCAGGCAGGCGGGGGACGAGGAAGAGGAGGAGAGGAGAGGAGAGGAGAGGAGGTGGGACGAAGGGCGCTGTCTCTTCAAAACGAGGACCCAACACCACATGACGGTTGCGAAGAACGGCGTGCCAGCGGAGGCATGAGTGAGAGAAAGTCTGGGGCGGTCGCGGTGCAGCTCTACAGCTCGTTGTGGTCGACCCGGTCGCCCAGAGATCCTTGTGCACTTGAGGAGCGAACGTTTCTGCTTTTCCGATCGGCTGCCGGCTGAGGCTCGCTCGGCCTCTCATGGCGGCCTTGCGGTGTTGACGTTTTCGATCTCGGTAGGAGCAGCGGGTTTCTCTAGCAGCGAGAGGCATGCGGAGCGGAGCGACATGAAGCGAGCCACCGTGGGGTAATTTATCGAGTTTGCGGCCCCTCCTGAATTGTGATCCCTTCATCGCCGAAGCCTTGCGCAATCTCCCATTCTAATTTCTAATGCGTCCGATCCCCGCCCATCCCCCACGAGGCTGAGGAGAGAGGTTCGAGGCACTTGGTTAAAAAACGTCAAACAGTAAGAGAGAGGGAGAGAAACATATGGACAGACGAGCGGCAATACATGGCAATTGAGCGCGTGAGCAGCCGTGCGTACGCACATTCAGAACGCGACGACGATAAACATCTGATCATGCAGGAGCCGCGAGGAAATGAGATGCTGGTGGATACCAGGATGATTTTGACGACGGTGATGGTGACAACGAAGAAGATGTCAGCAGCATTGATTAAGTAGTGTTTACATGTCTCGCACTGCGACTCGATGCGACACCATGCGACGCAACGTTGGGTGATGCGAGAATGACGGTGGCAGTGATGACACTTGCGCTGTATCGTGATCATCATGGTTCGCCGTTCCGAAAGAGATCCTCCTTTGCCTTCTGTGCATTCTGTCTAGTGTATTCCGTGTGGGGGGGGTGGGCAGCGGTCGCAAGGTCAGGGCGGAGGTGTTGGAATAGATGCGGCGTTCCATACTAGTTAGATCCATTTAGCTTGTCTGACCATGTATAGTCTTAATCCCTTGGATGCCTGCTAGGCGGAACCGTTTTGGTGGCCTCAGCGTATCATTTCTCAGCCCACGCGGTATGGAGACCCGGCGGATTCATTGTTTGTCTATCATAGGTAACAGAAGTATGTCGCTTGGATCTCTTCCAAGAGCATTCCATAGCTTCGCACGGGCCCCAGAATTGACGATTTGCTGTTACCCTTTGCGGAGGAAACGCATTCGGATTGTCAATGCTAGATACATAAATCTGCTCATCGCCAAGTCGTCAGAACACAGCATGCTCGGATCCATCGCAGACGGCCCGACAGCGATCATGCTACATCTACTTTTGCCTCATCGCGGGCTGTTTTATGGCACCTCACAGGTGACCTTGTGGTGAACAATTCGTGACGCTTGCTGGCATACTGCTCCCGTAGTCTGCTCGGAACAGCGCAACTGCGGCGACATCCGTTCCAGCCTGCCGTGCAGTCCTGGAACGCCCACCGCTCTTTGCAACATCAGCGCCCGTGCCGGCTAGAGGCAACAAACACACCGACGGTGAGCCCCCCTCGCCCCCGATCTTCAAGGTCGATGGGGAGGCGTCGGGCCCTTCTCAATTAGTGGGTGCTCGTTCCGCAGCGCTGCGCACTCCCTTCCGGGCGCGGTCGTCTACCGACTTTGCGTTGCGCTGTGTCGGGGGGGGGCCCTTTCGGCACTTTGGTTGATGGGCGTTTGTTTCGCAGACGGCGTGCTCGTCTGCCTTCTCGATCAAGGGGGGGCCCAGGGCGCCCGTCATGCCACGTGCCTTGCAGACTGGAGAAGGTTTGTTCTACAGGTTGTAAAGCCTAGAAAAGGCAATCAGCCAACCGACAACTAACCGACGACAGCGACGGCGACGGACCGACCGACCGACCGACGACAACGGACCGACCGGCCGACCGACCGACCGACCAACCGACGACGACGACAACCACGACCGACCGACCGACCGACTGACAGTGCCGACGATGACGCCGACCCACGACAACTACGGACCGACAGACCAATGACGACCGACCAACCGACCGACTGATCGATGACGACGACCGACCGGCTCGCCGACAGACGCGCCGACCGACCGACCGACAGGAGACCCCCCCGTAGAATCATAGCATTCGTCTCAGATGTACAGTGTTGTGGGTCCCATTACTTGCGGGTGCAGGCAGTCATTATTACATCGGCGCTCCGAAAATTTATGCCGCTTTGTGAAGCTCAGTTCCGCGTGGATGCAGCGCGGCCATATATTTGCAAGGCCGCTGCAATAAGGAAGTCGTGCACGAGCCTCGCGGAGCTTCGCAGAAACCGCGTCCGGGCACAAACGATAACAAATTTGGCGCGTGTTCCAGACCACCGGGGGCAGAAACACTTATCCGCCGAAAACGCGCTGTTTTTCGGTAGCCTTGGACGCGAGGCCCATTTTGGGGTCTGCCGGACAGGACCCGAAAGCACTTGATTGGACACACCCCGCGCAAGTGGGCCACTTTTTACCTAACAGCTTGTTCTGATAGGTTTCTAGTGGGGTCAAAAGAGAGCAGCAGATGACTCCACAGGGGGGTCTGGGCGGGTGCCGGACAGGGTGCCGCAGAAGTCGTTTTAAGCCAACAGTCACACACTTCGTGCTCTTCGACCTCCCAGAACTCCATTCCCGGGCCACATTCTGAATGCCCGGAGCCAACTGTAGGCCACTTCGTGCTCTTCGACTTCCCAGAACTCCATTCCCGGGCCACATTTTGAATGCCCGGAGCCAACTGTAGGCCACTTCGTGGTCTTCGAGTTCCCAGAACTCCATTCCCGGGCCACATTTTGGATGCCCGGAGCCAACTGTAGGCCACTTCGTGGTCTTCGAGTTCCCAGAACTCCATTCCCGGGCCACATTTTGAATGCCCGGAGCCAACTGTAGGCCACTTCGTGGTCTTCGAGCTCCCAGAACTCCATTCCTGGGCATGATTTTGAATGCCCGGAGCCAACTGTAGGCCACTTCGTGTTCTTCGAGTTCCCAGAACTCCATTCCCGGGCCACATTTTGAATGCTGAGGCAGGCTGAGGCTGAGGCTGAGGCAGGCTGAGGCTGAGGCTGAGGCTGAGGCTGAGGCTGAGGCTGATGCAGGCTGAGGCTGAGGCAGGCTGAGGCTGAGGCCGAGGCTGAAGGCAGACTGAGGCTGAGGCTGAAGCAGGCTGAGGCTGAGGCTGAGGCAGGCTGAGGCTGAGGCAGGCTGAGGCTGAGGCTGAGGCAGGCTGAGGCTGAGGCTGTGTCTGCGACTGCCGTTGCCACTGCGACTGTCATCGCGAATGCGACTACGACTGCGAGAACAGCAGAATTCTACAACTGGATTCTCATCTGAATCTTAAGGGGAATGCTTCCAGATATGCTCCTACACATCGCTGTTAGGTTGCTTTGCCGGGATAATTACCTAACAGCTTGTTCTGATAGGTTTCTAGTGGGGTCAAAAGAGAGCAGCAGATGACTCCACAGGGGGGTCTGGGCGGGTGCCGGACAGGGTGCCGCAGAAGTCGTTTTAAGCCAACAGTCACACACTTCGTGCTCTTCGACCTCCCAGAACTCCATTCCCGGGCCACATTCTGAATGCCCGGAGCCAACTGTAGGCCACTTCGTGCTCTTCGACTTCCCAGAACTCCATTCCCGGGCCACATTTTGAATGCCCGGAGCCAACTGTAGGCCACTTCGTGGTCTTCGAGTCCCCAGAACTCCATTCCCGGGCCACATTTTGAATGCCCGGAGCCAACTGTAGGCCACTTCGTGCTCTTCGAGTTCCCAGAACTCCATTCCCGGGCCAGATTTTGAATGCCCGGAGCCAACTGTAGGCCACTTCGTGGTCTTCGAGTTCCCAGAACTCCATTCCCGGGCCACATTTTGGATGCCCGGAGCCAACTGTAGGCCACGCTGTGGTCTTCGAGTTCCCAGAACCCATTCCTGGGCATGATTTTGAATGCCCGGAGCCAACTGTAGGCCACTTCGTGTTCTTCGAGTTCCCAGAACTCCATTCCCGGGCCACATTTTGAATGCTGAGGCAGGCTGAGGCTGAGGCTGAGGCAGGCTGATGCTGAGGCAGGCTGAGGCTGAGGCTGAGGCTGATGCAGGCTGAGGCTGAGGCAGCCTGAGGCTGACGCCGAGGCTGAAGGCAGACTGAGGCTGAGGCTGAAGCAGGCTGAGGCTGAGGCTGAGGCAGGCTGAGGCTGAGGCAGGCTGAGGCTGAGGCTGAGGCAGGCTGAGGCTGAGGCTGTGTCTGTGACTGCCGTTGCCACTGCGACTGTCATCGCGAATGCGACTACGACTGCGAGAACAGCACAATTCTACAACTGGATTCTCATCTGAATCTTAAGGGGAATGCTTCCAGATATGCTCCTACACATCGCTGTTAGGTTGCTTTGCCGGGATAATTTACCTAACAGCTTGTTCTGATAGGTTTCTAGTGGTGTCAAAAGAGAGCAGCAGATGACTCCACAGGGGGGTCTGGGCGGGTGCCGGACAGGGTGCCGCAGAAGTCGTTTTAAACCAACAGTCACACACTTCGTGCTCTTCGACCTCCCAGAACTCCATTCCCGGGCCACATTCTGAATGCCCGGAGCCAACTGTAGGCCACTTCGTGCTCTTCGAGTCCCCAGAACTCCATTCCCGGGCCACATTTTGAATGCCCGGAGCCAACTGTAGGCCACTTCGTGCTCTTCGAGTTCCCAGAACTCCATTCCCGGGCCACATTTTGAATGCCCGGAGCCAACTGTAGGCCACTTCGTGGTCTTCGAGTTCCCAGAACTCCATTCCCGGGCCACATTTTGAATGCCCGGAGCCAACTGTAGGCCACTTCGTGCTCTTCGAGTTCCCAGAACTCCATTCCCGGGCCACATTTTGAATGCCCGGAGCCAACTGTAGGCCACTTCGTGGTCTTCGAGTTCCCAGAACTCCATTCCTGGGCATGATTTTGAATGCCCGGAGCCAACTGTAGGCCACTTCGTGTTCTTCTAGTTCCCAGAACTCCATTCCTGGGCCACATTTTGAATGCTGAGGCAGGCTGATGCTGCGGCCGAGGCAGGCTGAGGCTGAGGCAGGCTGAGGCTGAGGCCGAGGCTGAAGGCAGACTGAGGCTGAGGCTGAAGCAGACTGAGGCTGAGGCTGAGGCAGGCTGAGGCTGAGGCTGAAGCAGGCTGATGCTGAGGCAGGCTGAGGCTGAGGCTGAGGCTGATGCAGGCTGAGGCTGAGGCAGGCTGAGGCTGAGGCCGAGGCTGAAGGCAGACTGAGGCTGAGGCTGAAGCAGGCTGAGGCTGAGGCTGAGGCAGGCTGAGGCTGAGGCAGGCTGAGGCTGAGGCTGAGGCAGGCTGAGGCTGAGGCTGTGACTGCGACTGCCGTTGCCACTGCGACTGTCATCGCGAATGCGACTACGACTGCGAGAACAGCAGAATTCTACAACTGGATTTTCATCTGAATCTTAAGGGGAATGCTTTCAGATATGCTTCTACACATCGCTGTTAGGTTGCTTTGCCGGGATAATTTTGCTTGGCCGATGAAGCTTTCGGGTCGCCTTGGGAGCAGGCCCGACATGCTTTCCCGAGGAGGTCCGATGTAGTTTGCTCGTTGTCGGGTCCATCATTTTATGAGGAAAATCGCGCGGCGCGTAATACGGTAGAGGGAAACAATTACTGAACACCCCCCCTTCCCCCAAAACTCAATGTTGGCACGCGCGGAGGAGACTGCGTTCGCAGTGCACGTCACCAGACACACCGCCAATTTTGAACATTAGGGGGAGAGGGAGGCGTTGACAGATGAATGTGGCACGATTGTTCGCTACTTTGTTCCGAGGCCTGTAGTTGCATCATCTAGTCCACACGGCAGCTCCGTGAGCCATGGCTCGACGCTCGCGCGGCGATGCTCAGGCGTCCGGCCGACGTACCGCCGACGTGCTTCCGACGTGGTCCGAGGTGAACCTCACGCAACTCCGGCGTGGGTCCGGCGCAGGTCGGGTCTCGAGTGGCCGCTCGAGGTCTCCAGGATCCGAGCATGTTCTTTGGGTGGAGGGCAAAGGGCGAAATCTGGAATGCCCTTTCGATGACTTCTCGAGGCTTGAATCTGCCATAGGTGAAGCACAGGACACGGATTGATTTCCGAGGTGCAAACGCCCATCTGGATTTCACCCTGAGCCCTACACCTTGAGAAAAATGCTCAGAGGATTTTCCTCATCAGCTCCATCTGGATTGGGAGCCGACGACCGATTTTGCACCGGAGGGCAATGTCGGCAACACCCCAACATACTTATACTATATGTGCGTCGCCCCCCCAGGGGCGACGCGCGCACCGAGAAATCTTATAGTATATGCGTCGTGGCGGGCGCTCTCTGGCCACACCGCTCGGGAAACGATATACTACAAGATGGGTATACTATATGTTCGGGTCGGACGCGCGCCTCCAAGGAGGACATACAGTACTAGTATGTCCATGTGCGTCCCACAATGGGCCACCCGCTTGCACCGTGCCGCTGGGGCCCCTGCGGCTCGACTCGGGCGGGGCGCCGGCCCTGCCCCGGCCGCCGCCGCCCGTGCCGCACAGCCGCCGGCTGCGGCTGCCAAAGTGGGGGGGGGGGCCCCCCCCCACTTTGGAGGAGGACCAGGGCGGTGAAGGGGGGGGCGGGATGAATGATGGATGATGCCGACGAGATGCAGTTGGAGCACCCCCCTAGAGTCTGGGGGCGCCCCAGAGTCTGAACGGCGCCTTTTTCAGATGGCACTGATTGGAAGAGTGGCCACGGCACTTGCGAGAACGCTTTCGTTGGCCGAGTTCGAGGGGGGGCCTATCCCGAGGGCCGCCTCGGGGAGAGAACATGACCAGAGCACAGGCCAGAGCACTTCACTATGCCTCGAGCGCGATTTCGAGCACGATGCATCTCATGGTAGTCAGGCGCGCCTTTCCATCCGTAGATACAAGTAAGTACTTCATTATTTGACGGGGCCGCTGCAATTTTTCTTTGAAGAACGTGTTACTGTTAGCCAGCGTGGACCCCGAACAGTGTGTTTCCAGCAATATCTGCGTTGTGGAGCAATCTGGGCGGTGTAAACTATGTGATCCATGTGGTGCAACCTATGCGTTGCAATCTATGTTGTGCAACATGCATTGTGCAATCTATGCTGTGCAATAGATGTGATTCAGTCAATACTGCTATTTATGTAGCGCAATCAATGTTGCGAACGATCAGAAAGCGCGCCGCGGGCGTGAAACGAGCCTCGTGTAACCTATGTGAGGCAATCGTTGTGGGGCAGCTTATGTGGTGCAGTCTACGTGGTGCAATCTATGCGGTGCAATCGGTGTGGCGCAACCTGTGTGGTGTCATTTCGGTTACGCAAGATTTATGGTGCAATATTTACTGTGCTAATTATGTGGTGCAATCCATGTTGTGCAATCTATGCGGTGCAATTAATTTCTGTTCCCAGTGAGTTGTCCACTCCACTGCTCGCGCAAACATCCCACCCACCCACCCGCAACTTGATTTGCAAACCTCATGTGGCGGCGATTGCGATGAGTGCTTGGCGCAGGCTGGTGCATTTCTGCGGCCGCGCCAGCCCGCGCATACGCGCGCGCAGCGGCCAAGCAGTTTGGCGCGACCGACGCGGCCGCGGTGGTGCTGACCGCTCAGCGCATCCAGGCGGGCACTTGAGTGCGAGTCGGCGACTTGGGCGGGCGCGGTATCATGGCAACGTCGACAGCTGTAGACACGATGATGATAGTAGCGGTGTTGGCGACGATGCTGGCAGCGATGACGGCACGGCCAGTGACGGCGCCGATGCCGATCACGCCGACGACGGTTACGGCGTCTTCACGTCGGTGATGAAGGTTTTGGAAAGGAATTCGAAATACGCGCGCGGCAGTCGCGCGAGAGTGGCTCGCATTGGTTGAACTATTTGACACGGATCGTGCGACCCCAGCACGCTCGCAAGGGCGTTCGCACGATTTCGGCATGCGCGCGCGATGCCCACTTGGTAGCAGTAAATGAAACGATTGAAGAAAAATCTCACGGTTCCCTCAAGAATTCGCAAGAGTGCGCGCGCACGCTTTTGTTGAACATCTGCGTTGCGAAACCTTGCGTTCTTGTATGTTTTTAAAACACTTGATTTTGACATGCTTCCGGAACCGAAGGTTTTTGAAGCATGTCGGCACGCGCGCGCGACGACGCGTGCGCGTGTTCTTCGTCCCGTTCTCTTACAGAGGGTTCTCGGGACGGCACGCGCGCAAGGGCGTTCGAACGATTTCGACATGCTCGCGCGAAGCCCGTTTGGTAGCATTTTCGGAAAAATCTTGAACACATGAGAAATGTCTTAAGGATTTGCAAGAGCGCGCGTATTTGTTGTTTGAAACCCGTGTTGCGAAACCCTGTGTTTTATATGTTTTTGGGACACTCGATTTTGATTTTTTCCGACACCGCAGGCCTTTGAAGGGTTTCGGCATGCGCGCGCGACGACGCGCGCGTGTGCACTTCGTTATTTCGTTTGCAAAGGATTCCTTGAGACCCATGGTTTCCGATAAACGAGTGTGCGCGCATAGTTCCCCAATCATTGCACTGAACGGTTCCTAGCGGCAGTTGAAAAAATTGGCGCAAGTTCCCCGCCGATTTTGGTAGCAAGGTGTGTTCCCGGGTTCCGTGTTCTGGGTTGCCAGTTCCGGGCCGATTTCGGTGGGTTCAAGGTTCCCGGGTTCGTGGGTTCCCGGTCGATATCCTTAGCGAAAACCATCCACTGATTGGGGTTCTCCTCTGGTGTAATATTTGTTGCAGAGGATGGCGGGGGGGGGGATACCGGCTTGGCTGGGATAGTGGGAATTCACAGGTAGGATGGACATTGAATCAGAATCCCATGTGTTTTGCATTGGTTCCCATGGGTCTTTGACCCCGAGTGGGAGGGTAGAAGAACTTATTTATTTCTTTTTTGGAAGGAGAATGTATGAGGTTGTGCACTCTATCTTGCGCAGTATATGTGGTGCAGTCTACGTCGCGCAGTGTATGTGGTGCAATATATGTTGTGAGCGACCAAGGAGCGCGCCGCAAGCGCGACATTTTTTCGTGCAGCATATGTGATACATTATAACGGCGGCGACGGGCGGCGACGACGTGGCGACAGGGCGGATACGGCGGCCACCAGGCCGCCAGACCGAACACACGGCCCAGACGACGGGCGCCGACGAGGCAGCGACGGGGCGGCGACGGCGGCCACATAACCGCCAGACCGAAGACACGGCCCAGTTCTTTACAACAGAATTCGAACTAACAGACTCTGTGCGCCGTCACGCTTGGGCAATATACTTTTGGGAGTTGTACTCCAAGTTGTGCTCTAGGTTGTGCTCTAGACGTGCTGGAGATGGGCCACAAGTCCTAGGCGCGGGTCGGTGACGTGGGTCGCGGTGGCGGGTCGCGTCGCAGGTTGTGAGCCTGTATCATCAACGCAATCGTGTCGCGTCATTGTATGACGCCGATGCGGGGGTATTGCTGATGGTGGTGCGGGAAGAAGCAGACGAAAACAAAGATGTAGCGATTTGCTGATCGCCATTTGTGCAACAATCGCAACGGCAATGCCGATTGTTGTGTCATGTCGGCGATGGATCGAGCACAGGAGTGAGTTGCCCAAACAGAAACGGTTCATGTTTTTCTCCGCGCAGTTCAAAAGAAGGCATGGGGTGATCGTGGACCTGCAGTGCCAGCTGGACCTCTCAGCGCTCGTCGGCTTCGGCTCTGCCGTGACGCCGCAGGAGGGCCCTCGTGGGGCACGTCGGTCTCGAGACCCGGGCGCTCGTCCTCGCGGCTTCGCGGCTGCCGCCCGCGCTCCGCGGTCCGCGCTCCACGCGCCGCGCCCATCCCGCCACCCGCGGTCAGGCCAAACCCGGGGCACGGCCTCGAGCGCGTGCGCGCGCCGTCCGCGCGGCCTCGAGTGCTGCGCCGCCGCGCCGCCGCCGCAACCCGCAGCCAACAACGGCGGCGGTCTCCGATCGCGCGTCTTCCGCGGCGCGGCCGCATCGCGGCCGCCGCGCGTGCCCGGCCCCCGCCCCACGAGTCGGAGGAGAAGCGGGGATCACCGCCACGTCTTTGGGCGACGGCACGCCTGAGCGTCGTCCGGTACATGCTGGGTGGCGCTTGGGCGCGCCACCGTCCAGGCTTTTGGAGGCGGTGCTGCTTCTCCTCCCCTGCAACGACACGCCCCCGCTCCTGCCCGGGACGCACCGCGGAGGCCCCTCCGCCCGAAGGGCGCCCCAGCTCGAGGCCCCAGGCACGACGGCGCGCGGGGCGCCCAGGCGCCCAGCGCCACAAAACGCCAGGCGCTGCAGCGCCCAGGCGCCGTGGCGCCCAGGCACTGCAGCGCCCAGGCGCTCTTGGCACCCGCCGTGGCTCGGGGCGCGCCGCGGAGAGCAGCCTCGGCGCTCCGCCCTCCTTCGCCGCCGGCCGGCTCGGAGGCGCCCCTGCGCCGCCCGCTCCGCGCGCGCGCGCCGCGGCCTCTGCCCGCGGCCCCCCCCCCGCTCCGCCCGCAGACCGCAGCGGCGGCGGCCATGGCGGCGGCCGTGGGCGAGCAGGAGGTCACCGCCCCGGCGGCGGACGCCGGCGGCTGCGCTTCGGCCTCGGGCCCCGAGGCGTTCGCGGACCCCGTCGTCGTTGTTGTCGTCGTCGTCGTCGTCGTCGTCGTCGTCGTCGTCGTCGTCGTCCTCGTCGTCGTCGTCGTCGTCGCTCTCGTCGCTCTCGTCTTTCTCGTCGTTCTCGTCGCTATCGTCGTTGCCTTCCCTCTTTCCCTCCCCTCCTCCATGTGGGGGGAGTAGGGGGGGAGGGCGTGGAGGGAGGCTGGGATGAGGAGATTCTCCTCCTCCCCCTCCTCCCCAAGGGCGAGGAGGGGCGCAAGACTGGTGCGCTCCCGTATCTGACATCCTACCCCTCCCCCCCAAGGGAGATGAGCCCCTCTGTTCGCAGACTTGCATGCCAAAAAAGAAACTGGACCACGACAGACGTGGCCACTCCGTCCTGAATCGTGGCAGGCGCCAACGCGGGAACACCACTTTTGCTGATCCGGTGGTACCCCGACGGCGAACGACGATGGCGACGTCGCCGAGGCGGCCCCGCGGTACGCGCTGGGCGAGCCGGGCGCGCCGGCAGCCGGCGAGGCGCGCAGGGGTGGGGGGGGGCCTCCGACCTCCGGCGGCCGCTTCGGGCCTGGCTTTTGCGCCGGCTCTTCGCCTGGCCTCTGCCGCGGAACCTGCAGGATGATCGCGCGAGTGCAGGTGTCGGGCGAAGAGAACTATGCACATGCACCAATCCTGGCAAGGCCCACCCTTGACCCAGGATCGGTGCATATGCCTTCCTGGCCAAGGCAGGAGGGCGTATGCACCGATCCTGGGCTCAGGATGGGCCTGGCCAGGATCGGTGCATGTGCATAGTTCTTGTTCCTCTAAGGTGAGCAGAGCACGAAGCCCGTTTGGGAGAGGCCGAAAGAGCGCCCCAACAGGCAACAGGGGAAAGGCCCCTGCCCACGCAGGACCTCTGGGCGGGACTCGCCGTGGAGCTTGTATACGGTTCGAGACGGGGGTGAAGGTTGTGATGTCATGGCGTTGTTCCTCCCTTCTGGCCGTTGGGGCACCTTCGAGAGGGGCTCCTTGTCGCCACATCTGGATTCCCTTCAAAGAGCTGATCAGAACGCACCCCTGGACGAGATCAGGGGCCGATGTTTGCCAGGAGGAGCAGGAAGAGGAGGAGGAGGAGGAGGAGGAGGAGGAGGAGAAGGAGGAGGAGGAGGAGGAGAAGGAGGAGGTGGAGGGGGAGTAGAAGGAGGAGGAGCAGGAGGTGGAGGAGAAGGAGAAGGAGGAGGAGAAGGATGCGTTTGAGGTGAAGAAAGGGGGGGAAGTGAGAGGGAGGATGAGGTGGAGGGATTCAGAGCAAGGACGAGGAGAGGAGGGAGGATAACATGAGGAGGAGGAGGAGGAGGAGGAGGAGGAGGAGGAGTGAGACTGATGGAGCACGGGATTAGCAGGAGGGGGTCCCAATGCAAAAAACACGTGGCAGAATCAAACGGGCAGATGGGTCGGGAAGACGGGCCCAAGCGGCCAGGTCGAGAAGGCGTGTTGCTGAAGAGTGAGTAACTATTGCATGAATCGCGAGGAGAGCTCGAGGGATAGCGCGATTCCCAAGTACACCGTGAGAAAGATCAAAGCGACGGCGTGATTCCTGAGCGTCGAGGGAGCGGCGTCTGAATACATTTCGAGGAAGTCCCACGCGACCCGCGCTGGGACTTCTTTAGAATTTATTATCCCGGCGCTCTGGAGTCGCGCTCTCGCTGGAGACTTGCTTGCAATTTACTGAAGAATAGCGCCCTTGTGTTGGAATTGCTTGCAATTTACTCAAGCGCCGCGCTCCCGACACCCAGGCACCCAGGAGTCGCGCTCACGCTTAGGACTCCCTCGCAGATTACATAGGAATCGGGATCTCGCTACCCTTCGAGGCCCCGTTGCAGCCCTTCGTGGCCCCCTCGCTGCCCTTCGTGGCCCCCTTGCAGCTCTTCGTGGTCCCGTTGCTGCCCTTCGTGGCCCCGTTGCAGCCCCTCGTGGCCTCCTCGCTGCCCTTCGTGGCCCCATTGCAGTCCTTCGTGGCCCCCTCGCTTTGTTTCGTGGCCCCGTTGCAGGCCCTTCGTGGCCCCCTCGCTGCCCTTCGTGGCCCCGTCGCAGCCCTTCGTGGCCCCGTTGCAGCCTTTCGTGGCCCCCTCGCTGCCCTCAGTGGCCCCGTTGCATCCCTTCGTGGCCCCCTCGCTGCCCTTCGTGGCCCCATATATGTATGCCCTTCGTGGCCCCCGCTCCTTCGCGCCCGTGGTGGCCCCATATGCATCTGTCCTACGTGGCCCAGTTGCTACCCTCAGTGGCCCCATCGATGCCTTCTGTGGCCCCGCATTATCTGCCCTTCGTGGCCCTCGCTCGTTCGCGCTCTTCGTGGCCTCATACGCATTCCCTTCGTGTCCCCGCTGTTGCCCTTCGTGGCCTACTTCGTGTCCTTGTGGCCCTGCTGTCGTTCTCTGTCGCTCTCGCTTTCGCTCGTCGTCACCGTCGCCGTCGTCGTCGTCGCCGTCGTCGTCGAAGTCGTCGTCGTCGTCGTCGTCTTCGTCTTCGTCGTCGTGGTCGGTCCCCTGTCCGTCCCTCTTGGGGTCGGGTCGACGCTCCTCGGCCGCCCCGCCGATCAGCGCTGCCGCTGGCTAGGCCGACGGTCCGCGGCCGCCCCGCCGCTTGCCGGGACCCGGTCTGCAGGGAAGAAAGGTGTACCCCTCAAAAGGGGTTCGATCGAAGACGAGGAGGGCGGGTATCGAGAGTTTTGGAAATAGGCGTTATTGGACACTTTAGCAGATAAGGGTGAACAGTCTTAAAATGATTGTCGTTGTTGTTGTTGTTGCTGTTGTTGTTGTAGTTGTTTGTGGTGGTGGTGGTGGTTGATGTCGCTGTCGTTGTCGTTGGCGTTGTCGTCGTTGTTGTTGTTGCTGCTGTTGCTGTTGTTGTCGCGGTTGTTGTTGCTGTTGTTGAACATTCTTACTTCTAAAGAATAATTATTGTTGGGACCCCTGGTGCATGGCCCCCCCGCCGCGCCTAGGCCGCAGCCACATTTTCATCATTTTCGTGAGGAAGTCTCAGGCAAAACGGGTTGGTCCGGATCCGGTTGTGTTGTTACGGCCCGCTTTCCCTTGCAAAAAATAAGCTAAAGTGGACATTTCTTGTTCTAACATATCCAAACTTCAAGAATCCCTTGCAAAAAAATAAGGTAAAGTGGACATTCGCGCGCGCAAGACGAAATCCTTCCAAAACCTTAGTTTTCGTAGCGATTTTAACATAAAAACATCAAAAAACCAATGGTTTTTCAAACAAAAATTGTCAAAATTTCATCCCGCGCGCTCTTGCGGATTCGTAGGAAACCCAACACTTTTTAAACATTTCTGTCAAACGGGCTTTTGCGAGCAACTTTTTCGAACTTCTGCAACAACGGTTGCGCACCTGCCAGGGCCATCATCCCTGTCAAATAATACCATGCGGGACACATTCGTTTTTTCTTCGCGCGCGCACGCCGTCGTCGTCGGCCGCGGGGCCCTGAATAGTAGCCACGGTCGTCCGCATGCCACGAAGTGAAGTGTCCGAACGTCATAGGGCGGGAAGCTGGGTGTGGGTGGTGGCGAAGAGTCGTTTGGAAATTTGGTAGAGCTTGAACCGGCCCCCCCACAAAGTGGGGGTATTGCCCGCCTCCTATGAAAACCCTGGCACTGGTGAGAACGGAGTGTCCCCACGTGCTAGTAATTGTTGTTGTTGTTGTTGTTGGTGGTGGTGTGATTGTTGTTGTTGTTGCTGCTGCTGTTGTTGGTGAATTCTCATGACTGGAAAAAATTATTGGTGATCCCCCTTTCCAGTAAACATCGCGTTTTTCAAGTGAAGTGCTTCTTCTAGGGCTCACATCTGGTTTTCCATCAGGGAAATTCACAGGGCTCAAACTGGGTTGTTGCCCCCCGGGTTACAACAACAACGGCTCCCGCCTGCAACTTCTTCACAATGTAGCCAGGACCCCGTTCCCGCCGGAGACTTCCTCGCATTTTGCTCACGACCCGCGCTCTTGCTCGGGTTTTGCTTTCAATGTATGAAGGGGTCGCTCTCTCGGCGCTCTTGAGCCGCGCTCTCGATGGACACTTGCTTGCAATGGCTAAAAATCGTGTTCTTGCGTTGGAATTCCCCGCAGTTCACTCAAGCGCCGCGCTCTCGACACTCAGGCACCCAGGAGTCGCGCTCACGTTTAGGAGTCCCTCACAGCTTACTTGGGGATCGGGATCTCGCTGCCCTTCGAGGCCCCGTCGCAGCCCTTCGTGGCCCCCTTCGCTGCCCTTCGTGGCCCCCTCGCTGCCCTTCGTGGCCTCCTCGCTGCCCTTCGTGGTCCCCTCGCTGCCGTTCGTGGCCCCGTTGCCGCTCTTCGTGGCCCCGTTGCTGCCCTTCGTGGCCCCGTTGCAGCCCCTCGTGGCCTCCTCGCTGCCCTTCGTGTCCCCGTTGCAGCCTTTCGTGGCCCCCCTCGCTGCCCGTCGTGGCCCTTTGCTGCCCTTCGTGGCCCCCATCGCTGCCCTTCGTGGTCTCGTTGCAGCCCTTCGTGTCCCCTTCGCCGCCCTTCGTGGCGCCGTTGCAGCCTTTCGTGGTCCCCTCGCTGCCGTTCGTGGCCCCGTTGCAGCCCTTCATGGCCCCCTCTCTACCTTTCGTGGTCACGTTGCAGCCCTTCGTGGCCCCGTTGCAGCCCTTTGTGGCCCTGTTGCCGCCCTTTGTGGCCCCCTCGCTGCCCTTTGTGGCCCCATGTATGTATGCCCTTCGTGGCCTCCGCTTGTTCGCGCCCGTCGTGGCCCCTATATACATGCGGTTCGTGGTCGCGCTGTCGCCTTTCGTGGCGTCCTTGCTGCCCTTCGTGGCCCCGTTGCTGCACTCAGTGGCCCCGTCCTTGCCCTCTGCGCCCCAATTTACGTATGCCCTTCGTGGCCCCCGCTCGTTCGCGCCCGTCGTGGCCCCTATATGCATGCGTTTCGTGGTCGCGTTGTCGCCCTTTGTGGCCCCCTCGCTGCCCTACGTGGCCCTGTTGCTACCGTCGGTGGCTCCGTCGTTGCCCTTTGTGGGCCCGCATTATCTGCCCTTCGTGGCCCCCGCTCGTTCGCGCCCGTCGTGGCCCCATATGCATGCCCTTCGTGGTCCCGCTGTCGCTCTTTGTGGCCCCCCCGCTGCCCTACGTGGCCCTGTTGCTACCGTCAGTGGCCCCGTCGTTGCCCTGTGTGTGCCCGCATTATCTGCCCTTCGTGGCCCCCGCTCGTTCGCGCCCTTCGTGGCCCCATTCGCATGCCCTTCGTGTCCCCGCTGTCCCCCTTCGTGGCCCCATTCTTGCCCTTCATGGCCCCGCTATTGTTTTCGTTGTCGCTCTCGCTCTCGCTTTCGCTTGTCGTCGTCGCCGTCGCCGTTGTCGTCGTCGTCGTCGTCGTGGTCGGTCCCGTGTCCGTCCCTCGTGGGGTCGTTGCCGCCGATCAGCGCTACCGCTGGCCAGGCCGACGGTCCGCGGCCGCCCCGCCGCTTACTGGGGCCCGGCCTGCAGGGAAGAAATATATACCCCCCGAACATGGCACGATCGAAGACGAAGAGGGCGGGTATCGAGGTTCAGGAAACACACGTTGACGGACATTCGAGCAGATGAGAGCGAACAGTCTCAAAGTGATTGTTGTTGCTGCTGTTGCTGGTGCTGCTGCTGCTGTTGTTGTCGTCGTCTTCGTTGTTGTTGTTGTCGAACCTTAATCACTAACCGTGATTATCGTTGGACACTCCGAATGCGCTTTCGCGCTCTCGCCGAGGCGCCGGCTGCATTCCCTTTGAAAGTTAGACTCACGCTCTGCCGTTTGCGGGGTCCGCCAAAACCGGCCCCCTGACAACAACAACGCTCCAGCTCGATATTTCCTCCTTTCTCACTCGGGGCCGGGGCTAATGCTTGCCCCCCTGAGCCGCCTTTCCAAAACATTCGGCGCTCCCGCTCGATACGTCTTTGCTTTTCACCTCAGGACCGGCGCTCCCGCCTCAAGACCCTCCCATTTTATTCAGACGCCGCGCCCTCGACGCTCAGAAATCATGCTCTCGCTGTGGATTTCCTCACGATGTATTCGGAAATCGCGTTATCGCTCGAGACTTCCTCGCGATTTATGCACGACGCACGCTTCAGCAACCCGCCTGGTGAACCTGGCCGCCTGGGCCCGCCTTCCCGACCCGCCCGTTACGGTCTGCCCGCTTGATCTGCCCATCTGGTTCGGCCACGTGTTTTCTGCTCCTAGCCCCCCTCCTGCTACTCTTTCTCTCGTGCTCAATTATCATCCCTCCCCCTTGTCCCTTCCTTCCATCCGTCCTCTCTTCTCCTGATTTAGGTGCTGCAGATGTATACCCTCAAGGGGGTCCGATCGAAGACGGATAGGTTGGGTATCGAGGGTTTGGACAACACATGCTGATTGACACGCACGCGTGTGAGAGCGAACAGCATTACAGTGATTGCTGTTGTTGTTGTCGTTGGTGGTGGTGGTGCTGTAGGTGTTGCTGTAGCTCTGTTGCTATTGGTGTTGGTGTTGCTGTTTCTGTTGCAGTTGTTGTTGATGGTGTTGTTGGTTGTTGTTGTTGCAGCTGCTGCTACTCTTGTTGTTGTTGTTGTTGTTGTTGTGGTTGTTGTTGTTGTGTTTGGCGTTGTGGTTGCTGTTGTTGTTGCTGTTGCTGTTGCTGTTGTTGTTATTGTTGTTGTTGTTGGTGGTGGTGGTGGTGTGGTTGTTGCTGCTGTTGTTGTGGTTGCTGTTGTTATTTTTGCTGTTGTGCGCTTCTCTCCTCGTTGTGCCTCGAGCCCGAGGTGGGTGGGCTCCAGAGTCAGTTTCTACGCGTTGGCCGTCGCCGTCGCTGGCCGTCGGTCGTCGTCCATCGTCTTTGTTGGTCGACGTCGTCGTTGTCGGTCGTCGTCGTCGTCGGTCGTTTGTCGTCCTGGCCGTCGTTGTCGGTCGTTGTCGTCAGTCCTCAGTCGTCGTCGGCCGTCGTGGCTCCTCCGTCGTCGGTCCTCGGTCGCCGCTCGTTCTCCGTCCGTCATCGACGTCGCCGTCGGTCTCCTTGGCCTCCATCCGCCTTCCTCTCCCTCCCCCCTGCCGCATCCTTCCCCCCCGCCTGCCACCCTCCTTCCTCCCGCGAGTGCGGCTGGTGTGAGCAGGAAGAGGAGAAATTGGGAGGGATGATCGAGGTTCGAGGATAGAATGACCAAGGAAGAAGTGTGAAGGCTCGAGGATCGAGTCTGACTTTGGGCATCGAGAAAGGGGGGAAAGGAGGGATGAGGAAAAGGAGGAGCAGGAGGGGGGGAGGAAGGGGAGGAAGACGATGGCGAGGAGAAGGAGGAGCAGGAGGAGGAGGAGGGGGAGGAGGAGGAGGAGGAGGAGGAGGAGGAGGAGGAGGAGAGGAGGGATAAGAGGAGGAGGGGGAGGATGGGGGGCAAGCAGGAGGCGGGGTGGGAGGCGAGGGAGTAGGAGGGGGCGAGGGTGGTGGAGAGCAGGAGGATCGAGGAGGTGGAGGAAAAGAGGAAGAGGGGGAGCAGCAAAAGGAAACGAGAGGAGGATAGGGAGAATTAGGATTCTATAGCGTTTTCCCATGCTTTGCTTGTTTGCTTCCTGCGGGGAGGGGTAGGGGACTTGCCGCCGCGCGTGGGTTCGCCCCGGTCAGACCGCGCTCCAGGACAGCAGCGGGGCTTGAATCGAGGAGGAGGAGGAGGAGGAGGATGAGGCTCTGACAATCTCCAACCTGAAGGCTCGAGCCCCGATTCTGGCCGTCCTCGTACCCGCCTGGAGTCTCTCGCAGTTCCTGGCCGCCCCCGACACAGCACCGACACCGTTCACATCCTGACTTCTGGTATACACCTTAGGCGATGCTTAAGAAAGCTTAAATTTTCGGCCAGAGTCTCGATTATTCTTACTGTTTCAAGGTAAATCCTAGGGTTTGAATGGAAATTTTGGGTTTTTGTTCAAGTTCTGAGACTATGAATTTCTTAACCCATGATTTCTTAAGCATTTCGCAGGGTGTAGCCGGGCGGATGGCAAACGGGGTGGATGATTCCGGGGAGTTCGGCTGGCAGGAAGGGGGCGGGCCCCAGATGGCTCCTGAGCTGCCTGCCACCGCGGGCCCAGAGGGTGCACCGAAGGCGCGCGCTCATTCACCCCCCGATGATTGCCCCCCCCCCCCCCCCCGTTGATGACCATCCGAGTTGGGAGACGAGCGAAGGAGCCCCCCCGCAAGAGGAACGGGTCAAATTCCCTCTCGTCTTGGCCCCTCGCCTCCCTCTGGGGTCGTGCCCTCCTGGCCGCGCCGCGCCGCCCGCGGGCCCGCCAGTCACTCGACGACGGCCGGGACGAGGACGATATCGACGAGGGCGAAGTCAAAGACGACGACGCTCGACGACGAGGGCCCCCGACGGGCGGCGACGGCGGCGACGACCACGGCGGCGACGGCGACGGCGACGGCGCCCGCAGGCGACGGCGGCGGTGGCCGCGGCGACGGCGCCGCCGGCCGCAACGCCGCGCCGCTCTGGCTCGAACCCAGCCCCCCCCCCGGCGGGGAGCGCGGATGGCGGCGGGCCGCTTCGGGGGGCCTCGGGTGCGCGCGGCGTAGGCGGCCGCCGCCGGCCGCCGCCGCCAGCCGACGCTCGCCTCGCCGCCGCCGCGTGCCGCCGATGCCGCTGCAGTCGTCGCTGTCGCCGCCGTTGCCGTCTTCGTCGCCGTCGACGTCGTCGTCGTCGTCTTTGTCGCCGCCGTCGTTGTTGTCGTCTTTGTGTTTGTCTTTGTCGTCGTCGTCGTCGTCGTCGTCGCCGTCGCCGTCGCTGTCGCCGTCGCCGTCGCCGTCGCCGTCGCCGTCGTGGTCGTCGTTGCCGCCGTCGCCTTCGTCGCCGTTACCGTCTCCCCCATGAGGCCACGCCGCCGCCGCAGTCGCCGCCGCCGGCACTGCCGCCGCCGCCTTCGAGCTCGCCATCGTCGCCGGCGTTGCGGGCGTCGCCGTCGCCGCTCGGGATGAACAGCCGTCCCCATGTTGCGAAAAGCTGTAGACATCCGGCAATGTGTTTGTATTCAATGGGGCAGTAATGCCTCCCGGATCCTTTTTGGTGGCCCTGGGACCCGACACCGAGCCCCAGGTGCCGAAACCTAGAGAAAACGCCCGGCTTGGACAAATCAGATCGTCGGGGATTTGGGCCCCGCGTCGACAAAAAACAACGACATCGGAGGTCGGTGGATCGGGGCGCCGCCAGGGCAGGATTTTGGCGGTGAGTTCTCCGCTGCGGGCCCCAGAGGCCGAAACCTGGGAAAGACGCCCGGATTGATAAGATAAGATCGTCGGAGACGTGGGAAACGCAGTTAAATTGTCGGAGGTCCGCGCTGACTTCTCGGATCGGCGCTGGATCCCCCCCCCTGGCGCGCGGAGCGCGCCAGGGGCGGCGCTGCAGCGCCGCCAGGGGGCCCCAGCGCCGATCCACGGAATCCGCGTGGAGCTTCGAAAGTTTTGCTTGATTCTTGTCAGTCCTCGACGCCACGGCGTGGGAGATGCGGCCGCGGCCCAGGACACCCCGCGGCTGGTGGCATCGGCGCCGGGGCGCCGGCAGGGCCAGCATGGCCGCTCCAGACCAGGAGCGCGCGCGGGCTGGCGTGTGAGAGCCTCCCCGCGCCCCCCGCTCGCCCCCTGGCCTGCCCCCCCCCCTCCGCCCGCAGGAGGGGGAAGGAGGAGGGGGAAGGGCGAGGACAGGAGGAGGAGGAGGAGGAGGAGGAGGAGGAGGAGGAGGAGGAGAAGGAGAACCAGTGTGAACCCAAGGCCCATCGACGATACTGCAATAAGCCCTCCCTCCAAATGCCCTCTTCAGAGGCTCCTGCACGGATTCGTTTTCACAGAGGGAAATACCCCGTCGTAAGACAACCGCTTCAAAATCTGAAGTTGTGCTAGAACGCCATCCCTGGGATGTCAACGCCGCGAATCACCGTTACTGTTACGTCTTGACGACCCTAAATCGTGCCAGAGCACCATTCCTGGGACTTCAACACCTCGAACCAATGTGACTGTTGCGCCCTGACATTCCGACTTTGTGCCAAAGCACAAGTTCTAGGCTCCCAATCATGCGAATTTTTGAAACCCTTGCAAACTCTCAAGACGAGTGTGCCCGGCGCTAAGGCGAGAGCCACTTGTGGGTACTGTTCCAGCTGCAAGCTGGCGACTCGTAAGGCCATCTGGGATGTTTCGATCGTCGCGCCTGATGCTGAGCGCCGCCACGAGCTTGCTCTTCAGTGGGCAGACGGGGGTCGTGTACGACTTCTTTCCGAACTGCACGCTGTCGAAAATTTGTACTCCAAATTTTCGACAGCGTGCCCTTGACCAGCCCATGATCACTTGATACAACAATTTGTTGCATCAACTGATCATGGGCTGGTCAAGGGCAGCCTGTACGAGCAGGGGCCGGGTGCCGCTCTACGCCGTAGGGGCAGGCACCGCTGCAAACACGTGGGTCACCGACTCCGTCTCCCATCTGGGCATGGCGCCTACTTTCATGGATCAAGAGGGGTGTTGTCTTCAAGCTTGCTCTTCTGATCAGTTGGGCGATGTGGACGGAATCAGCCGGGCGTCCTCGTGTCTGGACAGACGTCATCTCTAGACCGGGATGCGATTTCCTTCGAGCCCATGTCGGACAGGGCAGACTTGAACAAAAACCACGGAACATGCGGTACCGAATTGTCAGCAAGCTCGTCAACCTTACGGGGGTATCGGAGGCTTACCCAGTATTCGGCGCCACGGAGCAGTAGTACGAGTTGATTGGCGACCGCTTGGAGCAGGTGAACCTGGCATCGGCAATTCACAACGTCAATGCGATTCCAAGTGGGATCCTCAATGACAAGGTCGCGGCCTGGCGCACGATGCCATGACATACCCTCCATCTGCTGTGGAACTGCAGGCGTGAGAGGGCGATGTATCGCCGAGTCGGATGCGCCAGGTTCTGATTTGAGCCCCTGGCTTCTCAGGCCAGTTCGGCAGTGGGTCTGCCTAACCCCGGCCTTACCGCTTCAGCTCGTTCTATACTTCCTCAAACACTTCCGCGCACATGGAGTCAACGAGTAGATTCGACAGCGAGTGGTATCATGGCGAGATCTTGGGAGGCAGGCTGGCAGGCAGTTGAGCAGTCAGGCAGGTCAGACGAGGGGCTGGGTAGGCACGTAGAGAAGCGAAGGGTGGGGTAATGTGGGGGAATGTCTTGCAGGGCAGGGTAGTTTAGGGATGGTCAGGTGGGCAGTATGGCGTGCGCAATGGCGGAGGGTGATGGGCGGGAGCTCGGGAGAGGCAAATGTGACTCAGAACAGACCAAGGAGAACGGCAGTCCGGTCCAGCACTCGGCACTTGGATTCGGCACATCGTCCCCTGTCTGTTAGCTGGCCATCGCTTACATCCTGGCAGGGTGTTTGACACAGGGAGTCTGGGCTACCATACGCTGCGCATGGGCGTGTTCGCGCAGCCTTCGGTGCCAGCTGGAACAGTGGCAGCGTCGGACAGAGCAGAGCCGCCAGTTGATTAAGGGTACACCCTGCGAAATGCTTAAGAAATCATGGGTTAAAAAATTCATAGTCTCAGAATTTGAATAAAAACTCCAAATTTCTACCAAACTTGTAAGATTTACATTGAAACATTAAGAATAATCGAGACTCTGGCCGAACATTTTAGTTTTCTTAAGCATCGCCTAAGGTGTACACGCTTCGGCCCAAGGCACCTTCTAGTTATCCACATGCCCTTTTCCGCGCGCTCGCTCGACCCTGCCAAAAATGATACGGTGCGTAGTGCCGCCTGCCCCCGACACTGAGGATGTGACGATGACATCTGCGGATCCTCCGAAGCCCGTCAAGGACGTCAAGGTCAAGCAGGAGAAGGCACGGATTCACCTGCTCTTTCCCGGGCTCGCAGTTTGGAGGTGTGCTGGGGGAGTTGGCTAAATTACCATGGTTATGTGCTGGCCTCTTGAAGCGGTCTGGCCGGGCAGATGGTTCACCGCCAATGCCAATCAAAGGTATCGCCGCTGAGATTCAACACAGTCCAAACCAGTCGAGCGGATGACTGGGTTTCGGTAGGCTGCATTGCGTTATTTCTTGGACCCCTGTATCCCCCGCCCCTCCTTCTTCCTTTCAGACTTTGTAGTGAGGGCGAACAAACACAAACAACCGAGCAGCTGAGACAATCATATGGTAGGTGGTGAGATGCACAAGGACCTAGCATCCTGGTGCTCATTATATCGCTCCTTCCACTCGGCCGGAACATGTTGTATCACTGTTGGCATTTGGTTGAATTGAGGGTGAGGCCAATGTGGGCCAGCGTGGATTTGACACAAAAAAGGCTGAACGACGAACGAGCAGTCAATGGAGCCTCCTCAAATTGTCAATTCGCGCGAATGTAGAGATGGCCGGTCCAAGTTCCCCATCGGAGCCCGACAATACGAGAAAGCAGGGGATGTGTATGTACAGCAAAGGGGCCTGTCTGTAATTGAGCCCGCAGGGCAGAAGCACAGCGGGCCCCCCAGAGGAGAAACCGCGCACGCCAACAAATCATGTCGCGGCGACGTTGGGGCCTCTTGGGGGCATCCTGTGGCGTCTTGTTTGTTTCCTGGAAGGCCTCTTTGCGTCCCGTGGATCCTCTTGAGGGCCCTTCGGGGGCCTGTTGGGGCCTGTTGGGGGCCTGCGGGGGGCCTCTTGAGGCCTCCTGGGGTTTTTGGTTCGATAAACCTAGAACTCGTGTTCACCCTCTGAGCCCCCTCGTGGATCCTTCTTGGGGCCGTCTTGGGAGCCTCCCGGGCCGCCTCGGGGCCCTCTGGGGCCATTTGCTCATCTGGGGCTCTCTTGATGGAGACCTCCTGGGCCATCTTGAGGCGAGCTTGGGTGCCTCTCGGGCCGTCGTCTTGCACCGTTGGAAGCTCGGAAAGGGGAGAACGCTAAAATGAGGAATACGTCAATCGGTTGTGCATCTTGGGGCCCTCGTGGGGGTCCTCTTGGACCTTTCTTGGCGGCCTCCTCGGCCATCTGGGCCAGCCTCGGGGCCGTCTTGGGCCGTCTGGGGTCCCCTCGTGCGGACAGCTGGCCCGTCTGGGGCCGTCCTGGAGCCCCAGTTGAGCCTTCAGAGGCTGTGGGGTGCCGGCGCTGCGCTCCCGAAGAGCTTTCGTTAGGGCTCCACTTGGGCCTACAAGCCTTTCAGGTTTGCCAAGCCTGTCTTGAGCCTTCCAGTCTCCCTCACACTTGCCACGTTCTCACGAGTCCAGCTCGGCCAGGGCCCACAGGGACGCCCGACGAAACTGGAGCCCGCAGGAACGGAAGTCACGGGCGGGCCGCCAGAGGGGAAACGTCGCGCGCAGATGTCGCAATCGGTGGGTGTTCGGGGTATTATTTCGACGAGGGTCGGTATCACCCGTGACAATTTTTCTCTTAGGGCCGTCTTGGCCTCCCTTCTGGGGGCAGGCGGTCTTCGGCGCCAAGAGGAGGGCCTCAGGGAGTCCACGGGCCACGAAGTGTCAGGGTCCGCAGGGGGCCTGCCGAATGGAGCCCGCAGAGCGGCAGTCATGGCGGGCCCCCCAGGGGGAAGATTTCACACAGATTTTGCAAGCAGTGGGTGTTAGGGGGACCGCCTCGACGAGGGTCGGTGCCAATCGCTGCAATGTGTCTTCGGGGCGTCTTTGCGCCCTTTGGGGGATGCGGCGGTCTCGGAGACCAGCAAAGGGCCTTTGGGGGTCCATGGGTGTGCCGAACTGAGGCTCTAGGGAGCCGTCTCGGGGGCCAGCTGAGCGCCCAACATTCACGAAGTGCGTAAAGGGTGTGCCGGTTTTAGTTTCCCATCAACATGGTAAAGCAACTCACTTGTATCTTTACGTCTCCCAGGAACCTCGAGACCCAACTCACTAGCTCTTTCACGTGTCCCACGAGCCTCGGAGCGCAGATCACTTTTACTTCCCCCTGTCCCAGCAGAGTGTGGTGCAGGAGCTTCGTGGGGGGCGTCTAGGATTGAGCCCTGCGTTGCCCTCGAAGTCGAGGCTTTCGTAGCCGTGGGGGCGCAGGTCACTCGTATTGGTACGTGCCTCAGGAGCTGTCACGCACATGGGCCTGGCCCCGGGAACGCATTTCGCTTGTGTCGTTACGTGCCCCCCAGGAGAACTGCTGAACGCTGGCACCATCGGATCACATCGAAGCATCTTCGTGCCGGCGGAATGCGCGAAGCTGCTCTTAGCATTCATGTGCGCATTTAAAACAGGGCTAGGATCGGGATAAATCGCTCCACAGCGTTCCGGAGCGCTCTCAGAGTGTTCCGGAACGCTCTGGAGCGGCCGCGGCGCCCAATACATCCTCCAAACCCGCCGATTCTCAGAGATTTCGAGTTATCCCGATCCGATTTTGTCCCGATCTTCGCGTCGTTTTAGCATTCAATCCCACTCTCCTCCATCGTCCACCATCTCAGCAGCTCGCCTCGAAGCTGCACGCCGCCAGGGCCTGCATAGGGGGCCCGCCGGGTTGAGCCCGCAGGGCGGGAGCCACGGCGTGCCCCCCCGGACGGAAGCACGCACGCGGATGCTGCAGTCAGTGGGTGTTCGGGCTACGGCTTCGACGAGGGTCGGTACCACTCGTTGCATTTTTCTTCCGGGGGGGGGGGCAGGCGGCCTTCGGAGCCAACCGAGGGCCTCTGGAGGTCCACGAGCCACGAAGTGCGTCAGGGGTGTACCGAGTCGAAGCTCCCCTGAACCGCCTGAGGGAGTCCGAGTCCAGGAGGCACGATGTGCTTGAGGAGTGTGCCGAAATGGGGTTCACTTTAGCCGTCTAGAGGGCCAGCGGATTGCCCCCGGAGGTCCCGGGTGCACGACATGGGTGAGGTGTACCAAATTGAGGCCCAAAGGAGCAGTCTTTAGGGCCAGCCGAGTTCCCATGATGCAGGAAGTGCGTGTGGGGTGTGCCGACTTGAGGCTCCTATGGGATTTCTTCTGCGACTCCCTTGTGTTCACGTGTCTCAGAGGCGTGGGGGGGGGCAGGAAATGCGTGAGGTGTGTGTGTGTGTGTGCCGAATCGAGGCTTTCGTAGCTGTGGGAACGCAGATCATTTGTATGTTTACATGCCCCATGAAAAGTCACGCACATGGGCCTAGCCCTGGGAGCGCATCTCACTCGTATGGCAGTGCCTTGGCCATGAAGGAGTTGCTCACTCGCTTTTTTGGGGGGGGGGGCATCGCAGAGTAATGTCAGACAGGACATGCGTGAGGGGTGCGCCGAAACGAAGCTTTCGTAGCCGTGGAGGCGAATATCATTAGTATTTCTACATGTCCCAGGACCTGCCACGCACATTGGCCTAGCCCTGAGAGCGCATTTCACTTGTACTTTTATGCGCCCCAGCAGAATTCACATACATTTGCACTGTCGAAGCACATCGAAACATCTTCGTGCTGGCGGAATGCGCAACGCCCCCCTCCTAGCATGCCATATGCCACCATCATCCATGTCGTCATCATCTTCCCTCCACGTCTAACACGGCGAGGGCCCTCTTTGCATTCTTTGTGTCTCTTGCCCATGTCCTCGCGGGGATCTCGAAGGTGTTGGATTGTGGTCCTTTCCACAACTTGTGGTGTAAAGCTCGCGCTGGTGGAAGCAGTCGCTTGGTAGAAGGTTGGTAACGCTTAGGCCTTTAGTCTATCCCGCCACCGTGCTCGTGTTGTGGGTCAGGGGCCTCTTGGATGCATGTTAGGGCTCATGTGATGCCCTTGGGTGGGCTCTTGGGGGCGTCTTGCAGCATCTTGTGTCCGAGGCGCCGAAGCTGTGGCCGAGGGGAGCCCAAGACGGCCCTGGAGGCCCCGAAGGCGCCCCCAAGACGGGCCCAAGAAGGTTCCAAGAAGGACCCAGATGTTTAACCATGCTTCGAACAGGCGAACAGAGGACACGACCAGCATATCGTTTGCTGCTGCTGCGTGGGTGGGCCCAGGGAGCCACAAGATGCCCCTAAGAGGCCCCCGCGACGCCCCCAAGAGGCCCCAAGAGGCCCCAAGAGATCCCCAAGAGATCCCCGGGAGGTCCCGAAGAGACCTCCATGAGTGCTCCCTGTGGCCTCCAAGAAGCTTCCTGGAGGAGCCCGAGAGCCTACTGGTCTGCCGTGCTGGCCTGCCGTGCTGGCCTGCTGAGGCTGAGGCTGCGGGGGCGTGTCACGCCAGGGAGGGCGGGCCACCCGAGGAGGCCTGCGAGCGCGCCCCCCAGGGGGGCTCCAGGAGGCCTCCCCGGGGGCGCCGAAGAGTCGCCGGCCGCGAGGAGGAGGAGGAGGAGTTGCAGAAGGGGGGGGAGGAGGAGGAGGAGGAGGAGGAGGAGGAGGAGGAGGAGGAGGAGGAGGAGGGGGCGCCGCGCCCTGAGAGTCCTTACGGGTCCTCCAGGCCAGCAGGGCGGGCCCTCTGGGGCGGCAGGCTGGCACGGCAGACCCTCTGGGACGGAAGGGGGAGCACCGCAGGCAAGCCACCAAAAGGGCGCCCTCGTGGGCGCGAAGTTCTTCGCGCGGCGCGGTTCGGCTCCGATGCCTCCTTGCCCCTGGGAGGCGGCGCGAGAGCGCGAAGTTGTTCGCGCTTCGGGAGGGGAAAAAACAGACAGACACAATTAATCGTCGATTCCCGAGAAAATATGGGAAAATCTGGGAAGTGGGGGGGGGGAGAGACAAAAACCCAGAAAGTATGGGAAAATATGGGGAATCTTTTTATTTGTGTGTATTTCTTTGTGTGTCCCATGGCCCCTTGATTCGCGCAGCGCGAAGCGCGAAGTTGGGAGCCTCTGGCCGCGGAAAAAGCGAGCACGGCAGACCCGCACGGCAGCCTCGCGCGGCAGCCACACCCGTTGGGCTTCGTGCCCCGCCCTCTCAGCTACCTGCTCTTGGGCGAGGGCTCCTCCTCCTCCTCCTCCTCCTCCTCCTCTTCCTCCATGCGGGCACTGCCGCTCCTCCTCCTCCTCCTCCTCCTCCTCCTCCTCCTCCTCCTCCTCCTCCTCCTCCTCCTCCCCCTCCTCCTCGGAGTCTTGCGACGTGGGGCGGGGGGAGAGCGAGCCCCTCCCCGAAGGGGAAGCAGGGGGAATCTGGAAGAGGAGACTAGGGGAACAAAAAGTGACATAAACATAAAAACTCGGAGGTCCGCGCGGATTTCTCGGATCGGCGCTGGACCCCCCTCCCTGGCGCGCGGAGCGCGACAGGGGCGGCGCCGGAGGTGCCGCCGGGGGGGCCCCAGCACCGATCCGAGAAATCCGCGCGGACCTCCGAGTTTTTATGTTTATGTCACTTTTTGTTCCCCTAGAGACGCTCCCAACCACCTCAGCCCAGATGGCTGGCGAGATTGACCGGCGCGACGTCCCCCGTGCGGGAGCAACCCGCGCAGTGACTAGCGTTGAACAGGCAGGAGCAGCGTTCCGTGCAGTATGCCCGAGCGGGATGTCGTGTGACCACCTGCACCAGTCCTGGCCATGAACATCCCGGGCCCAGGGTCGGCGTTTGTGCACCCTGGCCTGGCCGGAAGGAGTGCGTGTACAGTGATCTTGGGCTAGTGATTGGCTTGGCCAAGATCAGCGTCAGTGTAGACTTGGCATCCTCCGACCTCCCTCGTCCCTTTCCATGCCTTGCAGATCATTCGTTCGAGCGCTTGTCGTGCTTCAAGACTCTGTGTGCTTGATCCGCTGGTTGCCACGTTGGCTCGAGGTTTATGGTGCCTGCGGGAGAGCCCGCACGGGCGCAGCAAGCAAATACAACATATCTTCGCTGCCGAGTCTGTCGAGGCGGCTCGGCAGCACTTTACGACCAGTGACAGGAGCAGCTAGCTGATCTGAGAGGGGCGGAGCAGCCCCAGGATGGCCGTGGTCTCCATCGCGGCAGCCCGTGAGGTCGGCGCGTGGGTCTCAGAGCGTGGCCATCCGCCTGGCGCGCCGCCGTGGACAAGGCCGCGCAGCAGGGACTGGCGGACGCGAGTGCTACCACCACGGACAGCGAGCAGCCCGAGGCGCCCGACTTCGCCGCCCTGGGCGGCCACCTGGAGCTCGCCCTCGCGAGAGCCGTGCCCACCGTGCCCGAGGTCCAGCACCTCTGGGCCTGCCTCGGCGAGCTGGCGCGCTCCCTCGCGCCGCTGGGTCGGGTCTGGCGCCTGTCCCCTTTCGGGAGCGTGAGGAACCTGCTCCTCACCCGCGGTTCGGACGTGGACGCCACCCTCTACAGGTCGGACGCCCATGGCGAGGGCGACTCCGCCGCGGCGGTGCGGGTCCTGCAGGGAAGCGTGCTGCCGCTGCTGTCGCAGAGCCCAAGGTTCGAGGTCGTCAGGCTCGTTCCCGGGGCCAGGATCCCGGTCCTGAGCCTGCGCTTCGACGGGGCCGTGGACGTGGACCTCTCCTGCCACAACACGGAGCCGCTGCGGAACTCGCAGCTGCTGCGCGCTTACGCGCAGGTCAGCCCGCTGGTGCGGGGCCTGGCGCTGCTGGTGAAGCTCTGGTCCAAGGCCGCGGGCGTCTGCGGGGCGCAGAGCCGGAACCTGACCTCGTACGCGCTGGCGCTGATGGTGATCTACTTCTTGCAGGTCCACCCCGACTTCGGGCTGCCCCTGCTCTCCACGCAGCTGTTCGACGGCTTCGGGCGCCTGCCGGCCGCGCCGCGCTGGGAGTGCCAGGCCCCGTTGCCCGGGGCGCTGCGGCAGTTTTTCGCGTTCTACGAGCGGGAATTCGAGTGGGGCAGGGAGGTCGTCTCGGTGCGGCTCGGCCGTCGGTGCAGAACTGGCAGCCCAGAGGTCACCCTGCTGCCGAACGCCGCGGATCACCGCCTGCACGTGGAGGACCCCTTCCTCACGGGCAGGAACCTGAACTGCGTGCTGGGCCTCGAGCAGGAGGCCCGGCTGCAGGCGGCGTTGCGCGCCGCCGAGGCCGCGCTGCGAGGCGGCGCCCTGCCACTGGGCTTGGGCGGCGTGGAGGTGAGCGCTGGTGGAGCGCTTGCTGGCTGCGGGAGGTGATGGTCCCCGCGGGGCTCGTGCCGCGAGAGACCTGCAGGGCGGCCTTCCGGGCCGGGCCCGCTCTAGGCCCGCGGGGGAGGAGGAGGAGGAGGACGCAGGCTGGAGTCTTCGAGGCAAAGGCTTCGTTGGTGGCGCCTGTCCCTCTTCCATTGCGCTGCTGCGCACAACGGCAGCCACGCTCGGAGGAGGGCCCTGAGGGCACTGCACTCAGTGCCTCGCGGCACGGTGGAGGGTTTTCAGGTTGGTGCGCAACTGGCGTGTCGACCAGTGGCTGGCACGCGCTTGGTGTGTCGGCACAGAGACATCGAAAGCGGGTTCATCGAAGTAAGTTGCGCTATCCGCTTTCGGGCGATGAAAGTTGTACACTATGATATATTTGGTAGCCCCAGAGGTCCAGGACCCGTTTCGAGGGCCTGAGGAGATATTGCGGCTTCGACAGGTTTCAATGATATTTCATCGCTCCGCTCCATCGAGGGCCGGTTTTGGGCGGTCTCCTCTGCGCCGTCTTCGGGAGCGGTCTTGGGCCATCCTGGTGCCATCCCCAGCCCTTCCCATCCCTCCCCTGCCCCTCCCTCACATCCCTTCGCCAGAGTGGCGAGGGCAGATGGGGAGGGCCGTGCGTGACGCTCCGTGCAGAAGCAGGCAGCAGGGCGATACGGAAGGAAGGCAGAGGTTCCACCTTCCCGCGCTTGTTCCTCACTGCTTTGAGCCTGTCTCCGCAAAGTGACCGTTTATGTAAGCCATCACGCGGAGGACAGTCCGTCATGGCCCGTCTACCTGGCTCGACGCTTCAATTCCACTCGTGCGCACCGCGTTTGAGGTAGCTTCCCCCTCCTCCTCTTCCTTTTCGGAAAAAGGCAGGATGAGGACAGAGGTCAGCACAGCTGGTAACCTCCTGATGAATCCCCATTTGATCTCCACTTCCCGACGTTCCTTTTTCATCGCTTGTTTCTCATTGCGCCAGTCTTCGCCCAATCTGTTTCACCAGCCTCGGTTGCAGTCTGCTTTTGCGGGGCCGCGACCTCGTGCCAACCGGTCCCGCACTCGCGTGTTGTTCTCCGTTCGTGTTGGAGCGTGTTGTGCTGAGCACGGCTTGAGTCCTGGAGGTGAGCCTCTGGTCTCCTGCGCCATCGCCATAGCGAAATGCATGTGCCGCGGTTCGGATGGCCTGGACAACCCCGACGTTTGCAGTCTTGGGTCCAGTAAACACTAAGCACAGCATGTTTGGATCTCTTCCCATCGCGTGTCGTCCCTTGTGCTACCTGGGCCGCATCCTCAGCCAGCAAATTGTGTGTTCGACCCGATGAAGGCAATTTTGTAGAGGGCGCCCAACGCAATGCGCCAGGGCTGAATCCGACAGATTTGTTATTTGGGTTATTGATCCCGCAGCGGGTGTCACGGCGGGCCCCCCCAGAGGGGGAAACCCGTACGCAAATGAGTCATGCCATGGCAACGCTGAGGCATCTTGAGGGCCTCATGGAAGGCCCCCCCTGTGCACTCCTGCTTCCTTCGGCCCGCCCTCAGCCGTAGGCCCCGGGGCTCCTCTGGTCCGAGGCGCCGCCGCGAGGGCCCTGTGCCCTGCACCTCGACGCCGATCGCAGGAGGAAGGCCCCTGAGACAGCCCCAGGAGGGCCCAAGACGGCCCCAAGACGGCCAATGAGGCCTCCAAGACGGCCCAAGAGGCCTGCAAGACGGTTCCAGGAGGGGCCCTGACGGGGTACCCGAACGGACGTTTCGGGCCCTCGGCCCCACGACGCCCCCAGGAACCAGGAGGCCCCAAGAGGCCCCTAAGAGGCCCAAAGCGGCCCCCAAGAGGCCCCAAAGAGGCCCCCAAGAGTCCTCAGAGCGGCCCCCCCGGGAGGCGTTGAACCGGCCTCCTCAGAAAACCTTGAGGAGGAGGAAGAGGAGGAAGAGGAAGAGGAGGAGGAGGAGGAGGAGGAGGAGGAGGAGGAGGAGGAGG
>CAUYUJ010005102.1:82500-86439 GCA_963575745.1 Prorocentrum cordatum | reverse complement strand
AATGAGGGGGGCGGGAGGAGGTTCAGGAGGGAGGGCGGAGGATAGAGGAGGAGAGAGGCCGGCTGGTGCCGAGGAGGAGGGACGTGTAGGACCCGCCGCGCTGCGGGCCCGACGGCGGCGGGAGCCTGGAGCCCGAGCCCGGAACAGCGGTGGGAGCCTGGATCGTCGACGATCGCCTCCTCCTCCTCCTCCTCCTCCTCCTCCTCCTCCTCCCCTTCTCCTCCCTCCTCCTCCTCCTCCTCCTCCTCCTCCTCCTCCTCCTCCTCCTCCTCCTCCTCCTCCGCTGTTCCAGGCCGTCGGTCGTCGTAGCCGCCGCGCCTCCGTCGTCGTCATCGTCGTCGGCGTTGTCGTCGTCGTCGTCGACGTTGACTCGTTCCGCGTACGGGCCCGGGGGGACCCGCAGGAAGAAGAAGGGCCCGCGGCGAGGGGCCCGCCCCGCAGCGATGGAGTCACAGAGAGCCCCGGGGCTTGCGCCGCCCAGCAACCACGGCATCGGGGGCGGTGTGGGCACAGAGGGCGCCCCCCGCATCGCATGGCAGCACGCAGCCCGTCGGGCCCGCGCCAGGGCCATCGGGAGATCGGGCGTAGAGGCATGCGCGGAGCAGGAAGCAGAGGCGTGCCTGGACGAAGACGGATCGCTCCAGGGCGTTCTGGAACGCTCTCCGGGCGTTCCAGAGCACTGTGCAAAAGGCCGCGGCGCCCGATACATCCTCCAGACCCGCCAGCTCTCATAGATCCCTGGATCGTCGGCATCCGAACTTAATAGTCTTCATCCCGCCTTCGTCCGAAGAAAGGGCCGAGAGGGCCCCGTCCCAAGAGGCTGCCCGCGTGTACCCCAATCCAAAACGCCGCCGCCAGCAGCGCGCGCTGAGGCGATGATAGTCTGTGTGCCCCTCGGGCAGTGGCGACGGCAGCAAGGACGACGAGACACGACGCCATGACTCCGGCCACGAATGCGACGACAAAGGAGACTACGGCGGCAACGACGACGACGCCGCGGGACGGTCTGCTTGGGTCCGATTCTGACGGCTCTGCCCGCGCGGCGTTCCGGGGCCCTGCGCGGCCTTCGCCCCGCTCTCGCTGTGCTGCGGCCTGCGCTTCCGTCCGCTGCAGGGTGCCCGGTGTCCCGCGGGGCCCGCCCCCCTTGGTAGGGGCGCTTGCCACCGCCAGCGCCGCCGACGCAGAAGTTGCGGCTTGCGCGGTGAGAAGCCACCTCGTCGGGAGGACGCGGGGGTCCCGCTGCCCCGGGGCCCCAGGGAGTGTTCTTTTCGCCCCTCCCCGCGACGGTGAGTGAACTACTTCTGCTGGTGAGCTCGGCCGCACGGAACGAAGTTGTTGAAGCCCACGATGGGATGTTCTCCGACATGAGTGGCGAGCTTCAGCCTTCTCCAGACAGTGAAGATGGATTCTGTACGCGGCACCTGTTTCCGCAGAGCAGGAGGCCAAGTAATAGAGTTCTGGCGCGACCTTGCTCTTGTTGCAGCACGTGATCATCGCGCTCTTTTCTTTTGCGAGATTGCACTCCAGGAGTGTGTCGTACATAGGAGGGCCTTCGATCATGTCATACGATATCTCGTTTTATGTTTGCGGGGGGCGGCAGTATGGCAGCATGGCTGTTTGGGGGCATCATCAGTGGGACCCCTGTTGTCCACATTGGGTCAAGTAGAAGGCCGTTGCAGCTGCAGATGCGACAGTGCCCAGAAGTATAAGCTGTGTCTGTCGTGGTTGTGAGTCTAGGAAGCCTTGGGCTCGGTGGCTCGACGACTTCCATCTTGCCGAGCACATGCTGACTAGCGACCCCTGACGCACCCACGTGATAAACCGCACCGACCATCTGTATGGAGATTTCGATGGATGTGCATCGAGTGTGAGGGTTGAGAGCTCTGTGTGAGTCGCACTGCCCTGGCAGTGCGCTGCAGATCGTGAGGAATCAATGGTTGCGTATTGGTTCCAAGAGGGCACGATGTCAGACAACGGTTGAATGTGTGCAGGGGCCGTCGTTGTTCATACACGCATGTGCCGTCCTAGCAAGTAGATGTTGTCGATTGTTTGTCCATGTAGTAACGTTTGTAAGGACGTGTCGGACATTCATGTGTCCCTGCTTTCAGTTTATTCCGGCGTTTGCATACCCTTTGATTTGACAGGTTGACGGCGCATCAGTTGGCATGAAGTTGTCTGGAATCGATTACAAGGGCTATAAGGCTTGCGCTCGCGTGCCCCTCTTCGCTGTCTTCCTTTGCACTGTTCATGAAGAGCTCCCACCGCCACACCTTACCTTAACACACATCCAGCCGCTCTTTGACAATGTCACTTGTGGGTCGATGGCCAGCGTAATCGAAGGGGGGGGGGCAGTGCAAGCTTGATGCTTGGCTCATGAAAAAGGGGTTCTCGAGGGTCGGTCGGATGGATGGTCCCGCTCGATAGCACTCCCAACGGATACATGACCCGCCGTGCGGATGCGTTCAGTCTCGTGCGTCTTACAGTAGGCACGTCAAATAAGAAACCGGCTTCTCAGCAGGTGCCCCACGAAAGTTGTCTTATCCCCCGATGGCCCTGGGAGCCCATTGAGGCCTTGAGGCGCCTGAGGGAGCAAGACGCCCGATGACGAGTGTGACTGAAGATCTCGTATGCCAAGAGGTCTTGTCGTATGTGCCCGCTGAAGGGGGGAGTGCCTCCCGGACGAGGAGGCGTGCCGCTTTGGGGGGGCACTGTGTCGGGATGGGGGCTTGGGGGGGGAGGGGTGCTGCAGGGGGCGGGGGCAGGAGAGGAGCGCGGAAGTTAGAGGGGCAGTGGGCGGATGCTGCGGATTTCGCTGCGCTCAAATGTGGGTTTGCTCGATCCGCCCACCGTGCCTCAGCCCCCCTCCTCCTCCTCCTCCTCCTCCTCCTCCTCCTCCTCCTCCTCCTCCTCCTCCTCCTTCTCTTCGTTCTCGTTCTCTCCTGCCTCTCTTCGTCCTTCTCCTCCTTCTCCTCCCCTGCAGGCTCACACGCCGACCCGGGGACTACAGTCAACCCGCACAGAAAGGATGAGCAATTTCCCAAGCCCTTGCATTTTCCCCTTTCGGCCCATCCTTGGCCGCTTTCGCTGGCCGCGCCCCGCTCCCGCACCCTCACCCCTCTCCCACCCTTCGCCGATGGGCTTCGACCTCACATGGGGTTGGCTTCCACGTTGCGCGGGTGTTGCCGTGCAGCCCCCCCCCTCCCCGGCATCAGATCACCGTCAAGCGGCCCGACAACTACGTCATGCCCGACGACGGCGACCCCTCTGCGAAGCTCGACCTGCACGAGATCTCGATGGCCAAGCTGGTGGGCGAGCAGGCGTCCAGGCACGGCGCCGAGGGGCCGAGGGAGACCCCGACACACGCAGGAGGCACGAGCACCATCGGAGCGATCCAGACCAATGGGGCCGCCTGTGCCGACAGCCGCGCGCACGCTTCCCGCGCAAGGTCGCGCGTCAGCGTCCCCTCCTCCGCGCGGTGTGCCGCTCTGGCGGCCCGCGCAGCCAACCCGCGGCGTAAGGTCGCGATGCCATCGCGCGTAAGACCCGGGTTCGTTTCGTCGCTCGGTTTCGTTGCTGCAGCGACGTGAACGGACCACGGTGCGTTCGTCTACCTGTCGGGCCGCAGCCAGGCGAACGGTATACCAGGAAGACCAGCCAAGTGCAGAGCGGCTGCGGAGGCGGGGGACGACAGGCGTCGCGCCCAGAGCTCCGCGCGGGAGCCGCCGCATGCTGCTGGACGGTTTCGCTGGGCGCCGCTGGGTGTCGGTCTGGGCCTCCTGCGGCGCCCGCGCGGCACAGGCTGGGGCGCCGCTCGTGCCAATCCTCCGGGTCGCCCCCGGGTTTGGACGTGAGATGGGTACGGAAACAATGGGTACGATGCCCGACATTACCAGTGGTGGGGGCTCTCTTCCAATCCCAGGACTTTTTGTGGGTCGGGGA
>CAUYUJ010005102.1:0-72500 GCA_963575745.1 Prorocentrum cordatum | reverse complement strand
TGGGTCGTATTGCGGGGCTTCTTGGATTGTCTTGGGGCCCTCTGGGCCGTTTGGGGGGCCTTTCGGGCCGTCTTGGGGCCCTCTGAAGAACCACTTGGGCCATCTTGGGGCGATCTTGGGGGCTTTGGCCGTCTTGCGAGGTCGGAAGCTTGAAAAAGCGAGAACGTTAAAATCGATCGAAAGCCTTTCGTGGGGTGTCTTCTGGGCTCTTTCGGCCGTCCTGAGACCAGCGTGGGCGTTCTGGAGCGGTCTTGGGCCGTTTCGGTGCTCCGCGGGACCGGGAAGCGATCCTGGGCCTGCTTTTGCGGCTCAAGGATTCATACTAATATTCGAGACGGGATATCCAGGTATAGCCACATATCTACATCTACATACATACATACACATGCACATAAAACACTTACATGCATACATACATACGTACGTACATGCGTGCATACAGACAGACAAACAGACAGACAGACCCACAGACAGACATACGGACATACTTATAGTCACATTTACATGTATGCATACATACATTTATACATGTATACATACATACATCCATCCATACATCCATCCGTTTTCATTCCCATCCATTCATAGATATGTATACCCATGTAACGAGGTGTGTAAATATTTAGAGATGTATAGCTGCAGCCACAGAACAGCCGAAACCAACCAGCAATCACTGATCGCTTCTCCTCGCCCATCCTTCTCCTCACCCTTCTCTTTCTCGATTCGTCCTGTTTGAAGCAACACCAATCCAAGACTACACTGCGTTTGGCGCCCTCGGTGCAAGGAGACGTTGTGTATGTTTGGTTTGTTTGGTTGGGTTGGTGTGGGAAACAAGTAAACACAGCGTATTGTTGGTTTGGTTTATTGGGCTTGGGGTGGGCCCAGTGCTCTCCTCTTCCTCCTTCTCCTTCTTCTCCGTTCCTCCTCTATCTATGTTCATCTTGTTCATTCTCCAAACACAATTCCTCCTCCTCCTCCTCGACCATCACCCTTCTCATTGTTGTCCTTTCCGGTTTCTCCTCTCTGCAGCAGCACAAGCACAATCATACACAGTGTTGGGCTCTTTCGGTGCAAACGCTCATTCGGTTTGTTGTTGGTTTATTCGGTCTGGGAAGCAAGGGAACACTGTGTATGGTTTGTATGTTTTTTGCTTGCGGAGACTCAGAGAGGGAACAGAGAAGGAGGAAGGGAAGGAGGAGGGGAGCACTGGAGCACCCAAAACCCCTATAACAACCCCACAGGTACACAGTGATTCCTGGTTCCCGAAGCAAAACCAACCAAACCACACACACACACACGCACACACACACACACGCACAGACAGCCTTGTTCTTTGCACCGAAGGCGCCACACGCTGTGTGTTCGTGGTTTCGTGTCGCTTCGACTCACGCTGCGTTTGGCGCCCTCGGTGCAAGGAACCGCTGTCTGTCTGTGTGTGTGTGTGTTCTTTTTGGGGGGAGGCTCAGAGAGGGAATGGAGAAGGAGGAGGAGAAGGAGGAGGGCAGCATTGGAGCCCCCCAAACCGAATAAAGCAACAAAAACAACCCATACACCGTGCTTCCTGTGTTCCCACTATATAGCAACCAACAACAGCAACAACAACACACATTTACAGCGTTTCTTTGCACCGAGGACACTCCACCCTGTGTATTCTTCGTGTTGTGTTGCTCCGACTCCTCCTCGTTGAAGCAAGGCAAAACCAATCCAACGCAGCATTTGGCGCCCTCGGTGCAAGGACGCGCTTTGCATGTTTGGTGTTGTTGGTCGTTTTGGCTTGGGAAGCAAGGAATCGCAGCGTTTTTTTGTTGTTGGGTGTTTCGTTGTTTTGGGGTCTGGGGAGGCTCAGAGAGGGAACGGACAATGAGGAGGAGAAGGCGGAGGAGGAGGAGGGGAACATTGGGGCCCCCAGAAACCCCTTTGAAGCAAGACAGCCAACCAAACACAGCGTTTCCTTGTTTCCTACGCCAAAGCAACAAGCAAACCAACGCACACAGCTGTTCCTTGCACCTTGGGTGCCAAACGCTGTGTATGTTTTGCTTTGTGCTGCTACAAAGAGGAGGAACCATAAATGAGGAGGAGGAGGAGGATGGGTGAGGAGGAGGAAGGGGAATTGTGTTTGGAGTAGGAAGGGAGGGAAACGAGAAAGTGCAGGAACGGAGAAGGAGGAGAAGAAGGAAGAGGAGGAGGAGGAGAGCTCTCGCCCCCCTCAAACCCAATACCCCAAAACCATACACAGTGTGTTCTTGCTTCCTGAACAGAACGACCCAACAAAAGCAAACAAACAGCGCTTCCTGGCACCAAAAGGCGCCAAACGCTCTGTTTGATTGGTTTCGTGTTGCTTCAAAGAAGAGGAATGGGAAAGGAGAGGGAGGAGGAGGAGGAGGAAGAGGAGGATGGGCGAGGAGGAGGAGGAGGATTAGTGTTCGGCGAAGGAGGAGGGGGAAAGGCGAAAGAGGAGGAATGAAGAAGGAGGAGAAGAGGGATGAGGAGGAGGAGGAGGAGGAGGAGGAGGAGGAGGAGGGGGAGGAGAAAACGATTAGATAATATTTTGTGGGTTGGGTTGTTTGGGGGTGCTGGCGGGGGGCGACCATGTGCATAGCGATGTACACACACACACACATATATACATATATATATATATACATAAATATATATATATAGATAATAGATATAGATATAGATATGTGTGAGAGAGAGAGAGAGAG
Organism: Prorocentrum cordatum; assembly: GCA_963575745.1. Taxonomy (NCBI): domain Eukaryota; class Dinophyceae; order Prorocentrales; family Prorocentraceae; genus Prorocentrum; species Prorocentrum cordatum. The sequence goes on along the minus strand of CAUYUJ010005102.1, from coordinate 69,795 downwards.
AGAAAGAGTGTGTGTGTGCGTGTATGGTCCAATGCGCGGCCCCAGAGGTCCCGAACTCTTCCCAGGGCTTGCTTTCGTCCCGACCTCATTCTGATGGCCCCCGGGCCCGAGGACGGCCCCGGGAGGCCGACCTCGAGGACGCGCGCCCGGACCGACAGCATCAGATCGTCGGAGGTTTGGGTTCTTGGCAGCGCGATCCAGGACGAAAGCGGGAAGGTTTGCGGACACATGCGAGGCTGAACCGCCCAGCTGTTGCTCCGCCTCTCCTGGTCATTTTTCCCACCTGTCGGGGTACTTCCAGGCGCAGCCGGCCATCCTGGGTGGACGCCGGCGTGTCGCGCATCTGCTGGCAAACCCCCGGCGCCGCCCGCACTGAGGCTGAGCGCAGCCAAAAAACAAAGGTTGCTTGATGGGGACGTGGCGGAGACTTCTCGTCGAGCTGCTTCGTTTTTTAATTGGGGGGGGGGGGCGTTCGTTCCAGCCTGCTTTGGGCCCCCTGAGGGAGCTGGAAGCCCTCGCGTTTATTGTTTGTTGGCCTCCGAACGGCACCGGCGACGAGGAGCTCCCCCCGCAAATTTACGAACATCAAACGCCAGGGATCATGATGTATAGCAGACGTTTCAAATCAGACACTAAGGCCATACATTAGCGTACAGTAATCACATACAGCAGATACAGGCTCTACGGACATGCACCATGACTGTACGTCTTGATACACTGAAGCTCCTTAGTGGGGATCGCTCGAAGCAAAATCATGTTGTAGTGGTGTTTTTCGCTGTAGGCCCTGATCCTCCATCCTCGATCCCGTGGGCCCTGGTCCGGGCCAATGTGGACACGACCGATCTGATTCGATGTCGAATCTGGCCGACCCGATCCGATCTGATCTCGATTTTCCCGCGACCCGACGCGGCCGAATGCATGCAAGGCGCAGTAGCGCATCTTGCCGCAGCCGATCCGGTTCGATCCCGAATCCTCCCGGCCGATGCGGCACGACCTGGCGCGCGTTCCGATCCCATCTGGCTTCCCGATTCGATGATTCGTCGAGGGTTGCTGAAGGTGCCCCTGGGCCGATGTGCCCCTCCGTGTCGGAGCTCCGGGGGCCCTCTTGGGCCTCGTGAGGCTCCTCTGGGGGCCGTGGGGGCCTTCTTGGAGATCCTCGGGGCACCTTGGGCCAGGGGCGCTTCCGGCCACGCCCGACCTCCTCCTGCCGTCTTCGAGCCCCGAGCCCGTGGGCCCCCGCCAGGCAGAACGTCATCCGCGTGCAGAAGCTCGGCGGCGCGTCGCAGACGGCGGCCCCGAAGCCGCAGCCGGTGGCGGCCACGGCCGTGGGGCTCAGCTCTCGCCGCCCGGGGGCGGCTCGGAGGACCTGGCCGCTTCGGAGGAGGGAGGGGTACCCATACCGCCACCCTTCCGTCGTGTTCCTCTCCTTCGGCCTCCTGGGAGGCCCTCGTAGACCATCGCCGCCACCGCCAGATTCGCCTCGAGGTCCCATGGTCAGGAGGCATCCCGGGAGAGGTCCGGGGAGCAGCGGTGTCGGTACTTTTTGGTTTCCCCGTCGTCGGCATTCGCGACGAGGCAGCTGACGATCTCGAGCCCGTGATGTGTGGTGGCTCGGTTTGGAGGCTCGCTCCGTGAGCTTTCGGCGGTCTCGTCCGCTTGTCAGACTGGCCTGTGCAAAAGCAGCTGCGGTATTTACGGCCCTCCATCTTGCAAGCACGCGTGCGCGCTGGAGCGAAGGGAAAATGGGGAAGTGGAAGTACGGCCTGACTGCGCCGCTCCGCTACGCGGAGAGAAGCTGGGGCTGAGCAGCAACATGCTCGATCCCAGATCCTCGAACTTCGTTCGATCGTCCAGCCTCGATCCTTAAACCTCGATCCGCGGTCCTTGGACCTCGATCCTCGGACCTCGATCCTCGAATCTTGATCCTCGGGCCTCGGAGGAAGCCACGGTTGTTCTGAGGTAGGGGCCCTCCCTCGCCTTCGGCGGAAACAGGTGCACTGCGGTGGCAGTCGAGCAAGCAAGCGAAAGCCGAGCACCCGGACGGACGCGTGGGCAGTCATGGGTGCACATCCGGCAGCCGAACGAAGAGGCAGGAAAGTCGTGGGCAGTTTCTGGAAGCCTGGCACAGGTAGAGGCCACAGCCCAGGAGAGGAGAGACGACACTCCGAACCGAGGGAGGGGGGGGATCCGAGTAGACTTGAATCAAGCACTATTGCGATCCAAGTAGAGCTGTATCCAGTCCGTAGTAGGATTCAATGAGATTGGGAGATTCGATCAAAGCTTCATCGCGCCTTAGTAGCAGGATTCGACCAGAGCTGCATCGAGCCTGTGTAGGATCCCATTCGGGCTGGATCCTGCCCTGTTTGGATTCTACTAGAGCTGGAGCTAGCCTGTTTCAGGATCCCATTGGGGCTGGATCCAGCTCTACTAACTAGGATTCTGTTTGAGCTAGACATATATTTTGTAGGATTCTAGTACACTTGGATTTAGTCCTAGTAGGATCCTATTTGAGCTGGATCGAGCCCTATTAGAGGAATCCCAGTAGAGCTGGATCCAGCCCTATTGCGATTCTATTTGGGTTGGCTTTAGCTTTTGTAGGATCATAGTGGAGCTTGATCGAGCCGCGTAGAATTTTATTAGAGCTGGATCCAGCCCCAGTGCAAGGATTCGAATTAGGCCTTCGAGTTAGGCAGGTTCGAGCCTCCCCCCCTCCCCCCCCTCCCCGGTTCGAACCATCCCCCCCCCGTTCCTAGGGAGGGGGGGTGGGGTCTCCCCCCCCCCCGGTTCCCGGGGAAGGGGGGGGGATTCTTGTTTCCCTCCCCCCCCGGTTTCAAGGAGGTGGGGACAGCTAGCACCCATACCTATGCGACCCCTAGATATCTCGGGGTGGAATTCTGGTGGGGGTCCCCGCTTGTACGGGAGCCCCCCTCGGGGTCCGACAACTCGCACCCACAGCTGTGGTGCCTTCATCGCCTTGCCCTTTTCCATTCCTCATCCTTCTAGGTTTGAGTGTGTGTTATGTGTGTTGTGTGTTGTGTGTTGTGTGTTGTGTGTTGTGTGTTGTGTGTTGTGTGTTGTGTGTTGTGTGTTGTGTGTTGTGCGTGCGTGCGTGCGTGCGTGCGTGCGTGCGTGCGTGCGTGCGTGCGCGCGTGTGCGGTGTGTGTGTGTGTGTGTGTGTGTGTGTTGTGTGTGTGTGTGTGTGTGTTGTGTGTGTGTGTGTGTGTGTGTGTGTGTGTGTGTGTGTGTGTGTGTGTGTGTGTGTGTGTGTGTGTGGGGGGGGGGGGCGGGCGGGCGGGCGGGCGGGCGTGCGCGCGTGTGTGTGTGTGTGTGTGGTTCTTTCCGCACAGGGAAAGGGATACGGCCGAGGCTGGTGAGATACATCGATCTCCGACAGCGGCTGAAGTCGAGCTAGGAGAGGGGCGGCCCTTCCCTCAGGCCCTGGCGTCGCCAAACGATCGAGGCGGCTGGCTGTCTGTCACGCCCTCGGGGCCGTCAGAGAACGACTCGAGACGGAGAACCCGTATTCAGGATGGGGCCGAGAGGTCTGGGTTCACAGGTGGCAATGTCGCGACATCGGATGTCTGGCCACGATGTCCCCTCTTTGTCAAGCGGCAGCTCGAGAGGGTACGGGGCCGACCGGCATGAGGGGAGTGTGGCGCTGATGTGGTGAAGCCGGCCGATTGAAGATGGGCATCCCTGAGGCAATGTCCAACTCCATGACGCAGAAGATCGTCTCCAACCCGGTGCTGGCCATGCAGGCTGTGGACGGCGGAGCAGGGGAGGGGCGGAGGGGGGTGGGAGAGTGAACGGTGAGGCGGAGAGAGAGAGAGAGAGAGAGAGAGGACCAGGATTAGGATAAGGAAGGTGACGAGGAGGACCGCGAAACCCTAAAACCCTTCCACAATTACTCAATATGAATATACTCTCCCTCTTCCCCTGATGGCGTCCGGGTGATGGCCGCGCACCCTCCGCGTATTGTTTTTTACACACAGGATGCCCGGGAAATCCCGGGAAACGACTCTCGCTGAGGCGCCGGCGTCATTTTTTCCCAAAATGCTGCTCTCGTTGAGGCGCCGGCCTCATTTCTGCTCCCGAATCGTTCCGAATCGTGCTCCCGCTGCAGCGTGGGCCTCATTTTCGGATCGGTGTTTGGCCTCCGTCGTTCAGGATGGCGTTCTCGCCCCAGCGCGGGCCTCTTTCTCGCGCGCCCATCCGCCCGCCACCACCGCGCCGCACCACCACCACCACCACCACCACCACCACCACCACCACCACCACCACCACCAACACCACCAACCACCACCAGCACCAGCACCAGTACCAACACCACCACCACCAGCACCACCACCACCACCACCAGCACCACCACCACCACCATCACCACCACCACCACCACCACCACCACCACCACCACCACCACCACCACCACCACCACCACGACAACCACGCACACACGCACGCACGCACGCACGTGCACCACCACCCACTACGCACGCGCGCGCGGAGCCACAGGTCCGCTACGACACGCGTCCGCGGATAGAGAAAATCAGCGCCATGGTAAGGGATGGGAGGTAGGGGTAGGACGTCAGATATGACGCGAGCGCACCTAGCTTGTCCTCCCCCCTACCCCCCTCCCCCTCGAGGGGCGCCGCAGCCCCAGAAGTGGACCTGGCGAGCGCGCGAGCCGCCCTGCTGGAGCAGGGCTGGCGTCCGTGCAGCCTGGTCTGATTAGAGCGTGTGTCTCTATTGCTTGGGGCATGATGGGCATTATAGCCTCTGGCCCCATCCCCCTATAACGTAACGCCCCTCCCCCGCCAGTGCGCTCCGGGCACTGCCGCCGTGTGCACGGCGGGGGGGAGGCGTTACATTATACCTTTCCCCTGGCCCCTCCCCCACTATAATGCCCATCATCGCCGAAAATGAAGAAACGCGCTCTTACCGGGCTGACCCTGCAAGAGCAGTGGTGCGCCTTTGTGTCTTGCCCGGTCGCGTGTCGTGTCCCCTCATGTCTAGAGCATGGGCTGCTCTCCGAGGAGGGCACAGAGGCACAATCATATGAATCATACCCTTTTGAAGGTCCGCGCAGACTTCTTGGGTCTGTCAGGGGGGGTCCAGCGCCGACCCACTACATCCGCGCGGTCCTTCGAAAGATTTCGAAAGTTTATGCCCGTGGCGGCTTTCTTTCTTTCTTTGTCCAGGGAGAGGTATTTCTGTGTCCCCAGTGTCAGCTCCTGACTGTCGGAGGCCCAGGACCTCCCCCTCTCGCAGTGTTGTCCATCCGCTCGATGCGATTCGATACCGATGCCGGCCAGCTCGGTCCGATTCGATCCCGACATGTCGACGAGCCGCTGCGGCCCGACGCTCGCGTGGCGCGGTTGTGCATCCTGGCGCTGCCGAGCCGATCCCGCCCCCGTGCCGAGGCAGCCCGACCCGACGAGCGCTCCGATCCGATCAAACTTCCCGATCCGATGCCGACCGGTTCTGGTCCTCGGCGCCGCGCTCCGTGACGACGGAGAGCTGGTGCACAGCAGCACAGGAGCACCCAACGGCACTGGCTGCCGACGGTGGCTGCAGCTCGCGCTGCGACGGTTGCGTGTGGCGCAGGTTGGGAGTCGCACGCGCCAAGGCTGCTGTGCGAACTTCTGCGAGCCAGGTGAGCGCCGACACCACGGTGGAAGGGCCGGGGCCCTCCCGCGCCGACCCTCGAGGGCCCCGCTCCCGCGGATCTGCGCGATTCGCTTCGCTCCCTCGCTCTCCTTCCCCCGAAGAGCGCCCCGAGCGCCGCCCGCCGCGAGTCCGGCGGGCTCGCGCCGGGCGCGTGGCGATGGTGCCTCGATCCCAACGCCGCCCCGCAGAGGCCCCTCGCCGCCGCCCCGCCCCCCGCGGGCCCAGGCCTCCGCGCGCGCCCCCGCGGGCCTCCGCCCTCCGCAGGCCGCCGCCCGCCCGCCTCCGCAGGCCGCGCTCGCCACCGCGCGCAGCGGCGGCGGCCGCTGCGCCGGCGGCGGGCAGCCCGCGGCCTCGCGGGCGCGGCGCTCCGCGGCCGCTGCGCCGCCTCGGGCGCCCTGCGGGGCCGTCGGCCGTCGGGCGGCGGCGGCGACCCCTGCGGGGGGCCGCAGCTGCGCGGCGGAGGTCCTCAGGCCCTCCGGCGAAGAGCCGAGGTCCTCGGCGCCAGGCAGGACACCTCGTGTAGCCACCACCGTCGGGCGCGCGGGCCGCCTCGCGCGGCTGTGGGGCGCGCGGCGGCAGGCAGAGAGCCAGTGGCAGCCATTGTGCTTCAGCGACCGGTGGCCATAACCGTCGGGAGCGCGGGACGCCTCGCGCGTCCGCGGAGCGCGCGGGGCCAGGCAGGGAAGCCGCGGCAGCCATTGTGTTCGAGCGACCGCTGGCAACCACTGTCGGGGCGCGCCGCCTCGCGCGTCCGCTGGGCGCGCGGGGGCCCTTCCCCACCCCCGGCGACGCCGAGCCAGAAGGGCCCCGAGCCAGAGCCGCGGCAGGCAGCCCCCGCCGGCTCGGCCGAGGCCTCGCTGGGCGAGGGTGTGCCGCGTGCCGGGCGCCTTGTCGGAAAAGCGGCCGTGTCGGGCGGCGCAGCTCCGTCTGCGGCTCCCGGAGGGCGTCATGGTTCGCGGTGAACAGCGGCATCGCTGCGACGGGCGCAGAGGCCAACAGCGAGCGAGGAGCAGAGTGGACGGCAGCGGGAGAGCGGCGAGGAGCAGTTGAGCCAAGGGCCGCACGGCGCGGAGCGGCACTCTGGGCAACCACGGCGGGAGGTCCTGCCCTGCGGCGCGGGCGCACGCGACAGTACACCAGCAGCCGCGGCGCGGCGTCCGCGCTCGGCGTGGAGGGCGCGGCCGAGCTCGCCGGCCGCGGGCTCTTGCTCGGCCCATCCGTACGGCAGGTTCGTGTCGTGTTGACGCGGCGGCGACCTCGCCGCGGGCGTTCAGGGTTAGCTCGCCGCCGCGGGCTCTTGGCAGCAACGACCCCGCCGGGGGCGTTCGCCAGCGGCCAAGAATCGGCTGGTATGCAGCGATTTGGCGATCGAGCAGCCGCCGATGGTTCAAGGTTGACCTGGCGACCGAGAAGCCGTCCATCGTTCCGGGTTGAACGTGTCAGAAACCGCCGCCAGGGTTGTCACGGCACGAACCTGCAGCACGAAGTTCAGGAGGGGAAAAAACACACAGACAAATCGAATCGTCGACTCCCAGGAACAGATGGGAACATAGACAAACTATGGGAAATGGGGGGAAGACGCGAACTCAGAAAATATAGGAAGATATGGGTGATCTTGGGAATTGTGTGTGTGTGTTTATTTGTGTGTGCCCCTGGGCCCCTTTGGATGCTCCAGGCCACGTTGGGGCACCGTGCCAGCCCGTCGCTCATCAGCTTTCGGCCAGCCGGCTGGGGCAGAGGCTCACCGAGCGCTTCTGCGTTCCGGGTGGCAGCCGAGGTGCCCCGGGTGGGGACGTCCGCGTCCCTGCAGGCAGCCGCCCTGCGGGAGCACTGCGTGTTCGGGCCACCCTTGCAGCCCGAGCCCCGAGCCCCGAGCCCGAGCACGAAGCCCGAAGCCCGAGCCCGAGCCCGAGAGCGAGAGGGAGAGGGCGGGAGCCTGAAGTGACTGGGCAGAGGCCCTCGAAGGAAGGGCCAGAGGGCCCAGGTGAGCCCTGCGGCGCGCCTCGCCCCCCCCATCCATTCCCCCGGGTCACCCGCGGGCGTGAGGATCATCGCGCTTCGCGCGTCGCGGTCTGGGCCAAAGCGCTTGCCCCTCTCCAGTGGGGGGCGGCGCGATGGCGCGAAGATAATCGCGCAACCAAGGACCTACTTGAGGATCGAGGACACGGGTTTTGGGGCGCTTTCGACCCTTGCCATGCGTCCAGGGGGTCCCCCAGAGGCTTTCGCCCTTCCCAGGCCTCCGACGCCGTGTAATTCGTCCCGGCCTACCGCCGTAGATCTACGGCGGGAGAGGCGAGTTGAGGTTCTGCAACGTTTTGGGCCTCCCGGGCCAGCGGGACCTGCAAACAGGTCGGAAGGCTGGTGCTGGAGGAAGGCCCAGCACCCGTCTTCGTCAGGATTCCGCCCCCCCGGTGGCAAGGCAAGCAGGAGTCCGAGCATGTGTGTGTGCACGGACTTCGCGCCGCGTCTCGCCTGGGTCCCTGGCAGGGCGAGGGCAGCGCTTCACTCCCTGATGGCGTTTCGCCAGAGGGTCCGAGGCGACAAAAACCACGAAGACTCCCACGGGGGGGACGTGGAGCCCGAGAATGGATGTTAGGCCAAGGTCGCCTGGTCCGACAGCCGTTTCGCTTCTCGCTTTCTCGCCATGGCTCCGGAGCTCTGCCCTCGCCTCCGTGCCGGCTGCCGGCTGCATGTCTGGTCCTGGCGGCCACGATCTTCTTGGCACTCGGTTCCGTTTGTTCCATTGAGGTGCACATTGCCGTGCCCTTACAGCGCCGTTTTTCATACATGCTCCGCGTGCGGATCATGGATCAAAGATGCAGGGATTTAGTATTAAACACAACGATGAGTTCATGCATCGATTTATCGGATTAGTCATGTATTAAAAAAACCCTATGTGTTTAGACATCCCATGTATTAAACATTGCCCTGTAGTTTCGTGTGTTGTAGCTGAGTTTGTACTTCTCGACCCGCCTGCTCGGGTCATGTATTGCGCTGTCGAGGCGTCAGGCGTCTGCGTTCTGGGCTGGGTCGGCCAGGCAGCCGCGTGCGGCACGGCCGCCCGGGGCGGGCGCTTCCTGGCCCCCCGGGGACCGCGCAATGCCCACGGAGTTGCCGCCTGCGTCTTGGTCTCTTGCCCCTGTCGCCGTCGTCGTCGCCCCCTCTGTGTGATGTGAGGCCTCGATCTAGGATTAAGTCGGGCGTGTCCCCCGACAGGGGAATATTCGACGAAAAAATTAGAATACCCCAAAAATACACGAAAAAGGTAAAAAAATAATAATATAGATTCAAAAAAGAGTCCCCAGACTATTTTTTGTGATTATGTTTTATCTTATGTTTGGGGTATTCTTTATTTCTTGTCGAAAATCCCCCTGAAGGGGGACACGCCCGACTTAAATCTAGAAGCACTCGTGGTTCTGCGATTACTTGCGATTCCTACGTGTCCGATCGGCGCTAGGGTAGGGTATGGGACGCCCCTTCTGGGGTTCCCTTGGCTACAGGCATCCTTCAGATCCTGAGCCCCGGCAGCGTTTGCAACACCCTGACCCGTAGGGGTAAGGCTCGCATGCCCCTTCCCTCGTGGTGACCACCCCAGGTCAAGCAGGGCAGAGAGATCGGCTCCCGGCCGAGCACCATCGTGCAGCTCCTCAACGCCGTGTACCAGGCGGCCGCCGCCCCCCCCCCCCGCCCCCCGCCGTGAGCAGGCTCTGCCGTGTGCTGCTCCCAGTTGGGCCAAGGGGGCAGGCTCGATGACTGGAGGAGGGCCAGTCGAGACGATGGCGGCCCTCCCTGCGTGCTTCCTCCTTTCCTGGGCTTCCTTGGGGATTCTCGTCGCCGCGGCTGGACACCGCTGGACAATTCAGGAGCGCCCCGCGAGGGGTTCGTGGATTGATCTTGAGCGGATTTGGGCCGTGTGGGAAAGCCGCCGTTGTCTCAAATGGAGCTCCGAGGGGAGGTCTCCTCCTTTTCCTCAGCGGACGAGCAGCAGTATAACACGAACTGCTCCGCCAGGGCGGCTGGAGTGGTTACACCCCGGCCGTACCACCGTAGAGTTTCCAGCCACCTTGCACCCCGGAGTGCTTTCCAGCCGCCCGGGGACGCGTGCCCCCGACGGAAGACCAGTTGCTGCTATGCCGTTGTTCGTCCGCTGATCTCCTCCTCCGCCGCCCCCTCCTCATCATCGTTCCCTTTTCGCCGCGGGCGCAAGCGCTGGCCGAAGGCCGCCTTCGCCGTATCTGCCGGCGGGGTGCGCGGGCTCGGGCCCTCGCGCGGCAGTGAGGCCATGAGGCTTCTCCGAGCCGGCGAGCTCATCGAGCTCATCGGGATAAGGACGGATAACCAGAGCCCCGAATCATCAGGGGTAACTCGGGTCAGGGATAACACGGGTTCGTTTTTCGGGAATCCAAACCCGAGTTAGCCCGGACCCGAGTTACCCCGGATAACTCGGGCGTCCAGGGCCCCGAATCATCAGGGGTAACTCGGGTCAGGGATAACTCGGGTTCCTTTTTCGGGAATCCAAACCCGACTTACCCCGGACCCGAGTTACCCCGGATAACTCGGGCGCCCAAGATAACCTTGCACCCGTGCGTCTTTGGTCCATCCTTGACCGCTCTCGAGGGCCTGCCGCGCTCGACCAGAAGCTTCAACACGGGCGTCCAAGGGGCTTGTATCCTTATCGCTCATCCGTACTATCATCAGGAGGAAAAGAAACACACAGACACAATTAATCCTCGATTTCCCAGAAAATATGGGAAAATATGGGAAGTGGGGGGGAAGACAGAAACCCAGAAAATATGGGAAAATATGGTGAATTATTTTATTTGTGTGTATTTATTTGTGTGTCCTGGGGCCCCGTCATATCAGTTTTGACCGTAGACCTTCCATGTGGGATCCCGTGTCATTCTCGTGCCTCGTCTTAAGTCGGGCATGTCCCTCTACAGGAGGAATATCAAAGCATCGTCATCACATACAAATGTGGAGGCTTGTTCGATGACGTGTTGAAAAAATGTTTGAGCATGGTTTGTTTATTCCCAGTTCGAGTTTTTCGTATAAGATCCGCATGTAGGATATGCCCGACCTGAGCCTCGTCCTCTCCGCTGGGGCGCGCACTCGCCTGCCTTGCCGGCGACGGTGTGCCTCGCCGCGGGGCCCGCCGCCGCACCCGCGCCCGCGGCCGCACCGCGGCCTGTTGGCGCTCTCGGGGCCCTCCCGCCGTCCTCGTCGCGTCCCCCTGCTCAAGCAGTGGCGAAGCGTCCTGGCTCGCCTGTAGGCCCACCACAGAATGTTCTGAGAACCTTGCGTGGTCTGCACGAGATGTTCTTAGAACGTTCCCGGCTGGGACCGTCTTGTTTTAACACACTTCGGGCTTATGTTCGAAGGACATTGCTTTGTCTTTCGAACATCTCAGGATATGGGCGAAGAGAACTATGCACATGCACCGATCCTGGCAAGGCCCATCTTTGACCCAGGATCGGTGCATATGCCTTCCTGGCCAAGGTAGGAGGGCGTATGCACCGATCCTGGGCTCAGGATGGGCCTGGCCAGAATCGGTGCATGTGCATAGTTTTTTTTCCTCTAAGGATTCCAAGAACTTTCGTGGCAGGCCTATAGGAATGCTGGGACGGCCGGTCCCTGCTCTCAACCCTCCGGCGTGTCGGCCTCCGGAGGGGAGGCATGGGGCAGCCTTCCGGGAGCGCCGCGGGGCTCCTCCGAAGCCCTCCCGCCGAGAGGCCTCCCGGGAGGCCTCTCCCGAGCCTCCTCCCAGGACGCGTCGTGCGGCACCTCAGAGAGCGGGAGGGCCTCCGAGACGGCGGGCCCGTGCGGTAGGTTCGCGTCGTGTCGACCAGCGGCGACCCCAGCGTGGGCGTTCAAGGTTGAACGCCGCCGGCGGCCCAGAATCGGTCGATGCTGAACGATACGGCGTTTCGGACACAGCCGATCATTGAAGGTTGAACGATCCAGCGCGGTGTCGGGGACCAACGCCGGGGTCGACACGGCACGGACCTGCAGTACTGCCTTCCCCCAGGCGCGCCGCCGATGGTTATCGAAAGGGGTGCCGATCGGCCAGTGCAGTTGGAGCTGTGTGCCTCAGGGGGGCCTGCGTGGGGGAGGGTCGGTTTCGAAAGAGCCCTCTCCGAGTGTAGCCCTTCTCTCGGGCAGGCCGTTGGAAGGAGGGAGGAGGGTTGGCAAGGGCTGCCTGAGGCTCTTTGCTCCCCCCTGCTCCCCCCTGTTGCGGGCCCCGACGAGGAAACAACTTTCCCCACGGTCGGTGAGGGAAAGCTTTGAAGGAACATGACGACGACTGCCTGGGGTGGGGATCAGCGGCGAGGACCGAGGAGGAGGAGGAGGAGGTCGAGGAGGAGGAGAGGAAGGAGGAGGAGGCCGAGGAGGGCGACCACCAGGAGCGAGTGTTTTCTTTGCGTGTGTGTTTGTGTGTTTGTGCGTGCGTGCGTGCGTGCGTGCGTGCGTGCGTGTGCGTGCGTGCGTGCGTGCGTGCGCGCGTGTGTGTGTGTGTGTGTGTGCGTGTGTGTGTGTGTGTGTGCGTGTGTGTGTGTGTATGTGCATATGTGTGTGTGTGTGTGTTCGCCGGACCTGTTCCTGCGCCACGCCGCCGCCGCGCGTGGCCGCGACTCTAACAGTGTGTATGTGTGTGTGTGCGTGGCGCACACGGAGTCTGCGGAGATTCCGTGGGCACGTTGCGCGCGCGCACCGGATCAGACCGTTCTCCGCCTCGACGTTGCACGCAAGGCTGCGATCTCCAAAAGTAAGTGTGTGTGTGTGTGTGTGTGTGCGTCGGTGTGTGTGTGTGTGTCTATGTGTGCGTTTGTTTGTTTGTTTGTTTGGTTGGTTGGTTGGTTGGTTGGTTGGTTGGTTGGTTGGTTGGTTGTTTGTTTGTGTGTTTGTTTGTTTGTTTGTTTGTGTGTGTCGAGTGTCTGCCTCCATCCAGACCGCCCATCTCAGACGCCAGGGGGCAATTTGCCTAAGCATGTCCTGATGTTGCGCTTCGCGACGGTGTCGTCACCTCGCCGCTGGTAAAAGTATGTGGGCCCCCTTCCTCGTCCATTCTTGTGCTTTACGATGACCATGCTCTCCCGAGGGTCTTCTTGTAGCCGTCCTGGGGCCAGGAACAATCGGAAGGAGGCATGGTCAGAGGCGACCAGAGTTAGAACTCGAGCAACGCTCAGAGTTGCAAGCCGCTGCCCGTCCATCGTCGCCATGGCTGGGGTCCCCTTGCAATCCTGGTCAGAACTCTCGGCATCGTTACGTCTCCCCTTGCAATCCTGGTCAGCTCCCCGCATGCATCTGAGGGTCCTAGCAGAGCAGCACAGATGGGATGATGGACTCCCCGAGTTGTTGACTACACTGTATGCTCGATGGGTCTTCCCTTTGAGCTGTAGCATGAAATCCCCCGTGGCCCCATCTTGATCTTCTGGCTTCTGCTCCTACCGCAGACCGACTGCCCGTTTTTGTTTCGCAGCGTGGGCTCCCCGAGATCTAGCCCGGCTCCCCGGGACCAGCTTCTCATCTTGAGTGATTGTTTGTCGGTCCAAGGTTCTGGCAAGGGCCCCCAGATGCCGAAAACAGCCATAAACCATATGTCGTGATTTTTGTCTCGCTGCGGGCAGGTATGGGACTTCTGGTTCATTATTCCGCCTTCTGCGCAGGAAGACCTGATGGACGATCAGGACTACGAGGACATCACCGCAGAGGTGCATTCAGAGGCCTCCAAGCACGGCACGGTGACGCGGGTAGTGATACCGAAGCCAGCCAAGGCCTGGCGCGACTCGGTGCTTGCGGCTGTTCCCGTTGCCGCCGCGCAACACCCGCTTCTCGCCGTCACTTGCGCGGCCGCCGCCGCTGAAACGGGGAACGTCTGCGAGTGTGAGGAGGAGGAGCAGCATGAGGAGGACGAGGACCAAAGGGTTGACGAGAAGGAGGAGGAAGAAGAAGAAGAAGAGGAGGTGGTGAATGAGGAATGACGAGGAGGAGGAGGAGGAGGAGGAGGAGGAGGAGGAGGAGGAGGAGGAGGAGGACGAAGGGACGAAGGGACAATGGGGGGAGGGACGAGGGAAAGGATAAGGAGCAGCAGCAGCAGGAGGAAGGACTGGCAGCAGTCCTCGGACGCCCATGGAGGTCTCCAGAGATCTCCGGAGGTCTCTGGAGATGGACTTCCCGCCCCCCTCCCCCCTACGGGATGATGATGGTGAGGAGGAGGAGGAGGAGGAGGAGGAGGAGGAAGAGCAGGAAGAGGAGGAGGAGGAGGAGGAGGAGGAGGAGGAAGAGGAGGAGGAGGAGGAGGAGCAGCAGGATAATGAGGATGATGAGGAGCTGACTGCAGACCGGCCTCAGCAGGAGGCTGGCCCCGGGTCCGTTGCCGTGGACTGGCTGCACAAGAGGAAGACGAGAAGGTCGATGATGGGGAGGAGGAGGAGCAGGACAAGGTGGAGGAGGCGTGTGTTTGTATGATGTTCCCAGTTCTGCGGTAATTGCAGTACTGGGGATTTCCATCTCCGACAGGACGGTTCTTTCGTGGACGGCGTGGGCAAGATATTCGTCTCTTTTGCGGACCGCATATGTTCACTAGCCTCTAGTGTTCCTCCTCGCTGCCTTTTCTCATGGTGCTGATTTTGCAGATGCATGTTCGCCGTTGTCCATCTCCGTTGCAAGTGGCCAGTGCGTACGTGTTCAATGTGGCATGCTGTTTGTACACCTGTTTGTATACACCGAGCGTTAACTTAGTCAGTTCATTAAGCCGGCTTTGCAGCCGCTACCGCAAAGCAGTATGACAATGCCCGTTCAAATGGATCCTTCTTCTCCCACTCAGGATTACGGCCATTATTGCATAGTGGTATCCTCCTTTCTTGACAAGTCTGATGATGGATGCTATCCAGCTGCCTGCGGTAAGCCCCGCCACCGTGCCAGCGCAGCAGTCAAGCAGTAAAAATGTTGAGTTCAAGGCGCGCTCCAGTTCAGCGCACTGTCTGGGCTTGTGCGGGTCTTGAGCGCCCCCTGTTATACAGCCTCGGTCTTCTTTTCTCTCTTCCTCGCACCCCAAGGCCGGTCGAAAGGGCGGGCCGGGCGGTTCGCCTGAGATTTCGCAAATGATCCTCAAGCGAAAAATGTGCAACAGTTTCACTGGTGGATGGCGGCTCCTTTCCAAAATGTGACTCTCGCTTGAACGCTGCGCACATACGTGCCAAACAGTTGCAAAAGTTTCACGAATGGAGGGCAGGTCGTTTTGACAATGTGACTATCTCATGGGTGACACGCAAATAGAAACATGCAAAGGTTTCACATGTAGCCCTCGCCTTAGCAACTCGCACACGCGTTGCAAACAGTTGCAAGACCTTCATGGATGGAGGGCGGTTCCGTGTCAAGATGTGGCCCTCGCCGTAGCGCCGCGCGCATTTGTCGTCAACATTCGCACGAGCTTCACGGATGGAGGGCACCTCCTTTTCAGCATGACGTTCTCGCTTTGGCGTTGCGCACATTCGTTCCAAGAATTTACCACAGATTCACGTATTATCACGGTTAACGTTCCAGGAATGGTGTTCTGGCGCGATTCAGGATCGTCAAGACGCAATAGTTGCGTTGATTCGTGTTGTTGAAGTCCCAGGATGCTCTGACGCGACTCCGCGCCGTCAAGACGCAACGGTAACGGTGATTCACGGCACTGAAGTCCCATGAATATGTTCTGGCACAGTTCTGAAGATGTTCAAACGGTTGTTTTCCAACAAGGCACTTCCTTCAGTGAAAAAGAATCCTCGCATGGGGCCTATGAAGAGGGAACTTGGAGGGATGGTTTATTGCATTACCGTTGATGGGCGTTGGGTTTAACCTGGTCCTCCTCCTCCTCCTCCTCCTCCTCCTCCTTCTCCTCCTCCTCCTTCTCTTCTCCTCCTCCTCCATCCCCCCATTCTGGAGGCTTGCCGGAAGCTCCGTAGGGACCTCTCTGGGGGTCTCGTGTAGCCTATCTGTGGCTCGCGGGGGCTCCCTGGAAGCTTCTTGGGGGCCTCCCGGAGGCCTCCAGCAGCCCTGCAGGGAGCCTCTCGGAGCCCCGCGCCAGCCTGGCGGGGGGGGGGGGGGGATAGTTGGCGCGATGGGCAAGCCACGGGCCTCGCGGCCAGCAGCCAGCTTGTTCGGCCGAGGCCTCTCTTGAGGAGGCTGGGCCGAGTCGTCCTCGTGGACGTCTTGGGGTGCGCTCTGGGGGGCCGTCTCTGGGAGCCCTCCTCCCGGGCATGCTCGCGCCGCGAAAAAGCAAACCGCGGCGGGAGTTTTCTCTTGGCCGCTCTGGGCCTTCCTGGGGGGCCCTACGCCGGGCACCGGGGCCGTCGGACAGCGAATCTCGGGAGGAAGCACGTGCCACTGGGGAAGGCTCGGGACGTCGGGGACCTCGCGGCGAGAGCAAGTCTGATCTGCTCACTGCCTCCTCCTCCTCCTCCTCCTCCTCCTCCTCCTCCTCCTCCTCCTCCTCCTCCCCCTCCTCCTCCTCCTCCTGATTATCAGGACGTGGGATGTCCTGATCGTCAGGGCGTCGGGTGATCTGGGCCGCGGGCTGCCGCCCAAAGGGCGTTTTGCTCGGCGGCCGTCGCGCCGCGGGCTCTCTGAGGCCCACCACGCTTGAAGCGGCGCGGCAGGCCAGGCGCGCCTCCAGCTGGACGCCCGGAACCCAGGCGCTCCCAGGGTTCCCAAGCGTTCCCAAGCGCTCCCAAGCGGTGCCAGGCGCTCCCAGGCGCTCCCAAGCGCGCCCAAGCGCTCCCAGGCGCTCCCAGGCGCTCCCAGGCGCTCCCAGGCGCTCCCAGGCGCTCCCAGGCGCTCCCCGGTACGGAGAGAAGGGGTACTCCAGATTTCGCAAGAAAAGGGAGGGGGTCGGGACCCTCCAAGACAAGCCCGTTTCAGACCTCCCCCGTGGGAGAACCCTCCTAAGCATCGTCCCCAGACCCCCCCCCAGGCCCTCCAAGAGTTAGCCCGGAAGAGACCCCCCCCGAAATGAGACCCCCCTCCCTTTGTTACGAAATCTGGAGTACACTGCCCGACAGCAGTTCCTTTCCCCATTCGAGGCAGAGGGCCGCCCGCCCAGCAGCGGCCGCTCTTGGTCTGGGACAACATTTGTTGTTAGGCACTGTGCCCACTCTTTCCGTACCCATCCCGGGCGTCCAAATTCCAGCTCCCAGGCGTCCACGTGCCGAGCCTTGGCAAGCCTCCCGCCCCGCGGGTGGCGGAGCGGCAGGCCTGTGCGCCTGCAGGGCCCAGCGTGTCGCCTGGGCCGCCGCCGCGGCACGCGGAGCAAGCAATTATTCCTGACCGCGGAGGGTTCCCGGGGCTGTCTCGGGGCCGTCTTGGGGCGCCCCTGGGGCCGTTTTTGTTGGCCGTCTTGGGTGCCCCTATTGGGGCTCTCTAGAGCTTGTCCTCGGCGAGCTGGAGCAGAGACGCCTCGGACGTCAAACGCTTTGGCCTCCTTGAGTATCTGTATCAGTTGTTCGCTTCTGGTGGCCGCGCTGGAGTATTCTTCGGGCGTCTCCTGGACGCTTCCTGAGGCATCCTGATGAGATGTTCTTGCCTTTTGTAGCTCGTTGTGGTCTTTTGGCGGTCATGGGATGTCTGGTAGCCGTTTTGTTGCGGTCTTGGGTTCTCCTGGGGCAGCTCGGAGGCCGCAAAGGACGTATAGAGAAGAATCAGGGGGGCTCGATTTTCGGTGCACGTTTTGTCCAGGTGGGGGGGGGGGTGGAGGGGGGGTCGGGGTCGGCCTTAGATGCGTTCGGCCAGGATTTGTAAGCAACGGCATCTGATATGCATATCCTTTTGAGCACGTCGTTTCGACTGCACGTGTCACGTGCGGGTGTGGAGCGCCAGAGACGGAGCATGAGGATTCAAGCATGCGGTGCGCACGCGTGTGCCACTTGAGAGCGCGGATGGAGTTAACGCGATTGATATATGCAGCCCCAAAGCGTTCTCGTCTTCTGCAATCGCGAGCACCGTCCCGGATATCCGCATTCAGAGTGGCAGCAAGGATTCTGAACTAATTACGCATCGGGCCCCCGCCGCGATCCCGCATTTCGCTTTTCGCCCCAATGGCTTCGACCCTGGATAGCGTGCCCCGGCCCTTACTGAATAGTCTTGCCCCGATGCCTTCCATAAAATGTGCGTTTACAAGAAGGCATCGATTGTAGGGGTTATTGTTGTCAGGGTGTCTTGTTTTGTCCTCCTACGCGAGGGTATCTCACAGCTCAGGGATCGCCCGTGACTCTCCCTGGCCCCAGCCCTGCCAAAGGACCTCACGGCGGCGAGGAAGTTCCAGGTCGACGCGAACGGTCGGAAGTTCGAGAATCGCGTCGTCTGCGCTGCTTTCTACCCAGTGGAGCGGTTCAACGAGGGAAGGCCTGCTCCTCAGCGGGCCAGTGCCCTGACCTGCAGGCGTCGCGAACAAAAACGCGACAGGCGGCTTCGCAACATATGGCGGTCGGGGCGCTTTCTCTCGAGCCCCAAGCCCAGAAGAGCGCCCCGCGGCGTCAAAGGCGTTCGCACTGACGGCGCCGAGAGCCCGAGGGGCCGACGCCTTGACGAACCTCAGGACGGCCAGGTCCGAGCATGGTGCAGCGACTGCTCCAGCGCCCTCTTGCCTCTTGGCGGGGGCCCTTTCGGCTCCTCCCGGGGCCAGGCTCTGATGGGCAAATCATCCACCACCGCTACCATATGTAGGACGGGGGAGGAGAAGGGAGGATGAGGAGCTCCTCCTCCTCCTCCTCCTCCTCCTCCTCCTCCTCCTCCTCCTCCTCCTCCCTCTCCTCACGTATGGTAGCGGTAGTGCAGAGTGGGTCCGCACTCTGGCGCTGCGGCGCGTTCGCCAGGGAGGGCCGCGCCCTCGAGGCGCAGAGAGGCTTTGGCATGCCGTCGTCTCGCCGAGCGCGTGCCACCACTCGCAGAGTGCCTGCTCGCAGAAGGCCCTGATAAAACGATGGGCCTGTTTTCCACCACCACCACCACCACCACCATAAGTTGGAGGGGGAGGGGGTCCTCCTCTCCTCCCCCTCCTCCTCCTCTCCCTCCTCTCATCCCTCCTCCTCCTCCTCCTCCTCCTCCTCCTCCTCCTCCTCCTCCTCCTCCTCCTCCTCCTCCTCCACTTCATCCTCCACCTCCTTCCCCCCTCCAACTTATGGTGGTGGTGGTGGTGGAAAACAGGCCCACGAGAAAAAAACAAGCGTCTGCCTCGACGTCAGGCATCGCAGAGCCCCCTCGGCGGCTCCGGGCCGTTTGCGAGCATTCTTTTTGCGAGTAGTGGAGCGCGCTTGCCTAACGTCGGCGTGAGGCGGCGGAAGGCCAGCGGACGGCGGCGGGAGCGGAACGAGGGCGGCCCCGCCGTCGTGCCCCCCTCTTGTTGGGAGGAGCCGGAAGCTGAGCCCCTTCCGTCTGATGACGGTGCCTGCCTGCGGGTCTCGTTGGAGCCCGCTGGGGGTGCCAGGAGGAGGGCAGGAGCAAGAGTTCAGTCGGGCGTGTCCCTCTACAGGGGGAATAATCAAACATTGCTTAAACAAATCGTACGGGGACGATGTTTCTATGAACTTTGGAGTATTCCTTGGTTTTATTTTTAATTTTTCCCTCGAAATCCGCCTGTAGGGGGACACGCTCGACTCAAAGCAAGAGCAGGATCAAGAGGAGCCTGGCACGGGGGCCAGAGCAGTAATCTCCAGGACATCTCGTCGTTGTATCGGTCGAAGGTGGGTCGGACAGCGGGGCCAAGGCTTTCCTGGGGATACGGGATAGGTCTGTTGAAACTCGTTTCGGATGGGCAGCGCCGCACGGATGAGACAGGCAGGAGTAGTGGGAACCGTTGAGACGGTGCCCGTGCTTCTCCTCTTACGCTTGTAGTGATGTCATCTCCCCTGGGAAATCTAGGGAGGATATGCGGATTCTGTCATGAAGCTAATGATGACGAAGAGGAGGAAGAGGAGGAGGAGGAGGTGGCAGAACCATTCATATCAGCTGCGTAGCGTGAACACATGTATGCAGTTCAGGTGCAAGTGCAGGCACAGATGGGGGGGTACATGTGTAGGTACGCATTTGCGTGCACACGTGCACATACCAGTGGCAGTTTGGAACATCTGTGGTGCGTTTGGGGGCCCTCCTTTGGGCGTCTTGGGCTGTCTTCTAGGAGTATATGTCTGCAGAGCCCGCACTCATCATATAATCATCGACCGTCAGTTCTCCAGAAAACGGTATCTAGTTTTCAGGGGCCGCCACGATGTGCTCTTGGGCCATCTTGAAAGGCGTCTCGAGGGCCTCGGGCCGTCTTCGCATAGCTGCTTGGGCTCCGTCTGAGGGCCCGTCATGGGATCCTTCTTGGGGCCCTCCTGGCCCCTCTCGACGCTGTTAAACGGCGTCTTGGCCATCGTGGTGCGCGCGGTTGTGGCGACAGCGGCGCCAAGGGCCCCCTGTAGCTCGATGGCTCTGTGGCACGCCCAGCGCCCACTCTGGACGGCGGACCTGACTATCGGGCTGGTGCGGCCGCGTTACTGCTTGGCGCCCATCCTGGCTAGGCCCTCCCTGGACCTCAGGGATTGGCGCATAGAGCCTCCCCGCCTGAGCCGGGAGAGTCTGCGTACCCGTCCAGTGTGCCATCGTCAGAAGGCCTAGGCCTCCGAGGCCGTGATTTGCCTGAGGACTGTGGGCCCAGGGAGGTCCAGACCTGCCCGGGGCCCATTTCCCATCTCGAGTGATTTTTTGTTGACGGCCTCAGGGCCCCAGAGGCCGAACACATGGAAATCTCGCTCCGTCGTGATGGGGGTCCAATGCTGGGATTACCCATATCCACTGCCTGGGTCTCCGATCTTCCTCGGCCCCAACAGGCGGGGGACATGGACAGACACATCGGAGGCCCCTGGGTTCAATTTGTACACTTCCACTGCTCCCTGGGGTCCAGGGTCACCGGTCATGCACAGCCGACGCGTCAAACTTTTTGGTGGTCGCGCTCCCTTCGCTCGCTCGCTCCTCCTCCTCCTCCTCCTTCGCCCAGCAGCAAGGGGGTAGCCTGGAGCAGGGGGAGCCCAGATCAGCTGCACCGGCTCGCGCCGTGGCCGCACCCGAGGTACAAGCTGTGGAGCACATGACCGCGGCGCGCCCCTTTGGCGACCGGGTGGGCCCGTGTGGGCGGGGCCCGCGGAGGCGCGCCCGGCTGGCGGTGGGGAGGG
Organism: Prorocentrum cordatum; assembly: GCA_963575745.1. Lineage (NCBI taxonomy): Eukaryota > Dinophyceae > Prorocentrales > Prorocentraceae > Prorocentrum > Prorocentrum cordatum. Next base: position 48,943 of record CAUYUJ010005102.1, on the reverse strand, counting down.
CCGGCTGGCCGGCCTGGGCCCGGTTTGGGGCGTAGCTGCCCTGGTATACGCCCGTGTGGAAGCCCAAGACGTGCCGTGTTCAAAGCGTCCTCCTCCTCCTCCTCCTCCTCCTCCTCCTCCTCCTCCTCCTCCTCCTCCTCGCGTCATTAAAAAATCAGGACGGGAGGTTTTGGGCAGTTTTCGGCCTTGGGGGGCCCTCACCGGGCCTCGGGACCGGCAAAAAACGATCGAGGATGAGAGACCCGTCCTGAGGAAAGGGTCGGGACTTCCATGGACTCCGTATTGAAACAATCAGAACGTCGCATGGCGGTGACGCTGCGTGTTTGCCCGGCACGTGTTGGTCCGCGTTTTGGCGGAGGTATCGCGCCAGACCTGCGTTTTCCGTCTGCGTGTTGAGCTCCGTGTCAAGACGCTGCGCGTTGCGTGTTGCCACCGTTTTGCGCATCGGGGCAGGTAAGGCTTTGGGATCTCGCGGGGCCGTTTGGCCACCTCCTGACCGATTCCCAGACACTCGCGTCGTGCGAAAGTTTCGACGGACAGCTTGCCGTCGTTTTCGGCCCCGGGAGGCCCCGCCGGGGCCTGGGGACCGTCCAAGAACGACTTGGGATGGAAGACCGGCCCTGGGCAAGGGGTCGGGACTTCCGGGGAGCCCGTGCTGAGAAAAGTCAGGACGTCGCATGGTGTGGGGACCGCTTCTGGCCCGCTGGCCAGGCCTGGCAGGGACCTTCTCCTCTGCAAGGGCATCCATGGGGTCCTTGGGGCAAGGGTACCTGGGCGAGGCGGGGGCGTTTTGCCTTTGTCTGGGGTCCAGGTCATAGACATACAATCCAGGTGCGGCAAGTCACAAGTCCGCCACCGTGCCAGCCCAGCGTTCTCTGTGGCGACTCTTCGGGGTGCACAGGAGGCCGTCGCGCGTGGTATTTCGTGTCTTCAGGCTTGGTGGAGCCTTGATGAGATGCTGGGGATGATGATGTTGATGTTGTTGTTGTTGCTGATGATGTGCAAGATGATTATGATGATGATGGGGATAACGATGACGATGACGATGACGTCGACGACGATGACGATGATGATGATGATGATGATGCTGATGGTGATGGTGATGAGGATGATAATGAGGATGCTGATGTTGATGCTGATGCTGATGGATGGTGATGGCGACGATGACGACGATGACGACGATGGCGATAACGGTGACTCTGACGAGGTCGATGACGACGGTGATTCTGATGATGGTGATGATGGTAGTGATGACGATGATGTTTTTTTGGGGTGGTGATGGTGGTGGTGGTATTGATGATGATTATGATGATGGTAAGGGGGATGATGATGATGATGATGATGATGATGATGATGATGGTTATGATGATGATGATGGCGATGATGACGATGATGATGATGATGATGATGATGATGATGATGATGATGATGATGATGACGATGACGATTTCGACGACAATGACGACGACTATGATGTTGACGATGTTGACGAAGTTGATGATGATGATGATGATGATGACGATGATGGTGATGGCGATGGTGATGGTGATGGTGATGGTGATAGTGATGGTAAGGATGCGGATGATGCTGATGATGATGATGATGATGATGATGATGATGATGATGTTCATGATGAAGAGGATGATGACGATGATGTGGCTGCTGATGATGATGACGATGATGATGCTGCTGCTGCTGATGATGATGATGATGATGATGATGATGATGATGATGATGATGATGCTGCTGATGCTGATGCTGATGCTGATGCTGATGCTGATGATGATGAGGTTCGTTTGGGGCATCTTGGGGCTGTCTTGTTCTCTTGCGGGGCAGTCTGAGGGCTCTCTTGAGGACCTCTTGGGCCGTCTTGGGGCCCTCTTACGCCGGCGTTGGGGCTCTCTTGGTCCGTCAAAGTGCCCTCTTGGCCGTATGGCGAGTGTCTTGGGACCGTCGTGGACGGTCTTCGCGCCGTTTTGGCGCAGTCTTGGGCCGTCGAAGGGCCTTCTGAGGTTGTCTTGGGTCCCACGGGAGGCCCTCTTGGGCCATCTTGGGGCCGTCTTGGATGCCTCCTGGGTCATCGCGGAGTCCTCTTAGGCCGTCTTGAGCTGACTGCAGCCCGAAACGGCGAGAATGCGAAACTCATTCAAAACCTCAGGGAAATCACTGATTGTGGCGTCCCCAGACCCTGTTGGAGGTCCTCTTGTTGCCCTTTCTGGCCCTCTTGGAGCATCTTGGGCCGTCTTGAAGCAATATTCGGTCGCCTTGGCGCCTTGGGGCCATCTTGGGCCGTCTTCGAGGCATCTTAGGCCATCTTTGAGTTCTTAGTTGCCCGCACGGGCCGTCTTGGAAGCTCGGGGCGCACATCCTCAGTTTTTAACGAGGGATGGTGGCTTGGGAGGTCCTGGAGCGCTTGGGAGCAGCGCCTGGGAATGCGAGAAGTGCACTATCCTCGAGAGGGTGCGCGTGGGATGAGGGGTCTAGGAGTGAGCTGCCATGCGGGAAGTACACGATCCTCGGGATGCGGCGGCGGATACGGATGTGTTGGGCCCCCCCGGGTTCCAAAGGGTACCTGTGCCAACTGCCCCTTGGGGTCCTGGGGCATCGGCCTCCCGGGCGGTAGATGTGTACAATCACCAGCCTTGCACCCTTCTTCTTTTCCATGCCCGGAGGGAGGAGGAGACGAGAAGAGGGAAGGTTCGTAGTAGCTTCCACGCCCCTGCTTTGATAGCCGCAGCGTCGATTCCGATTCAGTGCCATCGTCCCTTTATGCTGAAGCCTTGGGTTGGGATGGCGCGGTCCAGGCCCTGGACTACTCGTTACCACTTTGCGCGCGCGGCCGTCGCATCAGTGAACCTGATTCTCGCTGGAGAAGGATGGGACGGGGGGGGTGGGAGTCCTCCTCCTCCTTATCATCATCACGGCCATCATGATCATCGTCATCACCATCATCAGCATAATCGTCATCATCATCATCATCATCATCATCATCATCACCGTCGTCATCATCATCAACACCGTCATCACCATCACCATCATCCTCATAGTCGTCGTCATCGTCATCATCAACATCATTATCACCATTGTCATCAGCATCAGCAACATCATCATAATCATCATCATCATCATCATCATCATCATCATCATCATCATCATCACTATCACCATCACCATCACCACCACTGTCAGCATCATCATCGTCATACTCATTAGCATTGTCATCGTCATCATCGTCACCATCGTCAGCATCATCATCATCACCATCACTATCACCATCGCCATCCCTATCACCATCATCATCATCATCATCATCATCATCACCATTATCATTATCGTCATTATCATTATCATTATCATCATCACCACCACCACCATCATCATCATCATCATCATCATCACCATCATCGTCATGACCACCATAAACATCATCACCGTCATCATCATTATCACCATCATCATCATCAGCATCATCATCATCATCGCCTTCCGTCCTCCTCTGAAGAAACAGCTACTTGCATAAACATCCATTATCGGAGGGCCCGCGCGGGCTTCCGGATCGGCGCTGGAGCGCCCTGGCGCCACCCCGGGCGCACTCCCTGGCGCGCCCCGCTCGCCAGGGAGCCTTCGTCCTGAGCTGGAGCCCTGGAGCTCCCGTCCCGAGTCGTTTTCGTCACGCCCTCGCGAGGCTCGGCGAGGGCCCCCCCGGAGGCCGAAGACAGCCCCAAGCCGCCCGCTCCGAGGCCTGCTGCTCGCCGTGCCCTCTCTCGTTGCAGGCCGAGGTGGACGCCGAGGCACGCAAGTGGAGCACTGAATGGGCCTGTGATGGGCCGCCTGGTGACATCCCATGGCCAAGCGATTGGAAAGATCGGGCCCCGTGCCCCAGCTCGCGGCCACTGCGCTGCAGACGGCCGCCCGCACCTTCTCCGCAGGCACCCCCGGGCAGTCTGCCGGTGCGCGGACGGCGCAATTTGGTCATTGTTCAGGCTTTTCTTCATGTGTGAGCTGCTCGGGACTTGGCCTGCCTCCATTGGGGTCGTCCTCATCTGCTTGTTACCCAAGCCCGATGGGGGCCGCCGCCCGATTGGCCTGCTGCCCAGCGTCATTCGGTGGTGGATGCGCGCCAGGCTGGACGTGGTGCGGGCGTGGCAGTCCGCCCACGATCGCCCTTTCTTTTACGCTGGCCCCTGGAGGGGCGCAGAGGTGGCCGCGTGGAAGCAGGCCGCCAGGGCGGAGCTGGCGCACTGTACTTCTTTTCTCAGCCACGCCAATGCGATGCTCGACGTGGTGAAGGCCTTCGAGCGGGTCTCCCACCACTGGCTTGCGAAGCAGGGCGCGCGGTACAGCTACCCCATGGCCGTCCTGAGGCTCAGCATCGCCGCATACCGCCTCGCTCGGTGCATCACTACTGATGGCGTCTGCTCGGTGCTGCTGCTGGCCACGCGCGGGATCACAGCCGGGGCCGTGCACGCCACCATCGAGCTCCGGCTGCTCCTCGTCGAGTGGTTAGACGAGACGGTTGCGCCGTATCGGTGCATCGTGATCACGGTCTACGTCGACGACACGTCCTTCGAGGCATCCGGCTCGGACCGGATGGTCTGCGACACCGTGGTTGGTGCTGTGAGGCACTTCACCGAGCGCCTCGTGGAGATCGGCATGGAGGTGAGTCCCACGAAGAACATGGTGCTCGCCTCGCGCCGGGAGTTGGCCTTCCGCATCGTGGACCAGCTACCTGGGCTGAGGCTGAAGGTCGTGGACAACGCCAAGTCGCTCGGGGGCGCCATGTGCTCCGGACGTGTCCGGCACGCCGCTCTACTGGCGAAGCGGCTCCGGGCATTCAAGGTGCGGAAGCCTCAGTTCCAAAAGCTGCGCCGCTGGATCGGGGCTCGCAGGACGGCCGCGGTGCTCCGGACAGGTGGCACAGCGGCCCTCGTGTACGGGCAGGCCAACACGGGCGTCTCCAGCACCATGCTTCAGTCCCAGCGCGTTGCAGTCGCTGCTGCCTCCGTGCCGGGCGGCCGCGGCGAGCTGGACCTCGCCCTGATCCTCGCCGACGGCGGCATGGGCGGCAAGGCAGACCCGGCGTTCGCCGCTCACGAGGCCCCCATAGCCAAGTGGGCCGAGGCTGTGTGGGAAGGCTGGCTGCCCAGGCCTGCCTTGAACAAACTCGTGTCCGCTGCTCTCGCAGTCCTGGTGGACTGGCCGTCGCCTTGGGCCATGGTGCGAGGCCCCGCCGCAGCTTTCGTGGCGTCGGCCCTGCGGCTTGGCTGGCAGATACTTTCATATGCCGAGGTGCGCACCGACCGGGGCCAGCACATTGATTTCACCAGGGATTCGCCGCCATGGCCCGGCGATTTGTGCAGCAGTCTGTGTGGCGCTGGCGGTGGCGACGCGTCGAGCGGCAGCATCCTCACAACGCCCGCGGGCCTGGAGGGCACGGGCTCTTCGTGCAGCCTATCTTCAAGCTCGACGGGAGGGATGGCGACAACTGGGGCCCCTCTGAAAAGGGCGCCTTGCGGTCAGCCTTCGCAAACCGGCAGCGGCCACAAGCGAGGCTGCACCGAGCAGGCCTCGCCAGCACCGCCAACTGCAGGTTGTGCGTGCGCGCGGGGCTGTGCGACCCGCAGGCCGATGATCCGAGGTTCACTGGGCATCTGGCGCACCGCATCCTCACGTGTTTGGCCACGGAGCCCTACCGGCAGAAAACGGCCCCCGCGTGGATTCAAGAGCTGGTCCGCCAGCACACGGACGCCGAGGGCACGCTGGCGCTGAGCCCTGCTGACCTAGCCCTGCTCACACGAGGCATCGCCCCGTCTCCTGCCTCTGCCCTGGACCCGCCGCCCGAGCAGGAGTCCTTCAAATGGGTGGTCCGGCCAGGCCCGCTGGCCGCGCAGGTTGATGCGTACGTTGACGGCTCCAGGCTGGACGGGGAGGCTGACCTCCACGACCTTTGCGCCCGCCAGGGTTGGGCTATAGCTGCGTACGACGGCAACCACGAACTCGTGGCGGCGGCGCATGGCCGCACCCCGCCGTGGGCGGTCGGCATTCACGCCACGGAGCTGTGGGGCTTGCTCATGGCTGTCCAGTCGTTTGACCCCGCTTCCTCCTTGAAGGTGGATTGTTCCGCTGTGCAGCTCGGGACGAAGCGGGACGCGCGCTGGGCCACCGCCCCCTGCCGGACCCTGGCCAGGGCGTGGGGGCCGATCTCGGCGGCTCTTGAGACCGAGCCAGACCGGGTGGCGTGGATGCCAGCTCATAACACTGCCACCAGCTACGTCGGCAAGTCTGCAGGCCCACGGCGTCGCTGGCAACGACCTCGTGGATGACCTGGCGAAGCAGATCGCCCGCCGCGATGCGCTGCCCCGGGCCCAGGTCCAGATGGTCCGCGACGCTGCCGCGCGCCTCCGGGAGGCCGCCCTGTGGGTCGGGCGGGCCACCGCGTACGCGAACCGGTGCCCTCTCGACGCCCTGACGCCCGTGGACCCCGGGGCCAAGCGGCAGTACGTGAGGGATTCCGAGGCGGAGCGGCCGCGACGCACACGCGGCTGCAAGCGCAAGGCCGCGCCTGCGGGCGACGCCCGCGAGCTCGCCGACGAGGCGGCGAGGGCCTGCCCGCCGCGCGCCGCGCCGAGCGCCGCCCGGGACTCGGCTGGCGGCGCGCTCGGCAGACCGGCAGTCGCCGCGGCGCCCGCGGCCATGGTCTGGCGCCAGGAGAGGGCCAAGAAGGCCAGAGTCGCCGAGCGACTGGCGGCAGCCCGCGACGAACAGCTCCTGGCCGACTGGCTGGCTCGCCGCCCGCCGCAGCCGCAGGCCAGCGAGGCCGCCCCCGCGGCCGACCGCATGGCCGCCTTGCGGGCCCGGATCGCCGCGAAGGAGAGGCGCGCCGAAGCGGCGGCAGTCTCACCAGGGTGCCACACCTGAGCCGTGTGGCGTGCTCGTGAATCCAGGCCACGGCAGCGCCTTCGGTGGGGCCGCAGCGCGCGCTGTCTGTTGCGCCATTGACCAAAAAAGGAGCGTCGAGATCTTCAGGAGGGAGGGGGGAGGGAGGGAGGGAGGGAGGAGGGAGGAGGTTGAGGAGGAGGAGGAGGAGGAGGAGAGGGAGGAGGGAGGGAGGAGGGAGGGAGGGAGGGAGGGAGGGAGGGAGGAGGGAGGGAGGAGGAGGGAGGGAGAGGAGGAGAGGAGGAGGAGGAGGAGGAGGAGGAGGAGGAGGAGGAGGAGGAGGAGGGGGGAGGAGGAGGATCCCCCTCCTCGGCCCGCCCCGCTCCGGCCGCGAGGCCGCCGACGACCTCCGGCGCAGCGGCGCCTCGGGCTATAACCGAGGGGCCGCGGGCCGCCGCGCGGGGCCTGGGGGCGGAGCCCCCCGCGGCTCGGCCGGCGGGCGGCGTCGGCCCTGGTACCCGGGCAGTCTGTCGGGCCGGACGAAAGGGAGGGATTGTCGGGGGCGGAAAAGAGGGGGGTGATGACTAGGGGGGGGTGGATATCATGGCGGGGGCCATGATATTTCCCAGATTTCATGGCGCCTCTTCTTATTTCATTACGTCCCTGGCCCCCCCGCTGGGCCGCGCACATGCCGCCGGTCATGATTTGCACCCCCCCCTCTTGGACACCCCCCTCTTGGCCGCTCCCGAGATTGGGAAGGGGGGGGGGTACTAAATTTGCTGCATGCAGCTGGTTTCGGCCCCACCAAGGGGCCCATGCATGGGGCCCATTCTTCGATACATGGCCGCCTCCGGCGCCAGGAGGCGCCGGGAAAATCAGCTACGTGAGCTGATTCTCAACCCCCCCCCCTTTGCTATCCCCCCCTTTCGCCCGACCCGAGTCTGGAAGGGGGCCCCGGGCAACGGCCTCGAGGGGGGTGGTGATGTTAAGTCGGGCGTGTCCTTCTACAGGAGGGATGGGCAGACACAGTAAGACAAGTAGTCTGGGGACTTTTGTTTGTTGCTGTCTTGTTTTTTTTTGATTTGTGTGTTTTGATAGGTTTGGACTCCGCCTCTGGGGGGACAGGCCCGATCTGATGGTAAGGGGGGCGGCCTGGGAGGGGGCGAAGGAGAGGGCCCCGAAGGGGGGCCCCTGCTGGCTGTATACGGCCCTCCCTTCTTCCCCCGCACGGAGGTCCCCCCCCCGATCACGGGCCACGGCCTCGGGGCCGCCGGGGCAACCACTGCGCCACCCCGTGGGGCAGCTACGGACGGCAGCTCGTCGTCGTCGTCGTCGTCGTCGTCGTCGTCGTCGTCGTCGTCGTCGTCGTCGTCGTCGTCGTCGTCGTCGTCGTCGTCGTCACTCGCCGCTGCGATGCCTGGAGAGGCGCCGACGCCGCTGCTCGCCCTGGGGACCTCTCGCCGCAGCGGCTGGGTTCGCCCCGAGAGTCTGAGCTCGGTCGCGCCCTGGGAGAGGCCTGGGGAGAATGCGGACTGGAACTCCGGCCCCGCGTGCCGCTCCGCTGGTTCTGGTCCACTGCGCTTCGGCGCGACACGCTGCGCATATCCTGGTCCCCGAGCGCCAACATCCCGAGCCTTCCCTCGCAGGCCTCGAGGTTGACACCAGCACCAATAATATCGGCGGTGTGCCTCCACTGGGGGAAGAGGATCCCGATCTCGGCGATGGGGGTGAGATTCCGGCTTTCAAGGTGGCCGAAAGATTACCACCAACACCGAAATCTGGGATCAGCTTCCCCCTGTGGATCAGCTTCCCCCTGTGGAGGCAGCCCACTGTGTTGGTGCTGGTGCCCATTGCCAGGCCTCCACATTCCCGAGCGTCCCGCCCTGCGGAGCGGAACGGCGGTACGCCATCCGCCTGCAAGGCATCGCGTGTCGCCGCGGCCGCCGTCGCGAGACGCCGAGCGAACGTCCCCGACCGCAGGGTCAGGGGTGATGGAACATATCGACCCCCAATCGTCTACTGATCGCCGACAGGGGCCCCATAGCCCACGCAGCCCAGTAGCGCCCCCCTCTAACAGGCGGGGGGGGGGGGGGTCGCCAGCAGGGGGGTCACCACCTCACGGAAACCGAAGGCCGACGAGGTCGATGATCGACTGATGTTTTGCTGGGCGTTTGTGGACGTCCCTGGCGGTCCTGTGGCGTCCAGGGGGGCCCCGTTTCCTGGGCGACGACGAGGGGCATTGCCTGGGGGGGGGGGGTGGACGAGTAGGTCGGCGACCTCCTCCCTATGTACGGTGAGCTGTCCCCTGCGGTGCCGCCCACCTGGTTGGCGCGCGCTCTTTTTTGGCGAGAGGGCATGGCCAGGAGGGGTGAGGAAGGGGGAGCGGAGACTTTCCCTCCCTTCCTCTCTCCCCCGTGCTCCCTCTCTCTCTCTGCTCCCTGTGACGCGCGAGGCGCGCGAGGACTTTGACGCTCATGCCGCTCCCCTCGACGCCCGTGCATGAATTGCAAAAAAGCCCCGCGCCGCGCGATGAATGGGGTGGAGCTGGAGCAGCCTGCGACTGCGGCGGCGGCGGCGGCGATGACGTCGCCGTCGTCTCAGAAATTTGTGGGGGGCGCCTCTGGAGGGTCTGGTCACCACAGCTTCGAGGCACCAAGACGGACCCTGGGAGGTCTGGGGGGGGACCGGCTTCGGGCACATCTTGGTGAGACGGAGTGCCGGTTGGCCATCAAGGAGAGGGACTCTTTGCAGGAGAGCCGGGTGCTGCCAGAGAAGTGCCCCTGGCCCAGGGTGCCCCCAGGATTCTCGGCGGGGTGCCCCAGACCGCCTCCAGGGCGCCCCTCACGAGGCCCACGGGGCCCCAGGGGCTCCAGAAGGGAGCGGAAGCTGGGGGCCCCTTGGGCCAGGGGCACTTCTCTAGCAGCGCCCGGGAGAGGGGTCCGGATCCATGGGGCCCTCCCTGCAGGGAGAGGGCCCGCAGATGTCCATGGGCACCGGGACCGCCAGAAAAACGGGCCGGGACCCCGGTGGTCCCGGAGGTGTCCAGGTCATGCTTCCTCGGGGCTCCATGGTCGGGGGCGGAAAAGAGGGGGGTGATGACTAGGGGGGGGTGGATATCATGGCGTGGGCCATGATATTTCCCCAGATCTCATGGCGCCTCTTCTTGTTTCATTACGTCCCTGGACCGCCCGCTGGGCCGCGCACATGCCGCTGGTCATGATTTGCACACACCCCTCTTCGACACCCCCCTCTTTGCCGCTCCCGACATGGACGGGGGCCGATGCCAGGGCGCCGGATCTTGCAGGATCCTGCAGAGACAGGGCTGCACTGACCCAGATTAGCGTACAGGATCCGGCAGGATCTTGCAGGATCCTGCAAGGCCTGACTGACCCGGGTTCGCGTTGACCGGGATCAGTGCGTCCCTGATTTCCCCAATGACCTTTGTTCTTCGTGCCCAGAGTCGTAGTGAAAGAGGCTGGAGGGGGGTGCGGAGAGTGGAGATTGCCACGCATTGCAACTTTCACGCACTGAAATCACCCGCTGACCCCACCACGCAGTTCCAATGTCAAGTGCCAAAAATGGGCACAAGGGCACAAGGTTGCAAGGGTGCAAGCCTGCAAGGACGCAAGGGTGCGAGGGCGTAAGGGCGCAAGGGCGCGAGGGTTAAGGGGTTGCACCACATCCGCTGCGCCACATAGATTGGTTGACATGGCTTGCACAATATGTGTTGCTTCACATCGATTGCTTAGCATGTGGCAGCCGTGTGGCAGGTGAAGGCCGTTGCCTCCTCTTGGCTCTGCCCGTGCCTGAGGTGGGCGTTGCTGGCTACAGAGTTTTTCCCTGGCCGTAAGACCTTTTGAAGTCACCACAAGATCACAATGCTCGTCAGAAAACTTGTTTTCCCTACCGGCCGTGAGGCCCGTGGGTCCCTTGGCCTAAAGGCCTGTTGGCCCACAGAAAGAAACAGACTGCGCACTGTGAGCCCTCCCCCCTCCCCCCCCCCCCGAGAGCTCCAGGATGGGGTAAGGGCGCAAGGGCACAAGGGCGCAAGGTTGCAAGGGCGCAAGGTTGCAAGGACGCAAGGGCGTAAGGGCGCAAGGGCGCGAGGGTTCAAAGGTTGCACTACATCGATTGCACCACCTATTTTGGTTGGCATGCATTGCGCAACATGTATTGCTCGAAGTAGAGTGCTTAACATGTGGCGACCGTGTGGCAGGTGAATGCAGTTGTCTCTTCTTTGCTCCGCTCGTGCCTGAAGTGGGCCTTGCTCGGCCACAAGGTTCTTTCCTGGCCGTCAAGCCTCTTTGGGTCACCACAGAACCATCATGCTCGTCGGGAACCTTTTTTCCCTACCGACCGTGAGGCCCCGTTGGGCCCGCGAGTCCGCTGCCTTTTTTCCCTCTAGGCCGTAAGGCCTGCTAGGGCCACAGAAAGACACAGACTGCACACCGTGGGCGCCCTCCCCCCCCCCAAGGGAGCTCCAGGATGGGGTAAGGGCGCAAGGGCGCAAGGGCGCAAGGTTGCAAGGGCGCAAGGGTGCAAGGACGCAAGGGCGTAAGGGCGCAAGGGCGCCAGGGCGCGAGCACGACATCGATCGCGCGTCATATATTGCTTGACGTAGATTGCACAAAATGGTTTGCTCAACATCGAGTGCTTCACATGTTGCGACCGTGTGGCAGGTGAAGGCAGTTGTCTATTCTTTGCTCCGCTCGTGCCTGAAGTCGGCCTTGCTCGGCTGCAAAGTTTTTCCTTTGGCCCTTTTAGGGCCACCACACAATCATCATGCTCGTCGGATTGTTTCTCCCTGCTGGTCGTGAGGCCCCGTGGGGCCTGCGAGCCCATTGCTTTTTCCCTTGGCCTTAAGGCCTGTTAGGGCCACAAACAAAAAAAAACAGACTGCGCACCTTGGGAGCCCCGTCTCCGAGAGCTACAGGGTTGGGTCCAACAATGACTGCCGAGGACGCAGGAGCAGGATGAAGAGGAGGAGGAGGAGGAGGAGGAGGAGGACGACGACAACGACGACGACGACGAGGACAAGGAGGACGAGGAGGACGAGGAGGACGAGGAGGACGAGGAGGAGGAGGAGGAGGAGGAGGCGGGGGGAGGAGTGAGGATGAGTAGCGGGGTGGAGGAGGAGTGAGGGGGACGATGTGTGAGGATGGGGAGGGGTTCAGAGGACCGACGGGGAGTCCCGTCATCACCGCCACCCCCGGCGCCCGCAGCCATTTTGGCTCAGCCCATGGCGGATCGCAGCCGGAGCCCCCAGGCACGCCACCAGCTGGCCGTGCGGGACCCCTGCCCCCCCCCCCGGAGGGCGGCCAGTTCGAGCAGGAGGCCTCGTGGGATCCGTACGTCGCTCGAGGGCCAGCGGAGGCCGCCCCTCGGCCGCCCCCGCGGCGGTCTCGCTGCCCATCTGCCCATGCGCCCTGGGCCGCGAGGTCCCCGCGCAGGCGTCGGTCAGACGCGGGCGCGCGGAGAGCCACGCCCACGCCGCCGCGGCAGAGGCGCTCGTCCACAGCGCGGGCGCCCCGCGCGGTTGCCGTTCGGGTTCTCTGCGGGGCCTGGGTTCCGCCGCTGATGCTGCGGGGGCGCCGCAGGCCCTCGGCCCGCCGCGCAGTCCCTGGCATGCCCCGTGGCGCCCGGGAGGCCCCGCCGCGCGGGTGGCTGCAGGGAGAACCGCCGAGGTCCTGCAGGAGCTGGTGCAGTGCTGGCTCCTCTGCCCTGAAGCGGTCGGCGTGACGGCGCCGCCGTCCCAGGGGCTGGTCGTTGGCGTTTCTGCGCGGCTTCACGATGAGGTTATCTTCGTCCTCGCGGTGTACGCCCGGCGCGCGCCGCGCGCAGACGTCGTGAGACCCGCCAAACCCGCGGTGTTCTAGTTTTCCTGTAGCCGCAAGGCTTTTTAGAACCACAACACACAACAACACACACCACACACACACACACACACGCACGCACGCACGCGCTCACGCACGCACGCGCGCACGCGCGCGCGCGCTCGCAGGCACGCACGCACGCACGCACGCACGCGCGCGCACATATACACACAACACACACACATATTCACAGACACACATAGACACACATAGACACACAGACACACAGACACACAGATACACAGAGACACACAGACACACCCAGGCAGACACAGACACACAGACACACACACAGACACACAGAGACACACACAGAGACACACACAGAGACACACAGACACACACAGGCAGACACAGACACATAGAGACACACACAGAGACACACAGAGACACACACACAGACACACACAGAGACACACACAGAGACACACACAGAGACACACACAGAGACACAGAGACACACAGACACACACACACACAGACACACACACATACAGACACAGCACACACAGACACACACACAGACACAAAGAAACACACAGAGACACACACAGAGACATACACAGAGACACACACTCACAGAGACACACACAGAGACACACACAGAGACACACACACAGAGACACACAGAGACACACAGAGACACACAGAGACACGTAGTGACACACACAGACACAGACACAGGCACACACAGACACACACAGAGACACACAGAGACACAAACAGAGACACACAGAGACACACAGAGACACACACAGAGACACACACAGAGATACACAGAGACACACAGACAGAGACACACAGAGACACACACAGAGACACACACAGGGACCCACACACACAGGGACACACACAGACACACACACAGACACACACACACACACACAGCGACACACAGACAGAGACACACATAGAGACACACACACAGACACACAGACACACACACAGACACAGACACAGACACAGACACAGAAACAGACACAGACACAGACACAGACACAGACACAGACACACGCACACGCACACACACACACGCACACGCGCACGCACACACGCGCACACGCGCACACGCGCACACGCACACACGCACACACGCACACGCGCACACGCGCACACGCGCACACGCGCACACACGCGCACACGCGCACACGCGCACATGCGCACACGCGCACGCGCGCACACGCACGCACGCACGCACGCACGCACGCGCACGCGCACACGCGCACACGTGCACACGCGCACACGAGCACACGCGCACACGCGCACACGCGCACACACGCGCACACGCACGCGCACGCGCGCGCGCACACGCACACGCACGCGCACACGCACACGCACGCGCACGCGCACGCGCACGCGCACGCGCGCACGCGCGCATGCGCACGCGCGCTGGCCCTAAGGCCTCGTAGGGTCTCTTAGGGCCGCCAGACAAAGAAGCAACAACAACACACATAACATAATGCGCATCGGGCACACGATGGGGCGCTGCGAGGTTCTCTTGCTTTTCCGAGCCTGCGATTGAGGCCTCTTCGGACCACCAATGAATAAAACAGACTGTGCATCGGGGGCACGATGGGGCGCCGCGAGGTTCCCTTGGACCTCCGACCACAAGGGTGCGAGCAAGTTGAAGGCACATGCGCCGGCATTTCTCTTCAGATGGTCTGCTGCTCGGGGCCGCCCCCGCCGCCTAGCGCCGGGGATGCCGCGCAGCGAGCCTGGCGCCAGGCCGCGGTCGCGCAGCCACTGTTGGACGAGTCGCAGCCGCACCCGGCGGCCTTCGGAGAGTGCTGGTCGGACTGGCGGCACCGACGATCTCGAGGAGTTTACCTGGACCAGCCCAGGCTCTGGGAGGGTGAGTGGGGCGACGCGCGCCAAGGCCAGCGGGGCTGGCGCTGGCGCCGCCCCCGCGGTGTGAGGAGGCAAGACGGAGATTGGGACTGCCCAAGTTGCGGGGAGATCCAAGGACCGCTGCTTCAAGTGGGGGCAGGTGCGGCCCCGGGATGCGCCTGGCGCGAGCGGAGGCGCGAGCGGAGGGGAAGCCGCCCGCCAGCCCGAAGGACCCCTGGACAAGCCCCAACGACGGGATGACGCGGGGCGGGCGCTGCCCCCGATGCCAGGGGAGCGTCGGAGGGCTCGCCGCGAGGTGGGGGACACAGTGCACTACTGGAGCGAGACTTATGAAAATGGAACGTCGCTGCGGCGCCGACGCTGCCGGCCGCGGGAGTCCCGGAACTGAGCATCAAGCGGCGGGCCCCCGAGGCGCAGATTCAGGATGTCGATGTGGCGAGGCTTCCGGCGCAGTTCGTCGGGGTCGTAACCGACTGTGCGGAACGCGTCCGCGCGGCCCACGCTGAGGGGCTGGCGGTGGCCGCCAGTTCCCCGGCGTCCCAAAGCAGCCTGGGGCGTAGGAGAACTTGCCCGGCGACCGTGGCGAGGCGCCTGGGCGTGGCCGAAGCTCCGAAGGGCCGGGCTCGTCGGGCCCGCCGCGCCGGTGCCGGGGCCGCGGAGGTCCCGCGATCGGCTTCTTCGCCGGAGCGAGGCGCGTAGGAGTTCGGGCGTCCGCGACGGGGCGGGGCGCCAGAGGACGAGTAGCTGGGCGGTAGGAGGAGGAGGAGGAGGAGGAGGAGGAGGAGGAGGAGGAGGAGGAGGAGGAGGAGGAGGAGGAGGAGGAGGAGAGGAGGAAGAGGAGAGGAGGAGGAGGAGGAGGAGGAGGAGGAGGAGGAGGAGGAGGAGGCGGAGAAAAAGGAGGAACACAACGATAATACGGACCAGTAGAGCGGAGGAGGAGGCGGCGGACGAGGATGAGGACGTGGAGGAGGACTCCGAGCAGGAGGAGGAGGAGGTGGGAGGAGGAGGAGGAGGAGGAGGAGGACGCGGAGGAGGAGGGAGGAGGAGGAGGAGGAGGAGAAGAGGAGGAGAAGAAAGAGAGGAGGAGGAGAAGAGGAGGAGGAGAAGGAGGAACAGGAGGAGGAGGAGGAGGAGAAGGAGGAGGAACAGGAGGAGGACGAGGAGGAGGAGGAGGAGGAGGAGGAAGAGGAGAAGGAGGAGGAGGAGGAGGAGGAGGAGGAGGAGGAGGAGAAGGGGGAGGAACGCGGCCGAGGAAGGAGAGCGAGGAGAGGGATTGGGTGGGGCGAAGAGTCATGAGCGAAGGGGGCGGGGAGTGAGGCGGTGGTTGTGGGAGGAGGCGGAGGAAGGGAAAGCAAGGAAGTCGTTGCGCACTCTGGCGGCCGAAGGCGCAATGGAACAAGGGGGCAAAGGAGCAGGGTTGCCCCCCGTAGCTAAGGGAGAATGGGAGCAAGGGAGCGTGCCCCCTCAGGGGCAGGGGCGCATATGAGCAAAGGAGTACAGGAGCAAAGCTGCTCCCAGCGGTAAAGGGAGGAAGGGAGCATTGCTGCTCCCTCAGCTTAGGGGGCAAGGGGGCACAGAAGCAGGGCTGCGCCCTTCGCGGACAAGGGGCAAGGGAGCAGGGAAGCAGGGCTGCTCCCTTGGCGGCAAGGAGGGCAAGGGAGCAAGGGGGCAACCCGAAATTTGCACCCCGGGTACCGCCCATTCTGCACGGGTGCTCAGAATCTTATCCGCACTGGGGAAAGCCGATGTGCCCCTCCAGGCGGCCCACCAAAGCACGCGGCCGAGGCTGAAATTTAGAAGTTGCAGGCCAAACCCGTCTGGTTTTGTTCTTCGTCCATGTTGTTCATGACTCCAGTTGTCACTCACACCTAGTATTCCCAGCATGCATGTTCCTCTTCCTCCTCCTCCTCCTCCTCCTCCTCCTTCTCCTCCTCCTCCTCCTCCTCCTCCTCCTCCCCCTCTCCCCCATCTCCTCCTCCTCCTCCTCCTGCTCCTCCTCCTCCCTCCTCCTCCCTCCTCCTCCTCCTCCTCTCTTTCCCTTCTCATCCCCACCTTAGTCCTCCTCCCTCCTCCTCCTCCTCTCCTCCTCCTCCTCCTCCTCCTCCTCCTCCTCCTCCTCCCCTTTCCACTCCCCCATTATCATCCTCCTTCTTTCTCTCCTCGTCCTCCTCGTTCCCCCTCCCCCTCCCCCCCCAGACAAAAATCCCTCCTGGCGTCGGGAGGCCCAAGAGGCTGGCCCAGCGGACGCCGTCGGCGCCGCGGCCCAGCGGTCGCCGCTGCAGGACTGATGGCGTCACCGGTCGCCGCCGGTCGCTGGCCGCCGCTGGTCGCCGTCGTCGTCGTCGCCGCCGCCGCCACCGCCGTCGTCGTCGTCAACGTCGTTGTCGTCGTTGTCGTCGTCGTCGTCGCCATCGTCGCCGTCGTCATCGTCGTCGTCCTCGTTGTCGTCATCGTCGTCGTCGTCGCCGTCGTCGTCGCTGGTCGCCGCTGGTCGCCGCTGGTCGACGTCGTCGTCGCCGTCGTCGTCGTCGTCGTCGTCGTCATCGTCGTCGTTGTCGTTCTCATCGTTGTCGTCGTCGTACCTGTCGCCGTCGTCGACGTCGTCGTCGTCGTTCTCGTCGTCGTCATCTTCGTCGTCGTCGCCACCGCCGCCGTCGTCATCGTCGTCGCCGCCGCCGTCGTCGTCGCTGGTCGCCGCTGTTCGCCGTTGTCGTCGTCGTCGTCGTCGTCGTTGTCGTCGCCGCTGTGGCTCGTCTATGTCCTCAGCCTCCGTCCTCCGTCCTTCATCCCTTTCCCTCCCCCCATCCAGTTCATCCCGTCTCCCTCGCACTC
This sequence comes from Prorocentrum cordatum, assembly GCA_963575745.1. Classification (NCBI taxonomy): domain Eukaryota; class Dinophyceae; order Prorocentrales; family Prorocentraceae; genus Prorocentrum; species Prorocentrum cordatum. Next base: position 31,514 of record CAUYUJ010005102.1, on the reverse strand, counting down.
TCTGCTGGGGGAGGCCTACGGGCCCGCTCGGAGCGCTCGCGAAGGCCGGGGATCCCCAGGCTTTTGTTGTCCATTCTGCCTTGGGCTTCAGGGCGGTGCGGCCAACTTGCAACAGGCTGCGCTGTGTTTGGGCCTCTTGTTTTCACGGAGAGTGGTTGTGCCAATGCTGCCAAGTCCTCTCTCCTCCTCCCTCCTCCCTCCTCCTTAGCCGCTCTGGCCCAGGATTTGGGCTTGCCACAACCGTCTTCCAATCTGCAAACGCTGTGGCTCGCCTTTTCGGTTTTCAGTGCAGTTCGAAGGATCTCAATTCTCACACTTTCAGTGGGCTCGTGCAGGCGCAATCGTTCACGTCAGTGTCCCGCGCATGGGGCAGGATCCAGATGCCCCCCCGGGCCCGATGCAGCCAACGTGGGTATGCCCGTCGTGTGGAGGGAACGCGAAGCTCGCGTGCCGTATCAAGTGTTCGTATGGGAAGAAAGCACCCCAGCAGGTCATCGACAAACCGAAGAAGCAGTCGAAGCAGCCGAGCACGTCCAGATCTCGGCCCCCTGGTGGTGCTTCGGCTCGCGGTCCTCCGAACGGTGACAGCTGCAATATTGTGGTGCGCCAGCTCGGCCAACTCCAGAAGCAGATGGCACAGTTTGCCAGGCAGCTCGGCGGTGCTGCTCGCAGCCCAGCAGCCAAGGCTTCTCCAGATGCAGCAGACGGCGGGGCGGAGGCAGCCGCTGATACTGCGGGACGGCGGCTCCAATACCAAACCCCTGGAGCCCGCCGCCGGTGCCATCCGCAACGATGAGCAATTCCCCGCGACGATCAAAGAGGCTACGGAAAAGGACGTCCGGGACGTCCGCAACAACTTCAACGCAGTACCAAGCCGTCTCCGTCCAGGCGAACTGCGCTCGAGCACAAGTTGGCGAGACCTCCTACCAAGTTCGAGAAGGGGAATGATGATACCAGAGTCCAGAAGAGCCTCATTCAAGCAGCAACCAAGGAGCTCGTAGCATTCGGGGAGACAGATCGGTTAGCGCGCGTGGAGGTTGAAGCTACCAAGCTCGAGCTTCGCACCGCCATGTCCCAGATCGCCCCGGCTGCGGCGCCCAGCTGTCACAGTTGGCGCGGTCAAGGATCTGCCCCAGATTCAGCAGTTCATGGCCACGCCCGCTTTCGGCAAGTGCCAGCAGGAGTTGTTGCGAGCCCAGTCCGAGGCTCGCGTGGCTGCTCAACCCTCCGAGCCCGCAGGTCCCCAGGCCCAGCCAGGCGGCAGACGAGGACGAAGGCTTGATGTGGTGACCAAGAGGGGGTGAACGAGGAGAACATTTTGCCAAGCTCCTCACCGCAGTCAGATCAGGTGGAGGCCACACTCGCGTTATACACGAAGTGGTGAAGCAGCTGGGAGCACAGGGCGAGACTGTGTTCAGAATGTCCGTCCCTAGATGTTGTGGGTTTGCTCTCGCCAGCGCAGGTGATCCCGTCCTTCCTCTGGGGGGGGGAAGGCGTGCAGGTCCGATGTGGGACAGCAGCATCACTTTGAGAGTTTCGACGGCGTGTGCTGGGCCGCACTTACGAGGCGCTTGAGGGGGAGCACCGCTATTCTTGTTCATGCCCAGGAGGTCGGCACGAGTGCAGATTTCATGAGGCACGCGACTGATGCAGCTCGACGCTTAGGGTGGCGCGTTCTTTCTGCCCCGAGCTACCCCAATCCGGATGCGGAGAAGCTATCCTCGGGAGCGACAGTATTTGGCAGGCTCAGCATTGGGCTCCGCTGGCCTCCAGGCGGTGAGCAATCTGTGGCGCCCAGTCGAATCATGCAGGTTTCGGTGGATTTCCCTGGCTGGCCCACGACCTACGTGTTCACCGTTTGCCGTAAGTCCGCGGAAGGTTTGGGCCTTTTCCACTACGGCTCTCCTGGCCAAGCTGGGCCAGGCCGCCTCGGACACCGCCCGCTCCGTCATCGCGGGGGACTGGGACACGGCGCCAGCAGTGTTGGAGACCGCAGTTGCTGTGCGCAATCGAGGCGTGCCCGCGATGGCGCCCGCAGTTCCTGCGCGCAGGTCCCCGTCGTCGGGCCCGATCATCGTTTTTCGTTCTTGGCAGGCTCTGCTCCTCCTCGGGAACCTTCGCTGGGCTGGTGGCAGCGAGGCCGAATTCGCTTCCTTGGCTACGCGCCGCATCGCGCAGCTGCCCAAGGTGCCCGATTAAGTCGGCACCGTGCTGGGGCGCCGGCGGCCGCGTCGTTCGCCTTCTGTCCGCGAGTCAAAAATCAACAGTGTCGCCCGTCGGGTGGAAGGGGTCCACTCGAATAATTCCTGGGAGATTGTAACCACATCGGCCCGCGTGTACGGCTACTCGCTCCAGCGCGCCCACCATTAAGCAGTTCGTCGGCCGACGTTCCCAGAGGTTACAGCCCGAGGCACCTTTCTGGCGCCGACCAGATGAAGGATGCCGGGCTGGAGCCCATCATGTGGCAACGCATGCGGCGGCACTCGCTCGGCGCAGTCCTGCTGATGAGGCGTGGGCTGGTTTTAATTCAGCATGGGCCACTTTCGCTGATTGTGCCGAGCTGGAGCTCGTTCGGTTTTTTCGTGGTCGAGGTGAGGTCCTGGGGCAGAGAGGGCGCAACATCGGGACGTCTTGGGCTGCAGTCTTTGACCGACTGGAGCTGGTGCCAGACGTGCTTCAAGTCTGCTCAGCATGGCGTTGGCTACGCTATGCGTTTGCAGAGTCTGCCCAGCCCATCGAGAACCTCGCAGACTGCCAGAGGGTACCTCCAGCTGACGCGTCGCGCGCTTTGCTGCGGCATTCCTGCCCCGGGGGGGGCCTTCAACATTCGGTTGGATGCCGCGTTGGGGGACATGAGATCTATCGCCGTCGAGATGCGGCCAGGCCACCCCCAGCGGCAGGAGTGGCTCGCGAGAGCGGAACTTCCTTTTGTATTCCAAACATGCAATGTTTGAACACGCGAGCTGGGAGGCCTCTGGAAAGCCGCGCTCGCTCCCCCCGAGGTCTGGATGCCTGGCAGGATGCGTTTCGAGAAGGTTGCCCCTGCCCAGGTGCGCCCGGCTTGGATCTTTCAGCACGCGCGCAGCGCAGTCGCTCAATTCGCTGCGCATCCGCCATTTCAGTTTGTTGAGCAAAGCTGCCCTGGAGGTGATGGCGCTCCCGTGTTAAGGCGATTGAGCGCCTTGGCCCCATGTTCCTCTTGGCCGCGCCTGTTCGGATATGGGGGCGTCTGGGGGGGGGAGGGGCAGAAGGAAATACGTTCGAGGGAGGTAGGGATAAAGACCGAGGCGACGCTCTTTATTTTTACCTCCCCCGAGCGAGCGTAGCCTCGAACTCAGCAGGGAGAGGTACCTCCCTGCTGAGTGCGAGGCTGCGCTCGCACGTCTCACATGTTGCGTGAAGGTGGCCGCTCTTGCTCTGTCTGTCACGGGTCCGCGTCCAAGAAGAAATTGAGGGAGTGGCGGAACTCGTCCTGTTTCAAGTTTGACTTGATTGACGGTGTGTTGGGAGGGCCCCTGGGTTCTAGTGTACACTGTGCGGGGGGCCGCTGCGCTCCACACGCGATCTCAGATACCATAGCACACCGGATCTCTGGTTCTGCAGTTCCTGTGGCGATTTCGCCTCTCAGCAGGTCAGGAACAGAGGGAACCCTGCACGAAACAACGTGACGTGGCACGCAGCGCATGTCTAAACAGGATTGGAGGTGGTCTCTGGCCAAAGGTCCTCTCGTTGTCGGAGCAACGAGCCAGAGGACGCACCCCTCCTCAATTATGTGTTTCGCTTCGCGTTCCATTTCCTTTCCGCCCTCGCCCCTCGCCCTCCCTCTCTCGTCCTCCCCCTTGCACTGTCGCAGCCCCTGCTCACTTAGCACCCGCCTGCCCCCACTTTGTTCTCTTGCCCCTCGCCCTGTCCTCCCCCGCGCGGCCGGAGGAGCAGCCCCGAGAGCAGCCGCAGCAGCAGACCCAGCAGCTGCCGCAGCAGCTGCCGCAGCAGCAGCCGCAGCAGCAGCCGCAGCAGCCGCAGCCGCAGAAGCAGCAGCAGCCGCAGCAGCAGCCGCAGCCGGGGGAGCAGCCGCAACAGCTCGGGCAGTCGCAGGCAGGGGGGGGGGGAGCAGAGAGAAGAGGCGAGGAGGGGTTAAAAGAAGAACAAGAGCCGGTACTGCTGCCTTTCCCCCTCGTCGCAGCGGTTGGATTCGCCTCGGAGTTCTGGAGAGAGCACACCCCATCGAGAGGCGGTGTCTTGTCCCCTAGCGGGAGCAAGCTGGGCGCGCTCGCGAGCCATATCTGACATCCTACCCCATACCACCTATCCCTTCCCATTTCTTTGATTTTCCGCTATCCGCCGACCGTTGCCTCAGCGGACTTGGATTCCAAACTGACCCCATCGTGCGACGCGCAGTCAGAGATGATATCTGTGTGTATTGGAGGATAGGGTAGCAGATGAGCAGTTAGATGAGTAGGAGCAAGAGGAGGAGGAGGCTGAGGAAGGAGGAGAAGCAGCAGCAGGAGAGGGAGTAGGAGTAGTAGGAACAGGAGGACCTGGGGAAGGCGGACAAGGGGAAACAGGAAGGTGGCGACAACAACTGACAAAATCGGATCCAGGAAAGTATTGGCCCGCTCTGGGGCGAGAGCGCCATTATGCACGACGGGAGCAAAGTGCCGATCCTGAATTGGGGCGAACGGCCAACGCTGGAGCGGTAGCATCATTCCCAGCCATCCTGCGCTGTTGGGTCTTCGTTTTGAAGAGACGGTCCCCGCGTCTCCTCTTCTTCCTCCTGCTCCTCCTCCCCCTCCTCCCTCCTCCCATCACCACCCTCACTTCGGCGCACCCCTCACACGTTTCGTTTCCCCATAGGGAGCTCCACCCAAGGCCCCAGTGGCATGGTTCGGAGCCGCCGCCCCTCCAGTTGGGCACATCACTCACACGTTGCGAGGCCCCATGAGGAGCTCCACCGAAGGCCCCAGTGGCACGGTTCGCATGCCGCCCCCCCTCCTTTTGGCACACCACTCACACAGACTTCGTGGCCCCATAGGGAGCTCCACCGAAGGCCCCAGTGGCATGGTTCGCATGCCGCCCCTATCTTCCAGCCCCAGGTCTCTTTGGACCAGCGCTAACTGTCGGGTTTGGGCGACCACGCGCTGAGATGGTTGACATACGCCTTCGGGAAAGCGGATCTGAAAAGCCTGTTGAGGAACACGCCGCGGGCTTCAATGCTGATGGCCGCGCTCGAAGCGTGTCTGTCTAGCCTCGCAAGCTCGGCTTGCGGCCACGCCATGTGCAGGATTGCGGGACTCCTAGGCTAATGAGTTTCCAAAATGGTTTGTAATCCAAATGGCCATGCTGCTTGGATTTGGGGTCATCGAAAATATGCATGTTTGGCTCAAGCCATTTTTACCCAAGCTCACGCCGCAGTGCCCTGTCTTTCCGGATGCTGGACATCGGTCGAGGGTCTCGAGAAGGTGCTATTTCCATCGAAGCGTCGATCAAACATTGCGGTCGGACAAAACAATGGAGCGCAGCATTGCGGTTGCTTCGCGAAGGAATTCGATTAGGTGCGCAAGTCGTCCCAAGCCACTACGTTGCGACTATCAGCGCATGCAGAAAAGGCGGGCAATGGCAACACGGGCTGTCAGTGCTCAGTGAGATGTGGGAGGCGAAACTGGAGCCCAACGTCATTTGTACTAAGGGGCGAAAGGGTCGCGAGCTGCCCCCGAGCGCCCGACGCGCCCTGGCGCTCTCCGATCCAGAGCGCGCGAGGACGGCCCAAGAGGACCCGAACGGAGCCCCATGTCAGCCCAAGACGGCCCGACGACGGGCCAGGTGCCTCCGAGAACGGCCGAATCGGACCCCGCTGACGGTCTCCCAAGGCCAGAATCTTCGTTGGGTTTTTTCCAAGGTTTCCCATGTTCTCGCCATTTCAAATTAAAAACGGCCCCAGATGGCTCCGGGGCCATCCCAGATCGCCCCAAGACCGTCCTGGAGGCCCTGCCAAGTGCCCCAAGACGACCCCAGAGGGCCCGAAGCCGAGAGAACCCCAAGACAGCCTTGTGGAACCCCTGGTGGCCCCCAAGACGGCCCCACGAGGGCCCGGGGAGCTGCCCACAAGGCACTGCAGCGCGCTCCAAGACGGCCCGAGACCTTCAGAATGGCGCCATGACGGCCCAAGCGGCCCCCGAGTTGGCCCAAGAAAGCTCCAGAATGGGCCAAGAGGGCCCCGAGAGGCTCCGGAGAGGCCTCCGCCGACGGGAGCCCAGACGGTTGCTCCCAGCCTCTCTTGGTCCTCCATTCCTCGGGTTCGGGGTGACGGGGGGGCTTTGCAGACACTTCGGAGCCCCCATCCGAGCATCATGTGTAGTCTGCCTCCCCTTGAGCCCACGATGGCCAACAGGATTGAGCTTCACCCTGGCCGCTGGCTTCGAGTTGCCTGCCGTGGATTTTCCACGGGCTCAGGCTAGTCTCTCCTACAACGCTGGGATCAGCGCGTGCGAGAAGGGCGAGCAGTGGCACCGGGCCCTGGCGTTGTTGAACGAGATGCGGGAGGCGAAGCTGGAGCCCGACGCCATCGCACTACAACGCCACCCGCCGCGTGCGGGAAGGGCGGGGTACCTAAGGGCCCAAAATCTTGCTGGCCAGCTTGGGTGCGCTCCCGGGCGGCCACTGGGACGCCCCAGGACGCCTCCAGAGGGCCGCATGGTGACCCCGAGACGGCTTACGGCGGCCCAAGAAGGCTTCAGACGGCCCCAAGACGGCTTCCAGACGCTCAACGGTCTCGAAGAAGGCTTCTAAGAGTGTCCCAGGAGACATATATCGCCAACTTGTTTGGAAGACGTGCATTTTTAACATTCTCGCGTTTCTCCTTTCCCACACCGCCGACGACGGCCTACTATCCTCCAAGCTTGCCCGAAGACGTTCCCGAAGGCCCCCCCAGAGGGCCCCATGACGCCCCATTACGGCTCCAAGACGGCACACAGGGTGCCAGAGACGGCCCAAAAGGAAGGACCCCCAGGGGGCCCCGAAACACGCGAGCCACCCGAGACAGCCCCAAGACGGCCCACGAGGCGCCCAAGGCGGCCCCAGCGGCCAACCCCAGAGGCCGAACAGACCGATAGGCCCCCGAGCGGTTTCCAGAAGGCCCCCCAGAAGAGGCTTCCGAGCTGCTCTCAAGACGCGGGCAGCGGACGAGAGGCGAGAGGCCGATCGCAAAAGCCCGAAGGAGTGGTCTTCCACGCTCCGGGGGCCCGTGGCACTCGTGCCTTGCGGGGGCGCCGTCGCCGGATCGACGGCCGACGACGCCAGGACGACGGCCCCAAGGGCTGCAAAGGAGGGCGAACTCTGGAGCGCTCCACCTTCCTCGAACGAAGGGTTGCAAAATAACCCTGAACGAAGGGTTGCAAAAAATCTTGAACGAAGGGTTTTTTTTTGCAACCCTTCGTTCACGAAGGGTTTTTTTGCAACCCTGGGTTTTTTTGCAACCCTTCGGCCCCGCCCACGGCCAGCAATGCCCCAAGAGCTCCCCAGAGGCTCCAGGGCGGCTCCTGAGACACTCCCCCATCGAGGCTCCCGGAAAACCCCCAGCAGCTCCCTCGAAGCAGCTCCGACATGCTCCTTCTCCCACAAAGGCCCAGCTCATTAGGACAAGTGATACCCCACGGGCTCCTCGAAGGCCTCCAGCAGCTCCCATTGAATTGCTGCGAGAAGCTCCCAGAAATCACCAGTTCATGGGAACAGAACGCTATCCCACATCTCTTGAGGCACGGCTCGCGCGGGAGGGGTTGCAGAGCATAGCTCCGCGGTGCGGCCGCGGCCGCCCGGGAACGCTGTTTCTGCGACCCCTCCCGCGCCGAGCGTGCCCCAAGAGGCGCGGGGCGCGGTACTTCCAATCGTTTTGGGCCTCCTCCGCCTCCCCGTCGTCGCTCCCCTCCGTCACAGGTGCGCCTGCCCGCGGAGTCGGAACCGCAAGATTTCCTGGAGGGGGAAAAGGAGGACGAGGACGAGGACGAGGACGAGGACGAGGAGGAGGAGGAGGAGCAGCAGGAGGAGGAGGAGGAGGAGGAGGAGCAGGAGGAGGAGCAGGAGGAGGAGGCGCAGCAGGAGGAGCAGGAGCAGCAGGAGCAGCAGGAGCAGCAGGAGCAGCAGGAGGAGCAGGAACCGCAGGAGTCGAAGGACGAGGACAGGCCCATCACGCCAAAGGAGAAGGATCAGGGGGAGGAGGAGGAGGAGGAGGAGGAGGAGGAGGAGGAGGAGGAGGAGGAGGAGGAGGAGAAGGAGGCAGGAGGAGGAGCAGGAGCTGCTGCTGTTTCTACTGACCATGCCCCTGGCCCATGCCCCTGGAAATGCTGCCGCTGATACTGCTAGCGCTGCTCTGGACGCCGTCAACACCATCAAGCAAACAGCGCACCCTGAAGCAATGAGCAGCAGCAAGGGCACTCTGACCTCTGGCCCTCGTGGGCGGTAGTCCACGGGTCTGCCCGAGTCTCTTTTGCAATACAGCGAGATTTGCGTGCGGGAAGGCCGTCTGTTCCGAAAGGACGCCGGGGCCCTCCAGGGCGCCCTGCGAGTTCCCCGGGCGTTCCGAGACGGCTCTGGGGGGTCCCAAGATGCCCCAAGACGGCCCCAACACGATTCAGAGACCCTCAACCCCAGGAGAGTCCCCAGAGGCAAAAATCGCCCAATTCTCTTGGAAGACGTGCATTTTGAAGCTGATCGCTTTGTCCGTTTGCGCAGTCTCCAAAACGGCGGTACAGGCCCCAAAGATCGCCCCAAGACGCCCGGAGGCGCCCCCAGGAGGGCCCCAAAACGGCCCGAGACGGCCCCAGGACGGCTCCAGAGGCGTCCGAGACGGCCCAAGAGGCACCCAAGACAGCCCCAAGAGCGCCCAATAACGGCCCAAGATGGCCCCAAGACGGCCCCAAGATGGCCCCAGAGGCGCCCCAGACGGCTTCACGTGGCCCCAAGACGGCCCAAGAGGTACCCAAGACGGCCGAAGAGGGCCCCGAGAGAGCCCCAGGATGACAAAAAGAGGCCCCCAAACGGCCCCAAGAGGTCTTGGGTGCTTGTCTCTTAGGGAGCGTCGATGGCTGGCGATCGAAGATCGGCGGGATGAAGGATCGAGGTGAGGAGGAGGAGGAGGAGGAGGAGGAGGAGGAAACGGAGGAGGAGGAGGAGGAGGAGGAGGAGGAGGACGCCCAAAATGGCCCCCCAAAGCCGATAGAACCACCGATATGTCCCGAGCATGACCCGAAGGAGGCCCCAAGAGGGCCACCTCCTCATTCCACGCCGTCCCCTCCACCCTCCCCTTACCCGCGAGGTCCCAAGAGACGCTCCACTTCCACGTCCACGCCACGGCGGGCAGATTCCGCGGCCGGAAGGCCGCGGGTCAGCCCGAGTCTCTCCTATAACGCCGGGATCAGCGCGTGCGAGAAGGGCGAGCAGTGGCAGCGGGCGCTGGCGCTGCTGAGCGAGATGCGGAGTTCGAAGCTGGAGCCAGACGTCGTCTTTCTACACTGCAGCGATCTTTGCGTGCGAGAAGGATTGCAAAAAAACCTAGGATTGCAAAACAACCAGGGTTGTTTTGCAATCCTAGGGTTTTTTTGCAATCCTAGGGTTTTTTTTTTGCAATCCTCTGTCCCAAAAGGCCCCCCAGGTCTTCCGGGGCGCCCTGCGGTGCCCCCGGGGAGCGCTCGCCGAGAGGCGGCCCCAGGGTGCCCCGAGGTGCTCCCAAGGCGGCGCCAAGACGGCTCGGAGACGCTCGAGAGGGTTCCCAGACGCCCCAAAAGGACGAAGGATTGCAAAAAGGGTTTTTTTGCAATCCAGGGTTTTTTGCAATCCTTGGTTTTTTTGCAATCCTTCGTTCAAGCGAGCCCCAGGATGGCCCCCGAGGCCTCCATGCCGGCCAGGAGGCCCCCGAGACGGCCCAGGAGGACCCCCAGGAGAGTCGTTCCCTGGGGAAAGCGCCTCTTTGGGATATGTGTTTTTTTTCCGTTTGCACAGTCTCCAAGACGGCTGTACAGGCCCCAAAGATCGCCCCAAGACGCCCCCAGGAGAGGCCCAAAACGGCCCGAGACGGCCCCAGGACTGCGCCAGAGGCGCCCGAGACGGCCCAAGAGGCACCCCAGACAGCCCCAAGAGCGCCCAATAACGGCCCAAGACGGCCTCAAGATGGCCCGACAGGCGCCCCAGACGGCCCCACATTATTTCAAACGGCCCCAGGGACACTCCAGACGGCCTAGGGCCCCGAGAGACCGCCAGGAGGACGTAAAGAGGCCTTCAAGAGGCCTTCGACGCTTCTCCCTTGGGGAGCGTCGATGGCTGGCGATCGAAGATCGACGGGATGAAGGATCGAGGGACGAGGAGGAGGATGCCCACAATTGCCCCACAAGCCGACAGGACCCACCGAGGTGTCCCGAGCATGACCCGAAGGAGGCCCCAAGCGGGTCCAGACACGCCGAGACGGCTCCTAACGAAGATCGACGGGATGAAGGACCCAGGTGAGGACGTGGAGGGCGCACCAAATGAGCCAAAAGCTGATCGGAGCCACAGAGATGTCCCGAGCATGCCCCGAAGAAGGCCCCAAGATTGTCCAGACACCTCGAGAAGGCTCCTAACGCGCAGCCCAAGCCGTCCTATCGATGATCCTCCCGTTCACTGGGTGCCTGAGCGGCTTCAGTGCGGAGTCCACACCATGGCGGGCAGATTCCGCGGCCAGAAGGCCGCGGGTCAGACATGTTTCTACTATAATGCATCAGCTACAGCGCTGGGGTCAGCGCGTGCGAGAAGGCCGCGCAGTGGCAGCGGGCCCTGGCGCTGCTCAGCGAGATGCGGAAGGCGAAGCTGGATCCCAACGTCGTCTCCTACACCGCTGGGATCAGCGCGTGCGAGAAGGGCGAGCAGTGGCAGCGGGCCCTGGCGCTGCTAAACGAGATGCGGAAGGCGAGGCTAGGACTCAACATCATCTGTACTACAATTCCGGGCGAAGCGCGTGCAAGTAGTAGAAGCAGTGGCAGCGCCCCAGGCCGCCCAGAGAGCACGCGGGCCGCCCGGAGAGCCTCCGGGGCGCTCCTCGACGGCCCCAGGAGGCCCCTGGAGCGCTCGCCGACGGCTCCAGGACCCCCAGATCGCCCCAAGACGGCCTCACAGACGCCCAAGAGGGCCGAAGCCGACTTGACCGGAGCCCCATGACGGCACAAAAAGGACATCAGAGACGGCCCCCGAGGACCGCGTGGACGGCGCCAAGAGGCAATACTTGTGCGTTTTCTGAAGGTTTCGAAGGTTTTCATGCTCCCGCCATACAGCGGCCCAGGATGGCCCCGGGGGCTTCCCACATCGCCCCTGCACGGTCCAAGAGGGCCCCAGTAGGGCCCCCAGACGGCCCAAAGGCCCGTAGACGGCCCAAGAGGGCCCCAAGACGGCCCAAGAGAGCTTCAAGTGACCCCCAAGTCAGCCCCAACCGGGCCCCAGATCCCGCCCGAGCGGGCCCAAAACGACCCCGGAAACGGCCCGAGACCCCCAAGATGGCCCCAAGACGTCCCAAGAAGGGCCCAAGATGCCGCCCAAGAGGGTCGAAAACGACTTCCGAGACGGCCCGAGACCCCCAAGATGGCCCCAAGACCTCCCTGCGCGGCCCCCAACCGAGGCCCGCAAACGTGGCCCCCTCACTCTGACTGTGCCTGAACCCTTGTGTCTTTGCGAATCGCGCCCAGGCCGGCCCCAGGGGCGTCCAAGACGGCCTCAGACGGCCCCAAGGCGGCCCAAGAGGGCCCCCAGGAGGCCGAGAAGAAGCCCCGAAAGGCCCCCAAACGGTTCCCAAGGAGAAGGAAGCGCCCGCCATCAGTGGCCGCGTAGGGAACGTTGCCCTCCTCCGTGGGTGCGGGCGCGAGCGAAAGAGCGCCGAATAGTGAACAGCAACATGGGCGCTAATTCCCTTTGCTATTGCCTCCCAGCTCCAGGGCGCCCTCCGCCGCTGCCGCCCAAGTGAGGCGAGATACACCAGAGGCCTCCAGCGAGCGCAGTCCCCAACACAGTCTCATCCCAGAGGTGCGCGGCGACGGCGCCCAAAAGGACGTGCCTCCCTGCGCGTCCAGAGTGAGCCCTCATGCACAGCCCACCGTGCGACATTTCGAGCGCCCTGGGGCAGCATCGATCTCTCCCGTGGGCACGAAGCACACAGCAGCAGCGGCGGCACACATCAGCGGCAAGCAGCGGCAGGCAGCGGGTAGAAGCACGCACCAAGCGGAACTGGCCATCAGCAACAACCTGCAGCCACAAGCAGCAAGAACACGCAGCAGCAGCCAAAAGCATTACCAAGAGTACAATTATCCCGGCAAAGCAACCTAACAGCGATGTGTAGGAGCATATCTGGAAGCATTCCCCTTAAGATTCAGATGAGAATCCAGTTGTAGAATTGTGCTGTTCTCGCAGTCGTAGTCGCATTCGCGATGACAGTCGCAGTGGCAACGGCAGTCACAGACACAGCCTCAGCCTCAGCCTGCCTCAGCCTCAGCCTCAGCCTGCCTCAGCCTCAGCCTGCCTCAGCCTCAGCCTCAGCCTGCTTCAGCCTCAGCCTCAGTCTGCCTTCAGCCTCGGCTCAGCCTCAGGCTGCCTCAGCCTCAGCCTGCATCAGCCTCAGCCTCAGCCTCAGCCTGCCTCAGCATCAGCCTGCCTCAGCCTCAGCCTCAGCCTGCCTCAGCATTCAAAATGTGGCCCGGGAATGTAGTTCTGGGAACTCGAAGAACACGAAGTGGCCTACAGTTGGCTCCGGGCATACAAATTCATGCCCAGGAATGGAGTTCTGGGAACTCGAAGACCACGAAGTGGCCTACAGTTGGCTCCGGGCATTCAAAATCATGCCCAGGAATGGAGTTCTGGGAACTCGAAGACCACGAAGTGGCCTACAGTTGGCTCCGGGCATCCAAAATCTGGCCCGGGAATGGAGTTCTGGGAACTCGAAGACCACGAAGTGGCCTACAGTTGGCTCCGGGCATCCAAAATGTGGCCCGGGAATGGAGTTCTGGGAACTCGAAGAGCACGAAGTGGCCTACAGTTGGCTCCGGGCATTCAAAATGTGGCCCGGGAATGGAGTTCTGGGAACTCGAAGAGCACGAAGTGGCCTACAGTTGGCTCCGGGCATTCAAAATGTGGCCCGGGAATGGAGTTCTGGGAAATCGAAGAGCACGAAGTGGCCTACAGTTGGCTCCGGGCATTCCAAAATGTGGCCCGGGAATGGCGTTCTGGGAGGTCAAGGAGCACCAAGTGTGTGACTGTTGCATCCGGTTATTCAGAATGTGGCCTGGGAATGGGGTTCTGAGAGGTCGACGAGCACGAAGTGTGCGACTGTTGGTGAAAAACGAGCCCGGCACAGGCCCGGCCGGCAACTCCCAACGCCTGCCCGGACCCCCTTGTGGAGTGATCTGTGAGCTCTTTTGAGTCAACTAGAAACCTATCAGTCTTCGCTGTTAGGTAAAAACGGCAGCAAGCAGCAGCACGCAGTGGCATGCGCGGAATGTGAGGTCGGGCCGCAATCAGATGCCAGTTCGTGCAGATTTCGTGGACGGAGTCCACGGGTCAGTCCTACCGTCTTTCCGGTGCCCACAACCCACGACGACGCCGACCACTACCACTACCACTACCACAACGACCACGACGCTGACTACGACGGGTACGACGGCGGCCTCGCGGCGGCGACGACAACGACGCCGACGATGACACGACGGCGGCCCCGCGACGGCCAAATTGTTGGAGCGCTGTTAGAGCTCGGACACGAAGGCGCGGTCTCGCTCCGGCCGCCCCGGCCGCCTCCCTGCTTATAGGTTTTCGGCTAAATCTCCCCCGTTCCTCCGAGAACCATTTCAGACAGATGTCGTGAACAGAGTCCACGGGTCAGCCCTGGTTTCCTACAACGCTGGGATCAGCGCGTGCAAGAAGGGCGAGCAGTGGCAGCGGGCGCTGGCGCTGTTGAGCGAGATGCGGGAGGCGAAGCTGGAGCCCGACGTCATCTGTACTGCGATTCTGGCCGAAGTGCGTGCGAGAAGGGCTTTTGGTCGAAAGCCCGCCCTGGGGTGCCCCGACTCGCGGGGCGTGCGGGACACGGCCCGGAGCGCCAAAAACACGCCCCGGGGCGCCTCCAGGACGCGCCCCGACGGCTCGGGAAGGCCCGTGGGCCGCTCGCCGACGGCTCCCGGGCCCCGAGCGCGACGTCCGGCCCCCCAGCGGCCCAAGACAGCCTCCCAGAGAGCCTCACGCTGCCCGATGGCCCCAGAAGCCCCCTGGGCCGCTCGCCGACGACCCCACGGCCCCCCGATCGCCCCGAGACGACCCCCAGCCTGGCCTGATACGGCCTCCTGGAGAGCCACGGCCCCCGGATCGCCCCAAGACGGCTTCCCGCAAGCCCCAAGCCAAGCCCCATCATTACCCGACACCGGGCCCCCGACACCTCCAGAAGGCCCTTGGGCCGCTGGCCGACGACTCCCTCGCCCCCAGCCTGGCCTGATACGGCCTCGCAGAGAGCCACGGCCCCCGGATCGCCCCAAGACGGCTTCCCGCAAGCCCCAAGCCAAGCCCCATCATTACCCGACACCGAGCCCCCGACACCTCCAGAAGGGCCCTGGGCCGCTGGCCGACGGCGCCCTCACCCCCAGCTCGGCCAAATACGGCCTCACAGCCTTCAGCACGCCCCCCGCTGGCCCCAGAGGGCCCCTGGGCCGCTCGCCGACGGCTCCACGACACCCGCATGGCCTCCAGACGGCTCCCCGCAAGCCCATACCGAGCCCCCGACACCTCCAGAAGGCCCTATGGGCCGCTGGCCGACGGCTCCCTCGCCCCCAGCTCGGCCCAAGACGGTCTCCCAGAGAGCCTTCGGCACGCTCCCCGATGGCCCCAGAAGGCCCCTGGGCCGCTCGCCGACGACCCCACGACCCCCCGATCGCCCCGAGACGACTTCCCGCAAGCCCCAAACCAAGCCCCATGCCCCACCCCGAGCCCTCTCGCCGCCCCCCGACAGCCTCACGGATAGCCTCCAGGACGAACCCAAAAGGTTCTTGAAGGACCTTCCCATGACGCCGGAAGATGCTCAACTCCACCCCAGGCCCAGGACCTTTCTGAGCTTCCCCAGACCTGTCGACCCCAGCCGCGGCCGCGGCATTCTCTCCCACAGTCGAGGCCTCGCAGTATTGGTGACAAGTGGGGGGGGGCCCTTCTCATGCGCTCGCAAGCTCCAGTCCAAGCCCCATACCCCACCCCGAGCCCTAGACACTCTGGATCTATTCCAGATCTTCCCATCCGCCTCGTGTCGCTCCACAGCCGCACCACGCTCCAGACCCCACCCTGGCGCCCAGACCACTCCGACCACTCTGACATGCCGCACTCTGACATGCCGACCACCAGTCTGAGCTGCCCCAGACCCTCTCCAAGCGCCCCCAGTCGTACCCCAGGCGCACCACGCCCCAGACCCCGGCCCGGACCCTGGGCCACTCTGAGCTCCACCTGACCTTCTCGAGAGCCCCACGTGCGTGTTCCGGACCTCTGAACCCTCGGAGGATTGCAAAAAAACGAAGGATTGCAAAAAACCGAGGTTTTTTTGCAATCCTAGGTTTTTTTGCAATCCTTCGGGTTTTTTTGCATTTCTGAACCCTCGGAGCTCTTGAAGACCCACGGCTTCGCGACGCTGCTCAGGTCCAGCTGGCTCGTCTGCTGCGGCTTCGTCGCCGCCTGCCTCGGGTGCACTCCGCGGGCCGCCGAGCGAGAGTCTCCGGGGCGCCCAGCCCCCGAGCGGAGAGCCCAGGCAGGGGTGACAGGGGGGACCTTCCCCGGACCCGTAAGCCCCACAACAAGCCCCAGACCCCACACCAGGTCCTGTAGATTATTCCGACTTGCCCCAGACCCACTCAAGAACCTTCAGATCGTGGACCCCCCCTCCAGCCCTGGACCAGAGGAAGCCCTCAGACCATCACCCCTGTTGTAGCACCCGTCGGGTGCCCCCTGGAGGGCCGTACGGAGCACCTGTTGGCCCCTGCTTGGGCCTTTCCGGGCCACACTGGGAGCCTTTCGGGCTCTTCTGAGGCTGGCGCCCGAAAACTGAAGAGACCTTCAATACGCTCCAGACAGGCTCGCAGGAGGGTTTAACATGCCCCGACACGTCCCCAGGGACGCCCGAGCTGTTCAACTTCGACGAGCTGTTCGCCCACGGTGTGCGAATCCCAGGCTCAGTACACCGTGGATGTAATCCACTTGTTCGCACTAGTCTCTCGTACAATACCTCTCCTACAACGCTGGGATCAGCGCGTGCGAGAAGGGCGTGCAGTGGCAGCGGGCGCTAGCGCTGCTTAGCGAGATGCGGAAGGCGAAGCTGGGGCCCAACGTCATCTGTACTACACTTCTGGTCGCTGCGCGTGCGAAAGAAGGGAGAAGGTCGCGAGATGCCCCCGAGCGCCCGGGAGCGCCCCGCCGCTCTCGGACGACTCCAGACGGCCCCCAGGTGGCTCCAAGACGGCCTCAGGCAGCCCCACTACCGCTCCGAGACGCTCGGGGATGGCGGGAGGACGTCCCGAGAGAACCCGAACACAGCCCCACGACAGCCCAAGACGGCCCGACGAAGGGCCGGATGCCTACCACAAGACGGCCCCGGCACTCCGATGGTCGGTCCCCCGAGGCCCAAAATTATGGATCTTGTGGTGGCTTCCGGCCAGTGCCGCCGATGCGGGGTGCTACCGATTCTGCTTGCAACGGATGACTTTTGCTTCCCTGCCTAGGCTCTGCCTAGAAGGGTTCTTACTGGCTGTGCTGAAAGGGCCGGGCAGTGGAACACGCCCCGGGCGGTTCCCCCGGCATCCGCCCCCCGCGGTTCCCCCAGTTACGTCTCCTCAGCTTAGCGTTGCTTATCTCATCTGAGCTTAGCCTAGCTGAACTTAGCTTAGCTTAGCTTAGCTTAGCTTAGCCCAGCCTAGCCTAGCTTAGCTTAGCTTAGCTTAGCTTAGCTTAGCCTAGCCTAGCTTAGCTTAGCTTAGCTCAGCTTAGCTTAGCTTAGCGCAGCGCAGCAACGCACCCAAGACAGCCCCTAAGAACAGTTAATAATGGCCCAAGACGGCTCCACCGCCCCGTCTCCAAGTCTTTCCGTTTGGAAGTCTCCAAGACGGTTTTTGGGCCGTCCGGGACGGCTCCAGAGGCGCCCGAGACGGCTCAAGAAACACCAAAGACAGCCCCAGTAGCGCCAGATGGTCCGAGAGGCGCCCAAGACGGCCCCACATCGCCCCAAGACGGCCCAAGATGCATTCAAGACTGCCAAAGAGGTCTCCGAGAGACCCACCACCAGGAAGACGAAAAGAGGCCCCCAAGCGGCCCCCGAGAGACCTTGGATGCTTCTCTCTTGGGGAGCGTCGAACTTCCAGCATCGTTTTGGAGGCTTCTTGGACCCTCTGGGAGCCATCTCTGCGCTGTTTGGAGACGTCTTGGGGAAGTGCGCTCGAAAAGCCGATTCGTGTCCTCGCACTGGGGCTCTTTTTAGGGAGTTCGGTCTCGCCGCCCTCTTGCGGGCCTCCTAGGCCGCGCCCACTGGCCTCATTGTCACCGCACTGCCAGATGAAATTATCATTCGGCCCCGTCGAAGAGCAGATAAACTTCTCACGGCTACCTTCCCCGCAGAAGCTATGATGAACACAGACTGCGGCGTCAGAACCAGCTTCTGTCCAAACCATGTCATGCCTACATGGGTGTGCTTCCATTGACACCGCCTCCACCACCGCGTTCCTGCCATCAGGCCTGCTTGCCTGCATCCCTCGCCCACCTCCCTCTCCAGCGGCCACCTCCTCCATCCAGGCCGTCCCCTCCAACCTCCCCTTACCCGCGAGGCCCCAGAGACGCTCCACTTCGACGTCCACGCCAGGGCGGGCAAATTCCGCGGCCGGAGGCCGCGGGTCAGCCCTAGTCTGTACTACAATTCCGGGCGAAGCGCGCGCGAGAAGTACAAGCAGTGGCAGCGCCCCGGGCCGCCCAGAGAGCTCGCGGGCCGCCCGGAGAGCCTCCGGGCCGCTGCCCGACGGGCCCGGGAGGCCCCCGGACCGCTCGCGGACTGATCCAGGATTCCCAGATCGCGTCAAGAAGGCCTCAGGAGGTCCCGAAGACGGCCCAAGACGGTCCAAGAGTGTATCCGAGACGCTTGAGATGGCTTCAAGACGCCTTCAAGACGGCCCGGGACGCCTCCACGAGGCCCCCATAGCGCTCGAAGTGCACCTCCAAGATGGGCCGCAGAAGCCAAAATCGTTGATTTTCTTTGTCTGTTTTCAATGTTTCTGGCCTTCTCGCTTTTTCGGCTTTCCGACGCTCCACGGCCGCCCACGAGGCCCCCAAGATCGTTCCAAGACGGCCCAAGACGGCCCAAGAGGCCTTGAAGACGGCCCCAAGACAGCCCAAGAGGGCCCCTAGACGGCCCAAGAGTCGCCCAAGACTGCCCAAGAGGGCCCCAAGACGGCTCCAAGAGAGGCCCAAGACAGGGACCCGGAACCGAAAAATCGAGGCCTCCACCCCAAGAGGCCCCCAGGAAGCCCCAAGAAGCTCCAAAGAAACGCCGGGACGCTCCCAAGACATCCCCAGGAGGCCCCAGGACGCCCCAAAGAGGCTCCAAGAGGCCCCCCAAAGGCCGCCAAGCGCCCCAAAAGGCCCCCAAGATGCTCCAAAAGAGGGCCCAAGAGGCCCCAAGACGCCCCCAAACTGCTACCAAGAAGCCCCCAAACTGTCTCCCAGAGGCTCCGGAGAGGCCAACCACGAGATCCCAACCAACATCCACGAGATCTCTTACCCATTACCCAGGCCCGCGGCGAGATTGCCCGCAGGCCGCTACAGCCGGTTCGGGGGCCCTACGTATACCAGCACCCGCACCCTTGGCTGTATCGATGCAAGGCCCCGGGGAGCCGAAACCTCGGGAAACTCAGATCGTCTTGGGCGGTGTCGAAGGCCTTGGGGTACGTGTGGGGGCCAATCCTGGCGCAGTGGAATGGCCAGAACCTTCGGATTTTCGCTAATCACGGAGAGGCCAGGCGCGATTAGCGAAAACCCGATGCTTTTTGAGACCTCCACCGCGGCCTTCATCGGTTACGATAGCCCTCTTGGGTCCTTCGGGCGCCTCGTGGGGCGGCTTGGGGCAATCTTGGGGGTGTGAGGCCGTCTCGGACCTCGCGTTGGGCTCCCGTGGGCAGCATCTGCGGCTGTGCTGGGCCCTGCTGGTGGTCACTTGAGGCTTCGGCGACACGTGCGAGTTCGGGACCAACGCCTGGACCTGCTGGCCGTGGATTTTCCACGGGTTCACACTAGTCTTCTCTACTACATTGCAGGGCCCAGTGCGTACCAGAAGGGCGCAGGATCAAGTGACCAATAATCGCCCCGGGCTGGCCCCGGGCCGCCCCGGGAGGCCCCAAGACACGCCAAGGGGGCCCCAAGAGGCCCCCAAGACGGCCCCGGAGGGCCCCGGCACGCTTCAAGATGGGCCCAAGACGCCCGAGATTCGCCCCAGGCGGCCCAAGAGGCGTCCAAGACGCCCGAAGAGGCCTCCCAAGAGGCCTCCCAAGAGGGTCCCGAGCGACAGAAATCGTCGATTTCTACTGTGTTTTTCGATGTTTTCGGCCTCCTCGCCTCGTCGGCTTCCCGACGCTCCAAGACGGCCCAAGAAGCCCCCCCGACCGCTCCAAGACGGCCGAAGAGGACCCCAAGAGAGCCCCAAGACGGGCCAGGAGGGCCCCCAGACGGTCCCAAGACGCCCCAGGACGGCCCCAGGACGGCCCAGGAGGCGCCCAAGACGGCCCAAGAGGCACCCAAGACGACCCCAGGAGCGGCCCAAGACGGCCCACGACAGCCCAAGAGGCGCCGAGGCGGGTCTCAGACGGCCCCAAGACGGCCCAAGAGGCACCCAAGACGGCCCGAGAGGGCCCTAAGAGCCCCCCCGGGAGGCCCAAACGAAGGCCGAAGAGGCTCCGAAACGGCCCCCACGAAGCCTTCAGTGCCTTCAGCATTCCCTCCAGGAGCGGGGGAGCGGACGAGAGGCGACAGGCATATCGCAGGCAAAAACGCCCCAAGAGATCCCCAAACGGCCCCCACGAAGCCCTAAGTGGCCTCAGAATTGCTTCCAGGAGCCCTCGCTCTCCACCTTCCGCACCTTCCGGAAGGTGGCTCGAAGCGCTCATTTTCATGCGTCTCTAGATGTCTCTAGATGTCTCTAGATGTCTCGAATGTCTCGAGATGTCTCGAGATGTCTCGTTTTTCTTGCGTTTTTACTTTAATTCGATGAAGATGATGATGGCCATCGGTGATGGTGATGCTGATGATGATGCTTATGATGATGATGCTGATGATGAGGATGCTGAGGATGATGAGGATGATGGTGATGGTGATGATGATGATGATGATGATGATGATGATGATGATGTGGGTGGTGATATTGATGCGGGTGACGATGATACGCGTGCACTTACTGTTGGCAGTGACGATGATGACGATGATGCTGATACTGATGATGACGGTGATGATGATGATGATGATGATGATGAGGATGGCGATGATGGTGATAATGGTGGTGACGTTTACTATTGGAGGTGATGGTGATGAGGATGACGACAATACGTTAATGGTCATGATGCTACGTGTGGTGATGATGCTGGTTGCCATGATGGCAGGACGCCGATGATGCCAAGTATGGCTGCTGATATCTATAGATATGATGCTGATGATGCTGGTGATGATGATGGTGATGACTGTGCTGATGACAGACATTATGACCGTGATGTTGTTAACGATGATGACGATGATGATGATGCTGATGATGATGATGATGGTGGTGGTGGTGATGATGATGATGATGATGATGATGATGATGATGGTGACGATGGGTGGTGCCCATACCACTTCGCTTCATCCTCATCATCATCGGCAGCATCATCAGCATCATCAACATCGTCATCACAATTTTCGATCGCCAGCAGCATCATCAGCATCATCAGCATCAGCATCATCATCGTCATCATCCCCATCATCATCCTCATCCTCACCATCATCACCATCAATATCCTTCCTCCTCCTAGCTCGCCCTTCCTTGTCTTTCTTCCTCCTCCTCCTCCCTCGGCACTTCTATTCGCCATTCGTCCTCCGCCTCCTCGTGTATCCCGTCCATGTTGGAACCGTCTTGGGCCACCATCGCCCCCCCCCCCTTCCCGAGGCCCCGAAGAGCCCGTGCTGATGAGGCACCGAGAGGCCCGAGGGGCCCTGAGAGGCCCAGGAGGCCCGACCTAAGAGGCTCGAGAGGCCCTGAGGGGCCATGCATAGAGGCCCTATGAGGCCCTCAAGGACCTATAAGACCCTCCGAGGCCCCATGAGGCCCGAGAGGCCTAGGCCGCAGAGGCCTTAGGAACCCGAGAGGCCCGAGGCCCTAAGAGGCCTACGAGGCCCTGAGGGGCATACGAGGCCCTAAGAGGTCCGAGGCCCCAAGAGGCCCGAGGCCCTAAGAGGCGGCCTACGCGGCCCGAATCTTTGGGGTGCCTTGAGAGGCCCGATGGGGCCATGGGAGGCCTTGAGGGCCCTCGGGAAGCCGTTCTGGCTCGAGGCTTTGGCGCCGAGCCCTGCGCCCAGCCCGACGTCGGGCGCCCAGCCCGACGCCCAGCCCGACGTCGCCCGACACCCGACGCACAGCCCGATTGCCCCAACTATGGGCGGCGACGTCGCGGACGTCGTCGCGGCGCTGCGCCTCGCGCCGCCGCAGCACAAGACGCCGCTGTGCGACTGGACGCAGCAGGGCAAGAAGATAGGCCAGATGAGAAAACTCAGCAGAACCCAACGTGTCCTTCATCGCCCACCGCCGCCCTCCGTTGTGGAGGCGGCGGTGGGTAATGAATGGAGCGTCGGATTCGGTCCGAGTTTGTCTCATATGAGGGGGGCTCTGCGAGTTCCTGGAGTCCTCGGGGTGGTGGCGCGCGGTCAAGCATCTGGAGGCCGCGTCGCCCTCGCTGATGTGGAACATCGCCGACTACGAGTGCGCCGTCCACGAGGTGCACAGATGGAGGAGGAGAAGGATGAGGACGACGAGGAGGAGGACGAGGAGGGGAGCAGACGGAGTAGGGGAGGGGGAGCAGGGGAGAAACACACATAGGAGGAGGAGGAGGAGGAGGAGGAGGAGGCGCTAGGAAGAGGTGGAGGAGGACGATGAACAATGAGGGTGATAAGGCCGCGGAGGAGGAGGAGGAGGAGGAGGAGGAGGAGGAGGAGGAGGAGGAGGAAGAGAAGGAGGAGGAGAAGGAGGAGGAGGAGGAGCAGGAGGAATGCGACGAGGATGTGGAGGATGATGACTGCGATGGGGTGGTGGATAGGAGATGAAGAGGTGGCGGAGGATGAAGATGACGAGAAGGGGGAGGAGGAGGAGGAGGAGGAGGAGGAGGAGGTGGAGGAGGAGGAGGAGGAGGAGGAGGAGGACGAGGAAGAGGAGAAGGAGGATGCGAGGAGGAGGAGGGGGAGGATGAGGAGGAGGAGGATGAGGAGGAGGAAGAGGATGAGGCGGATGAGGAGGGGAGGAGGAGGAGGAGGAGGAAGCGGAGGAGGAGACGAATAAGGAATAGCCATCCCCCCCATCCGTCCTAGGTGCTGCCCGCCCTGAACGGCCCATCGGTCTGCGCGGAGGCCAGCAAGCTGCAGACAATGGTGGCTGGCTGGCGCCGCATCAAGAGGCGACCTCCGCTGTCCTCTTCGCCTCCGCCCTCGCCTCCACCCCTCGACCTCCTCGCCTTCCTCGAAGCCCTGCGGGGCGGCGATGCAGAGGATTGCGCGACAGTAGCTAGAGGAAGTCAAGCTAGCCTAGCTCGAAATCCGTTGCCCTGAGGGCGAGGGATGTTCGAGCTAGACTGGCGAAGTTTCCTCTGGCTACTGTCGCGCCGTCTTCCTCCTCGCAATCCCTCATGTGCCTCTCGATGCCGCGCCAACCAACGTCAAGGCTGGGGTACACGGTGCCGAGCTCGCTCCAGCGGAAGATGGAGCACGGCGAGGGCGCCTCGAGGCCACGACCGAAGGCTTCGAGAACGCCGCGCTCGGCCAAGGTCTACAAGGAGCTCACGGCCATGTGGGCCGACAGCGACGGCGACGACAGCTTCCTGAGCGACGACGGTGGAGCGTCGTCGTCGTCGGCGTCGTCGTGGTCGCCGCCGTCGTCGTCGTCGCCGTCATCGTCGTCGACGTCGCCGTCGTCGTCGTCGTCAGCGTGGTCGGCATCGTCGTCGTCGTTTTCGTCGTGGTCGTCGTGTTCGTCGTGTTCGTCGTCGTCGACGTCGTCGATCGCCGCAGTCGTCGCCGTCGTGATCGGTCATCGTCGCCCTCGTCGTCGTCGTCGTCGTCGTCGTCGTTGTCGTCGTCTTTTGTCGTGGTCGTAGCCGTCGTCGTCGTCGATTTCCGTCGTCGGTCGCCGCCGTCGTCCTTTGTCGATCGTCGATCGTCGGTCGTCGGCCTGCGAACCTCAACGATGTAGCCGTCCTTGTCGTCGGCGTCGTCGTCGTCATCGTCGCCGTCGTCGAGGCAGCGAAGAGCCCCCGACGCACGACACCGCGGCGCCCGTCGTTGCGCCCGCCGCCCAGCCGCTGACGGACGGCGCCGCGGCGCCCCCAGCTGCGCCGCTGGAGGACAAGAAGCTCGGCGACGACGACGACGACTGCGAGTTCGTGGTGCTGCAGTCGTGGGCCTACCGCAAGTGCGACTCGTTCGCGGCGGTGGGCGTCATCAGGGCGGCGAGCGGGGCTGCGGCTTTCGTCTGGGACGACGGCGACCGCTGGCTCCACAAGGGGATGAAGTTCGAGGAGGCGGTGGACCCCAAGGCGGCCCTCCTCCTCCTCCCCCCCTCCTCCTCCTCCTCCTCCTCCTCCTCCTCCACCCCTGCTCCTCCTCCTCCTCCTTCCTCCTCCTCCTCCTCCTCCTCCTCATCCTCCTCCTCGTCCTCCTCGTCCTCCTCATCCTCCTCCTCCTTCTCCTCATCCAGGCCGCAGCGGCCAAGAAGGCCGAGGAGGCCCAGGAAGCCAAGAAGGCCGCGAAGGCGCCCACGCCTCCTGCTCATCCTTGCATTCTCCTCGTCCTCAGGATTTGGAGGAAACGGCGGGATGAGGATGGCGAGGAGGAGGTGGAGGAGGAAGATGAGGAAGAGGAGGATATGGGTACGCCCTGGAGGAGGGGTGAAGGAGGGAGGGGAAAATTAGGGAGGAGGATGACTGAGGAGGGCGAGGAGGAAGGAGGGAGGAGTAAGAAGGAGAGAGTGAGGAGGGAGAAGGGAGGAGGGAGGATGATGAGGATGAGGATGAGGATGAGGATGGGGATTAGGATGAGGAGGACGACGAGGGCGAGGGGAGGCTGGAGGCAGGAGGGGGAGGAGATGGATGAGGAGGAGGATGAGGAAAGTGGGGGAACTGAGGACGGGGCTGGTAGCAACAACAACTCAAGGCCGACTGCTTGGGAGGAGGAGGATGATGAGGAGGAGGCGGAGGAGGGATGATCAAGAGGGGCATGAAGAGGAGGAGGATCCCATCCTTTGCATTCCCTCATCCTCCCCCCCTCCTCCTCCAGGCAGCACCAGCCGATCTCATCGGCGACGGCGTCGTCGGCGCTGCGGCTGGTGCTGGCAAAGGCCGTGGCAAGGCCAAGCGCAGGCAGGGCGACGCCGGCCAGGACGCCAACGGCGACGGCGCAGAGGCGGTCGCTGGCAGAGGCCGCGGCAAAGGCCGTGGCAAGGCCAAGCGCGTGCAGGGCGACGCCGCCGAGAAGGACGCCGACGGCGCAGAGGCGGCTGCTGGCAAGAGCCGCGGCAAGGGCCGTGGCAAGGCCAAGCGCGCGCAGGGCGAAGCCGAGGACGCCGACGGCGACGGCGAGGCGGTCGCTGGCAAGGACAACGAGGAGAAGCCGATCACCATGGAACAGGTGAATGAGCAGATCAAGGAGGCCCGCGCCTTGTGCCGCAGCTACGGGCACTACAAGGCCCGAGGACGTACAATCAGAAGCTAGGGGAGGAAGGATGACGGAGGATCGAGAGGATGAGAACATGAGGAACGAGGAGTGCTGAACTACCAGGGTCGAGGGTATAGGAGAAGGAGGACGGATCATGGAACGGCAACTCAGGGGACGGGGGAGGATGGAGGAGGAAGGAGGGAGAGGCAGTGAGATTTGCACCGCCTCCTCCTCCTCCTCCTCCTCCTCCGCCTCCTCCTCCCACTCCTCTTGCTCCTGCTGCTGCTCCTCCTCCTCCTCCTCCTCCTCCGCCTCCTTCTCCTTCTCCAGCTCCAGCTCCTCCAGCTCCTCCTCCTCCTCCTCCTCCTCCTCCTCCTCCTCCTCCTCCCCCTCCTCCTCCCTCTCCTCCTCTTCCTCCTCCGCCTCCTCCTCCTCCTCCTCCTCCTCCTCTACCCCCTCCATCTCATAGCTCCTCCTCCGCATCTTCTTCATCCCCCACCTCATCCTTCGCCACTCCCCTCCCCGTCAGGGGTCGATGGGCGTCGTCGTCGTCGTCGTTGTCGCGTGCCCCGTAGGTCGGCGTCTCGCCGCGGCCCAAGATCGTCGGCTGGGAGGTCTACATCAAGTCGAGGACGAATCAGGTCTGGACGAAGTTCAGCAACCACAAGGTGCAGGTGGCCTGCAGCCTCAAGGGCACGGTGATCTGGGCGAACCAGCACATGCTCGAGAAAGTGCGGACCGAGGTCGAGCTGACGAAGCAGGGCGTGGCGGGGCAGCTCCACACCGAGCTGCCCAGCGACGTCGGCGAGGCTTCGGGCGCAGCGTCGGCCGACAGTGTGCCTGCCGCGGTGGTCATCGAGGACGACAGCATCGGCCACGACAACGGCCTGGAGGACGGCGGCATCGGCAACGAGCAGGGCCGCGAGGGCGACGGCATCGGCCACGTGAAGGGCCTGGAGGGCGACGGCATCGGCCACGAGAAGGGCCAGGAGGGCGACGGCATCGGCCACGAGAAGGGCCAGGAGGGCGACGGCATCGGCCACGAGCAGGGCCTGGAGGGCAGCGGCATCGGCCACGAGCGGGGCCTGGAGGGCGGCGGCGGCGGCCACGAGCAGGGGCTGGCAGGCGGCGGCGTTGGCCACGAGCAGGTCCAGAAGGGCGGCGGCATCGGCTACGAGAAGGGCGTGAAGGACGGCGGCGGCGTCGGCGTGACGGGCCAGACGGACACCGCCATCGAGGCCACGGACGAGGATGACAATGGTGACGTCGTGGTGTCGGACCCCGAGGCCGAGGTCTATGGCACCCAGCCGTACGATGGCGACGGCCCCCAGAAGCAGGCGAAGCGCCGCCGCGTGAGCGGCACGAGTGGCAACGACACTCAGACGTGAGTGTCAGGCTGGCCAGACCTCCAAGAGGGAAAGGAATATGAGGATGCTGATGGTGAGGAGGTGTAGGTGGAGATGGAGGTGGAGGAGGAGAAAGAGGAGGGGACGGAGGAGGAGGCGGAGGAGGAGGAGGAGGAGGAGGGATCATCGGAGGTGGAAAGGGATGGGGAGGAGGTGTGGAGGAGGAGGCGGAGGAAGAAACGGAGGAGAAGGATGAGCTGGATGAGGAGGCGGAAGGAACGGCGGAGGAGGAGGAGGAGGAGGAGGAGCTCCTAAGAAGGTGTGCAATTCTCACCGCCTCCTCCTCCTTACTCACCCGTCCGCCCCCATCCTTCCGAGTTCCCGTCCTTGATCACCTATCCTTCTTCTCCACCTTCAGACCTCTAGAGTCCAGCATTCATCGCAGGCCCTATGGTGATGGTGATGGTGATGGCGACGTTGTTGATGACGGTGCTGGTGATGATGATGCTGATGATGATGAGGATGATGATGATGATGATGCTGATGATGATGATGATGGTGATGATGATGGTGATGATGATGACGCTGATGCTGATGCTGATGATGTTGATGACAATGATGATGTTGATGAAGATGACGATGTTGATGGTGCTGCTGATGATGCGGATCATGATGATGATGGTGATACTGACAATAATGATAATGATGATACTAATAGTGGTAACAATAACGACGACGACAACGGCGGCGACGACGATGATGATGACGATGATGATAGTGCTGACGGTGATGATAATGGTACTGCTGCTGATCATGGTACGAATGATGTTGGTGGTGATGATGACGATGGCGATGGTGATGCGGATGGCGATGGTGATGACGATGATGAGCATGATGATGTTGCCGATGATGCTGCTGATGCTCGCGACGAAAGCATCAGTGCAGAGACGTTGACGCCTTTTGAGCCCCGTCCGCGTTCGTCATCATCGTCATCGGTACCCTGGTTTACGGCGTTGCGATTGCGACGTCCCGACGCGGCTGGGGCGTCGCGATCGCAATGCCGAAACCAGGGTAGCGATGGTGATGATAACGAACGAGGGGGTGTAGTTCAGAAGATGTGGTTAGAGTGCCGCCCCGCTCGCCGCGCCGCCCCGCTCGCCGCGCCGCCCCGCTCGTCGCCCGCCCGCCAGCTAGGCCCATTTCAGTGCAGTTTGCACACTGTGAACAGTGTGCGGCGGCCAGACAGGCTGCCACCGCCGAGCTGGGGGCCAGCTCGGCCAGTCGGGCTACCCGTTCCGACTGCCCGTGGCAATATCACCTCCCCCTCCTCCCCCTCCACCTCCTTGTCTTCAGCATCCTCGCCCTCCCCCGATCCTCATCATCGCCCTCATCATCGCCGTCGCCCTCGCCCTCGGAGAGGAGGAGCGGGAGGAGGAGGGGGAATAGGAGGAGGATGAGGAGGAGGAGGAGGCTATCTCATTCTCATCCTCATTATCACCCTCATCCTCGTCCTCGCCATCGCCTTGAGCCTCATCCTCATCCAGCCCCTCACCATCGCCCCTGTCCTCATCCTCGTCACCGTCTTCGTCCTCAACCCCCGAGCGCTCCTCACGCTCCCAGGCTCGGGGAGGAGGGGAGGACAGATGGGGGGAAGGATGAGTATGATGCTGATGATGATGATGCTGATGATGATGAGGATGATGATGATGATGATGACGACGATGATGGTGATGATGACGATGATGATGTTGATACTGATGATGATGATGCTGATGATGATGATGATGTTGACGATGATGTTGTTGTTGCTGATGATGATGCTGATGATGAAGATGCCGCTGCTGCTGATGATGATGGTGACGATGATGATGATGAGGATGATGATGATGATGATGATGCTGATGATGATAATGCTGATGATGGTGATGGTGATGATGATGATGAGGAGGAGGAGGAGCAGGAGGAGTAGGAGGATGCGAGGAGGCGAGGAGGAGGAGGAGGAGGAGGAGGAGGAGGAGGAAGCGGACGAAGAGGAGGAGGAGGAGAGGGAAGAGGAGGATGAGGAGGAGATGAGAAGAAGAGAAATGGAGGATACAGCAGCTGAAGATGGGGATGAGTTTAGATAGAGACAGCGTCGGCGGACGATGCGAGCGGGGGAGGGGGAGGGGGAGGGGGCAGGACGTGGAGGAGAGGAGGAGAGGAAGAGAGGATGGAGAGAACGGAGGGAGAGGAGGAGTAGGGGGGTCGGCGTCCGAGGATCGGATGCTCCAGGCTCTGTTTTTTTGTGTGGGGGGGGGGGGCTCCAGGGACGCGCTCGCCGCCGCTGCTGAATTCCCTTCGGGATTCTGCCAGAACGCACCAGGAAGACAATTCTGGGGGCCACTCTCCCCCTTTCCCCCTTTCCGCCTCGCCCTAGACGTCCCTCGTCCGCACTGTTCCCGCAGCATCCTTCACCGCGCCCTCCCCGCTTGCGTCTCATCCCTCCCCTCAGCCCCTCCTCAAATCGCCCCCCTCCCCCCTCCCCCAATTCCCATCCCCCCGCCCGCTTTCACCCACCCTCTCCGCCCTCCCCTTCCCTCTCCCTCTCGCTCCTCACCCTCCTTCCCCTCGCCCTCCTCCGTCTCCCTCTCCCCTCACCCTCGCCCCGCCCCCCCTCCCCCTCCTCCCTCCCCCCCCACTCCCCACCCCTCCCATCTACAATTATGCAATAGTGGTTTCGCATACCCGTCGACGGACATGCAACGGCAGCACCAGACACCGACGGCCATGCGAAGACAACGAGCCACATCGACGAACATGCGAAGACACCAACAGACGTCGACGAACATGCGACGACACAAACAGACGTCGACGAACATGCAAAAACACACACCACCAGACGTAGACGGACATGCGAAGACAACGAGAGACATCGACGGACATGCGAAGACAACGAGAGACATCGACGGACATGCGAAGACAACGAGAGACATCGACGGACATGCGAAGACAACGAGAGACATCGACGGACATGCGAAGACAACGAGAGACATCGACGGACATGCGAAGACAACGAGAGACATCGACGGACATGCGAAGACAACGAGAGACATCGACGGACATGCGAAGACAACGAGAGACATCGACGGACATGCGAAGACAACGAGAGACATCGACGGACATGCGAAGACAACGAGAGACATCGACGGACATGCGAAGACAACGAGAGACATCGACGGACATGCGAAGACAACGAGAGACATCGACGGACATGCGAAGACAACGAGAGACATCGACGGACATGCGAAGACAACGAGAGACATCGACGGACATGCGAAGACAACGAGAGACATCGGCGGACATGCGACGACAACGAGAGACATCGACGGACATGCGAAGACAACGAGAGACATCGACGGAAATGCGAAGACACACGAAGACAATGAGGGACACGCGCAGACAACTGCAGACGTTGGCCGACACGCTAAGACTCGCGCAGACATCTAGGGACGAGCGAAGACAACGACAGACATCGGCGGACATGCGAAGCCACGCAAACGGCACACAGGCACACGCGAATCCACGGGTGTGTGTGTTTGTGTTCGCGTGGGTGTTGCTGTTCTTGTTGGTAGTGTGTTTGTTGTGGTTGTAGGTGCTGCTGCTGTAAATGCCCGTTGTTGCTTTGAGGAAATATGCCGATGGGGTTGGTGCATTCGGTTGTTCGGTTGCGGCGCCACGCAAATTGCGCCGTGTGCTTCTTTTCTGTGGCCGCGAGGGGCATGCGACATCTTGAGCTATGCGCCTGCGTCTCACTGAACTGCTCTGCGCTCTGTCTAGACCGCGCGCGCACCACGTTACTAGAGGGAGAGAGCGATACTAACGGTACACGTGTATATATATACACATGGGACGACGCACACACGCACAGAGGGGGATGTGAAACGAGAGAGGGAGAGAAAGCGAGAGAGAGGGAGCGTTGCAACGCTATGTGAATGCATATGTATATAAATAGGTACGTGCGTATCTCTACACACATATGTGTAGACGTATGCACATGAATGTATACATATATGTTTACATATATATATATATATGTCTATATATATACATTTTCATGTTTACACATATACACACATATATATATTTATTTATACACATATACATATACATGTATAGCAATACGGGTGACGGAAACACCTGCGACTAAACGCGCGTGCACATATATGCTTACCCAGATGCATAGGTGGGTATGTCGGTGGATATACATGCATGTGCAAATGTATATGTATATACACGCACGCGCAGGAAAAAAAAAACAGGAGAGGGAGAGAGAGAGAGAGAGAGAAAGAGACGGATATGGATCACAAAAGGATAGAGAGAGCGCGAGCGAACGAACTAAACGAATAGCAATCTATATATATATATAATAATAAAAAAATACATATATAGGGGGAGAGGGAGAGAGAGAGAGAGAGAGAGAAGGAGAGAGAGAGAGAGAGAGCGAGAGAGAACGACAACATGCGAGGGATAGAGAGTGAGACAGAGAGGGGGAGAGAGAGAGAGAGAGGGAGCAACCACATGATACCTAATGAGAGGGTAGAGAAAGAGAGAGAGATGGAGAGAGAGAGAGGGGGGGGGGGGGAAAGAGCGAGGGAGAGAACGGAACACCCGCCAACGCGCCTGCTGCTGTCGGGACGATTCGGGTGCTTGGGTCCGTGCATTTTTCGCAGCCTCCATCAATCTCTCTCTCTCTCTTTCTCTCGCTCGCTTTCTCTCTCTCTATATCTCTCTCTCCCTCTCTCTCGCGCACAGACAATTCTAAGACGCGCTCGTGCATTCTGAATAGATACACATGCAGACGTCGGCCTTGCATCATGTATACTTCCACTCGATGTGGTGTTGTAATTTCTTTGTCTCTAGATAACAGCGTACCTATTTTTCGCATGTCAGAATACCCTGCTATCTCCCTGTTGTTTTCGTGTTCTCTCTCTTTCTCTCTCGTTCTCTCCCGCCCTTCTCTCTCTCTATCTCCCTCTATCGCTCTCTCTCTCTCTCTCCCGTTCTGTCTCTCTCTCTCTCTATTTCTCTCTTTCTCTCTCTCGAACGCTCTATTTTTCTCTCTCTCTCTCTCACGCTCTCTCTCTCTCTCTCTCTCTCTCTCTGTGTCTCTATATGCCTCTCTCTCTCTCGGTCTTTATTTCTCTCTCTATCTCGCTCTCTCTCTCTCTCTATCTCTCTCCCCCCTCTCTC